>OZ025200.1:3934561-4454561 GCA_964019065.1 Catostylus mosaicus | reverse complement strand
GAACCGGAATGTGGATATTCCCGTCGGAAACGGCGGGATCAGCGGCAACGCAACTGAACTCGGAGACATCGGTGAGGGCCCTGGGAAGAGTTATCTTTTCTTGTTAACGAGCTAACACCCTGGAATCAGTTTGCCTGGAGATAGGGTTTAATGCTCGGTAAAGCACCACACTTCTTGTGGTGTCCGGTGCGCTCTCGACGGCCCATGAAAATCTGAGGGAGTGATTGATTTTCACGTCCGCTCGTACTCATACCCGCAGCAGGTCTCCAATGTGAGCAGCCTCTGGTTGATAGAACAATGTAGGTAAGGGAAGTCCGCAAAATAGATCCGTAACTTCGGGAGAAGGATTGGCTCTAATGGTTGGGTCTGTCAAGCTGGGACTTGAAGCAGGTGGCCTAGGCCTTGACTGGCGGTGGCTCGCAAGGGTGATCGTCGGACTCGGAAGAGGCCGCCGGTGAATGGGCTCAGCTTTGTCAGCGATGGCAGTTCGGCAGGCAATTAACAACCGACTTAGAACTGGTACGGACAAGGGGAATCCGACTGTTTAATTAAAACAAAGCATTGCGATGGCCGGAAACGGTGTTGACGCAATGTGATTTCTGCCCAGTGCTCTGAATGTGAAAGTGAAGAAATTCAACCAAGTGCGGGTAAACGGCGGGAGTAACTATGACTCTCTAAAGGTAGCCAAATGCCTCGTCATCTAATTAGTGACGCGCATGAATGGATTAACGAGATTCCCACTGTCCCTATCTACTATCTAGCGAAACCACAGCCAAGGAAACGGGCTTGGAAAAATCAGCGGGGAAAGAAGACCCTGTTGAGCTTGACTCTAGTCTGATTCTGTGAAAAGACATGAAAGGTGTAGGATAAGTGGGAGCAGCAATGCAACAGTGAAATACCACTACTCTTATCGTTTTTTTATTTATTCGGTGGAGCGGAGGCGGGCCTCACGGCTCACTTTCTGGCATTAAGGCCTCGTTGGCAGGTCGATCCTAGCCGAAGACACTATCAGGTCGGGATTTTGGCTGGGGCTGCACATCTGTTAAATGCATAACGTAGGTGTCCTAAGGTGAGCTCACTGAGAACGGAAATCTCATGTAGAACAAAAGGGTAAAAGCTCACTTGATTTTGATTTTCAGTATGAATACAAACTTTGAAAGCATGGCCTATCGATCCTCTAGTCTTTAGGAGTTTTAAGATAGAGGTGTCAGAAAAGTTACCACTGGGATAACTGGCTTGTGGCAGCCAAGCGTTCATAGCGACGTTGCTTTTTGATCCTTCGATGTCGGCTCTTCCTATCATTGTGAAGCAGAATTCACCAAGCGCCGGATTGTTTACCCGCTGATAGGGAACGTGAGCTGGGTTTAGACCGTCATCAGACAGGTTAGTTTTACCCTACTGATGAAGTGTTGTTGCAATAGCAATTCTGCTTAGTACGAGAGGAACCGCAGATTCAGACAATTGGCATTTGGACTTGCTTGAAAAGGCAATGGCCCGAAGCTACCATCTGTTGGATTGTGACTGAACGCCTCTAAGTCAGAATCCGTGCTAGAAAGCAACGATAACTACCTCTGGATAATCTTAGACGAGCACGAATAGGGTTCCGGCCTCCGGGCCGGTGCCCCTATGTCCCAATGCGCTGAGATGGAGAAGAACTGCCGAGGTGCTAAGCGAAACAAATTCTAAAATTTCCAGAGATAAATCCTTTGCAGACGACTTAAATAAGGAACGGGGTATTGTAAGAAGTAGAGTAGCCTTGTTGCTACGATCTTCTTAGATTAAGCCCTTCGTTCTACAGATTTGTGTTGCGTGTTGCGAGTGTGTGCGTCGGTCAGTCAGACGGACAAGCACACAGTCACTCGCCTCACACACACACACGCACACGCACAACGCTTTCTCATTTTTGGCAAAGTCTAAAGTAAGCCCCGGCTTGTGTTGGTTGCGCTAGTGTGCATGGAATGAGTTAGGATTAGGAGTAGGAGATAGCAGCAATAGGAGATACATGCGGGGGAGGAGGTGGCCACGAATTTTTTGTCTGTCCAGGAAACGCAAGTGAGCCCCAGCTGTGCCGTTTTGTCGCTGAAAATTGACACGTTTGGTCTGCTCATGTTGCACAGGTAGGCGGTCGGGCTGCCTGCCTGCCGGCCGGCTAGTGCAGTGACTCACTCGATCACTGGATCAGCCGAGTGCCAGATCAGCCGAACAGTCAGATCCAGTTGCAGACAAACGATCGAGTCAGTCATGTTGGTTGGTTGGGAAGAGGGGTCAGTGTTGGTTGTTCACTGCAGTCCAGTCAAGCGGGAGTGGGGTAGGCCCGTCGGATCAATCTAGTTAGAGTACACTCCGTCAGATAGGTAAGATCAGCAAGATCAGCAAGATAAGCACGGTGGGCAAGGTAGGCAAGGTAGGCAAGGTGCATCATTTAGTTGCGCCTGTCAGTTAGTTGCGCCTGTTAGTTAGATAGGCCTGCTAGTGGATAGGCCTGCTAGTGGATAAGCCTATTGTTAGATAGGCCGGCCTGGTAGTTAGTTGGTCGTCCTGTGCTAGATATCTAGCTCGACCTGTGCGACCTGTGCGACTGTGCAGACCAACCATGTCAGCCAAGTAGGCCGTGTGTGTAGGCCGTGTGCGTATGCCCTGTAGGCCGTGTATGCCTATGTGTGTTAGGCCAGTAAGGCATTGGTGAGGGTTAGTCCGGCAGGTTGGTTGGGCCTGTTGGTTGGTTAAGGTTGGGCCAGTTAGTTAGGCTAGTTGATTCGACCTGTTAGACCATGTAGACCATGTAGGCCATGTAGGCCGTCTAGGCAATGAAGGCCATGTAGGCCATGTAGGCCATGTAGGCTATGTAGGCCATGTAGGTCATGTAGGCCATGTATGTCATGTAAGCAATGTAGGCAGGCGAAGGGAAACAGTCCACTGTGAAGTTTGGTATGATGCCAGAATATCATAAACCCATGATGCTTCTACGTAGATGGTTAGGTTTGATAGGTGTCCGGTGTTGTCTTGTTGTTTGTTGTCTTGGATACGCGGGCCATGGGAAAGAGCGATACGCGGTCCTGCACATTGCGACCTGCTGTCGTCGAACTAGATCACATTGTTTGGTTTGATAGGTGTTTCATTATTGTTGTCGTAAAGCATTGGTGGCGCTAGGTCAAGGGTGGGTCCGCCTTTATATTTATTCCTTTTTACAGATATCCTAATCTGTAACAGGCTCCTGATCTAATTCACGTTAACCAACATATAATCAAGTAGCCATTTTGATAAAATTTACGAACAAGAAACGTCAACGAAATGAATATCACAAACAACAATAATGGCTGTCTAATTAACAGCAATTTGGCTTATCTCTTAACCGAGGCACAAAAAGCAAAGTTCGATTGTAGATAAGAGAAGAGGCTGGAGGATATTTGATGGGAAAGGGGGCTATATATGCGTGCATTGGTGTACCTTTCTATCGGCAAGTTAAACATATGTTTTTACCAGAATTCGATTTGCAAAAGACACACCGTCGTTCTTCTCCAGAGGTGGGGTTTTCTATTTATTCTTTGGTTTACTAGCATTATCATCAACATCATACAATAACACTAAATCTACCTAAGCATTTTGAACCCTAATTTTTAACTCCAATGTGCGCATCATTTGACAGCATCTCAAGGGCTTTTTCCTGGCACAGCGTTCAGAACTAAGGCAACTGATATTTGCACGATTGCTTTGTTATCCGACCAAAATCATTTAACATCTTCATACCGTAGGATGGCAGGAAGTGACAAGTGGAAGGGGAAGGGGAAGGGGAAGGGGGAAGGGAGGAGAAGGAGAAGGGGGCTGAGGGCTCTCTACTCGATCAGTTTACCTATTGGGAGAGCTCCTCTGCTAAGTGATTCTCCACATGCAACTCATACTTATTTGTATATCATTTTCATTTTTGTACCGATTCATTGTCTTTCTGTTATTGCTCTATCTCCTTAAAAATTTGGTTCCTTCTAGTAAAGCAAATTAGATATCCATTGCATCTAGTGGATTTTAAAACATGATACTGAAACTACTTAATCTTCTATAGACTTCATTAATATCTAAATGTCTTATTGTTAATAAATTCACCCTCCCCCATTCCGAATGGATAGCATCGAAGCACCTGAAGGACTGTGGTCGGCGGATCGCTCGCATAGTGTCAGGCCCCGTGTTAGATCGTTCATCTAGCTCGACCTGTGCGACCGTGCAGACCAACCATGCCAACCATGCCAACCAGGTAGGCCACGTAGGCCACGTAGGCCAAGTAGGCCAAGTAGACAAAGTAGGCCAAGTAGGCCATGTAGGCCTTGTATGCCTATATGGGTTAGGCTAGTCAGTCATGGCATACATGGCCTACACGACCTACATGACCTACACGACCTACACGACCTACACGACCTACACGACCTACACGACCTACATGAACGAACTAACTAACAACAGGCCTATCTACTAGCAGGCCTATCTACTAGCAGGCCTATCTACTAGCAGGCCTATCTAACTAACAGGCGCAACTAACTGACCTACCTTATCTACCTGATCTACCTTTTCTACCTTATCTACCTTATCTACTTATCTACTTATCTACTTATCTACCTAATCTACCTGATCTACCTTATCTACCTTGCCAACCTTACCAACCTTACCTTACCAACCGTACCAACCTTACCAACCTGACCAACCTTACCAACCTTACCAACCTGACCAACCTTACCAACCTTACCAACCTTACCAACCTTACCAACCTTACCAACCTTACCAACCTTACCAACCTTGCCAACCTTAGCAACCTTAGCAACCTTACCAACCTTACCAACCTCAGCGAAGTAGACCTGCTTGTCGGTCGGTTGGTTGGTTGACGGGACGAGAGGACGTGGTCCCCGCTCATTCTTCCCGGACCTGTGGTCGTCAATTGGAAAAGTTTAGAAAATTGAGTGAAATTGACGAAATTGTTAACGAAAAACGAAAATATTGCTCAATCGTTGCTAAAGTAACCCCTTTGCCCAACATTCAACGAAGATATGTGCATTTTATTGGATATTGCTTCAGATGACAATTCTCACTCCACAGTTCACCGCTTAGTAATGTGAGGTTGAGAGACGCGAGTGAAGCATCATTCATGAAGCCTGGGAATGGCGGTACGGTACCATTGCAGTATAGTACCCGCCTGCGAGTACCTGTTTGATTGGCTGCGCACTTCAACTCGAGACTGTTGGGTCAGTCACAACTTTGCCGTTTGAAGGGAGAGGGAAATTGCTGCGTTGTCCGAAGATGGTGCAGCAACGAGAAGAGGGTTAGTTGCGCTGCATGCGGGTAGAGGAGCGAGCAGTCAGGATATCGTATTCGAACGAGTATGAGCCGGAGGAACTGGTGATGCGGGATGAACCGAATGTCGAGTTAAGGCGTCAAAATGACCGCTCATCAGAACCCACAAAAGGTTTGGTTGATCTAGACAGCAGGACGGTGGCCATGGAAGTCGGAATCCACTAAGGAGTGTGTAACAACACACCTGCCGAATCAACTAGCCCTGAAAATGGATGACGCTCAAGCGGACTGCCTATACTCGGCCGTCAGGGCAACTTAACGAACGACTTGCCTCGCGGCAAGGGAGCGAGGCCCTGATGAGTAGGAGGGCGTGGAAGTAGTGACGCAGCCTTTGGCGCGAGCCTGGGTGAAACAGCCTCTAGTGCAGAACTTGGCGGTAGTAGGAAATATTCAAATGAGAGCTTTGAAGACCGAAGTGGAGAAAGGTTCCGTGTGAACAGCAGTTGGACACGGGTTAGTCGATCCTAAGAGATAGGGAAACTCCGTTTCAAAGCAGCCATTTCGCGTGACTCGTTGTATCGAAAGGGAATCGGGTAAATATTTCCAAACCGGAATGTGGATATTCCCGTCGGCAACGGCGGGAGCAGCGGCAACGCAACCGAACTCGGAGACGTTGGCGAGGGCCCTGAGAAGAATTATATTTTCTTGTTAACGAGCTAACACCCTGGAATCAGTTTGCCTGGAGATAGGGTTTAATGCTCGGTAAAGCACCACACTTCTTGTGGTGTCCGGTGCGCTCTCGACGGCCCATGAAAATCCGAGGGAGTGATTGATTTTCACGTCCGCTCGTACTCATAACCGTAGCAGGTCTCCAATGTGAGCAGCCTCTGGTTGATAGAACAATGTATGTAAGGGAAGTCCGTAAAATAGATCCGTAACTTCGGGAGAAGGATTGGCTCTAATGGTTGGGTCTGTCGAGCTGGGACTTGAAGCAGGTGGCCTAGGACTTGACTGGCGATGGCTCGCAAGGGTGATTGTCGGACTCGGAAGAGACCGCCGGTGAATGGGCTCAGCTTTGTCAGCGATGGCAGTTCGGCAGGCAATTAACAACCGACTTAGAACTGGTACGGACAAGGGGAATCCGACTGTTTAATTAAAACAAAGCATTGCGATGGCCGGAAACGGTGTTGACGCAATGTGATTTCTGCCCAGTGCTCTGAATGTCAAAGTGAAGAAATTCAACCAAGTGCAGGTAAACGGCGGGAGTAACTATGACTCTCTTAAGGTAGCCAAATGCCTCGTCATCTAATTAGTGACGCGCATGAATGGATTAACGAGATTCCCGCTGTCCCTATCTACTATCTAGCGAAACCACAGCCAAGGGAACGGGCTTGGCAAAATAAGCGGGGAAAGAAGACCCTGTTGAGCTTGACTCTAGTCTGATTCTGTGAAAAGACATGAGAGGTGTAGGATAAGTGGGAGCAGCAATGCGACAGTGAAATACCACTACTCTTATCGTTTTTTTACTTATTCGGTGGAGCGGAGGCGGGCCTCACGGCTCACTTTCTGGCATTAAGGCCTCGTTGGCAGGTCGATCCTTGCCGAAGACACTATCAGGTCGGGAGTTTGGCTGGGGCGGCACATCTGTTAAATGCATAACGTAGGTGTCCTAAGGTGAGCTCACTGAGAACGGAAATCTCATGTAGAACAAAAGGGTAAAAGCTCACTTGATTTTGATTTTCAGTATGAATACAAACTGTGAAAGCATGGCCTATCGATCCTCTAGTCTTTAGGAGTTTTAGGCTAGAGGTGTCAGAAAAGTTACCACTGGGATAACTGGCTTGTGGCAGCCAAGCGTTCATAGCGACGTTGCTTTTTGATCCTTCGATGTCGGCTCTTCCTATCATTGTGAAGCAGAATTCACCAAGCGCCGGATTGTTTACCCGCTGATAGGGAACGTGATCTGGGTTTAAACCGTCATCAGACAGGTTAGTTTTACCCTACTGATGAAGTGTTGTTGCAGTAGCAATTCTGCTTAGTACGAGAGGAACCGCAGATTCAGACAATTGGCATTTGGACTTGCTTGAAAAGGCAATGGCCCGAAGCTACCACCTGTTGGATTATGACTGAACGCCTCTAAGTCAGAATCCGTGCTAGCAAGCAACGATAACTACCTCTTAATAATCTTAGACGAGCACGAATAGGGTTCCGGCCTCCGGGCCGGTGCCCCTATGTGCCAATGCGCTGAGGTGGAGAAGAACTGCCGAGGTGCTAAGCGAAACAAATTCTAAAATTTCCAGAGATAAATCCTTTGCAGACGACTTAAATAAGGAACGGGGTATTGTAAGAAGTAGAGTAGCCTTGTTGCTACGATCTTCTTAGATTAAGCCCTTCGTTCTACAGATTTGTGTTGCGTGTTGCGAGTGTGTGCGTCGGTCAGTCAGACGGACAAGCACACAGTCACTCGCCTCACACACACACACACACGCACAACGCTTTCTCATTTTTGGCAAAGTCTAAAGTAAGCCCCGGTTTGTGTTGGTTGCGCTAGTGTGCATGGAATGAGTTAGGATTAGGAGTAGGAGATAGCAGCAATAGGAGATACATGCGGGGGAGGAGGTGGCCACGAATTTTTTGTCTTTCCAGGAAACGCAAGTGAGCCCCAGCTGTGCCGTTTTGTCGCTGAAAATTGACACGTTTGGTCTGCTCATGTTGCACAGGTAGGCGGTCGGGCTGCCTGCCTGCCGGCCGGCTAGTGCAGTGACTCACTCGATCACTGGATCAGCCGAGTGCCAGATCAGCCGAACAGTCAGATCCAGTTGCAGACAAACGATTGAGTCAGTCATGTTGGTTGGTTGGGAAGAGGGGTCAGTGTTGGTTGTTCACTGCAGTCCAGTCAAGCGGGAGTGGGGTAGGCCCGTCGGATCAATCTAGTTAGAGTACAGTCCGTCAGATAGGGAAGATCAGCAAGATCAGCAAGATAAGCACGGTGGGCAAGGTAGGCAAGGTAGGCAAGGTGCATCATTTAGTTGCGCCTGTCAGTTAGTTGCGCCTGTTAGTTAGATAGGCCTGCTAGTGGATAGGCCTGCTAGTGGATAGGCCTGTTGTTAGATAGGCCGGCCTGGTAGTTAGTTGGTCGTCCTGTGCTAGCTATCTAGCTCGACCTGGGCGACCTGTGCGACTGTGCAGACCAACCATGTCTGCCAAGTAGGCCGTGTGTGTAGGCTGTGTGCGTATGCCCTGTAGGCCGTGTATGCCTATGTGTGTTAGGCCAGTAAGGCATTGGTGAGGGTTAGTCCGGCAGGTTGGTTGGGCCTGTTGGTTGGTTAAGGTTGGGCCAGTTAGTTAGGCTAGTTGATTCGACCTGTTAGACCATGTAGACCATGTAGGCCATGTAGGCCGTCTAGGCAATGAAGGCCATGTAGGCCATGTAGGCCTTGTAGGCTATGTAGGCCATGTAGGTCATGTAGGCCATGTAAGTCATGTAAGCAATGTAGGCAGGCGAAGGGAAACAGTCCACTGTGAAGTTTGGTATGATGCCCGAATATCATAAACCCATGATGCTTCTACGTAGATGGTTAGGTTTGATAGGTGTCCGGTGTTGTCTTGTTGTTTGTTGTCTTGGATACGCGGGCCATGGGAAAGAGCGATACGCGGTCCTGCACATTGCGACCTGCTGTCGTCGAACTACATCACATTGTTTGGTTTGATAGGAGTTTTATTATTGTTGTCGTAAAGCATTGGTGGCGCTAGGTCAAGGGTGGGCCCGCCTTTATATTTATTCCTTTTTACAGATATCCTAATCTGTAACAGGCTCCTGATCTAATTCACGTTAACCAACATACAATCAAGTAGCCATTTTGATAAAATTTACGAACAAGAAACGTCAACGAAATGCATATTACAAACAACGCTAATGCCTGTCTAATTAACAGCAATTTGGCTTATCTCTTAATCGAGGAACAAAAAGCAGAGGTCGACCGGCTGGCCAGTGCAGTGAGTGCATTGAGTTTTAATATAATTCATTCATTCATTTAACGATATCCCTTAAGCTAAAATACAACGTAAAATCTAAAACTAAAAACTAAAAGTATAAAATATTAATTAATGAAATCTGATCTTCCAGGGAGTCGTTTTTGAAGGAGCTTGAATTAATTTTCAAGGCTCATCAGATGCCCGAGTACTGAAACCCTTTTTTAGTGAATTCAAGGTTTAGATTGGGAATATAGAGATCTCTATAATTCCTCGTATTATAATGTGATATAGAGCATCTTTGTTGGAACAAATTCCACAGGCTTTCAGGGCATTGTTTGTTTATAATCTTATATACCATAACACAGCGATCAAAGCGAATAAGATTGTCAACGCTTAGCCATTTTTTAGGCCATACGGTGTTTTTAAATCTTGCGCGCTCTATAATTGATAAGGCTCTGTTTTGGAGACGTTGAAGTGCTTGGAGTTCAGATGAAGAAATGCTACCCCATACTACGTATCCGCAGCGTAGGTGACTCTCAAAGAGAGCGTGATATACATCACATAATTTTGATTGTGGAAGATTATCTTTAAGTTTTTTTAGAGATGATAATCCACCTGCTAACTTTCCTGTCAGTGACTTATATTGATCCTTCCATTTCAGCCCTTCATCGATAATGATACCTAGAGACTTGGTTTTTTCCACGCGTTTTATTTCGGAATCGTTGAGTTCGAGTGGAGGGAGGTCGTCAATTTCATTTATTCTTCGTTGATGGCCAATAACCATAAATTCAGTTTTTTTCGGGTTTGCACTTAGTTTATTTACCCTCAACCAGTCACTGATATTTAAGAGCTCTTTCTTTGTCATGCGTACGAGCTCTTCTATGTCATTAGATGCAATTGTTGTGTGTGTATCATTAGCATACATGTTTGCTTTTGAGAACTCCAAGCAACCCTCAAAGTCATTGAGGTACACAATGAAAAGAAGGGGACCTAAAAATGACCTCTGAGGAATACCACACAGAACCTCCTCCGTCTAAGACCTTTGACCGTTTACGGAACAGAACTGCTTTCGTCCATTTAAGTATGACTTGAACCATTCTCTTTCTTTTCCCTTGATACCATATTTGAACAATTTGTCTATCAATATTTTGTGATCAACCGTATCATAGGCTTTTTTCAGGTCCAGAAATACTGCCATATTCAGCTTCCGACTATTCGCATTTTCAAGCCAATGCTCAGTACTATTTATCAAAGACATGATCGTGGAATAGAGTTTCCGAAATGCATATTGGTTATTAGTTAGGATGCCATTTACTTTGAGAAACTCATGTAACTGATCGTGCACTATTTCTTCCAATAGTCTTGAAAAAATTGAAAGCACCGAGATAGGTCGGTAGTTATTGCTGTCGCATCTTATCCCAGACTTGAATATTGCAGCGATCCTAGCTATTTTCCAAAGATCGGGGAATATTCCATTTTTTATTGACGAATTGTAAACAAGAGTCAATGGGTTTCAAATGAAAATAGCCGCATCTTTTACCAAGGTCGTAGGTATTTTTAAGTGCAGTGAGTGCAGTGAGTGCAGTGAGTCACTCGATCACTGGGTCAGCCGAGTGCCGGATCAGCCGAACAGTCAGACCCAGTTGCAGTCAAACGATCGAGTCAGTTATGTCGGTTGGTTGGGAAGAGGGGGCAGTGTTGGTTGTTCACTGCAGTCCAGTCAAGCGGGAGCGGGGTAGGCCCGTCGGATCAATCTAGTTAGAAAACACTCCGTCGGATAGGTAAGCTCAGCAATATCAGCAAGATAAGCACGGTGGGCAAGGTAGGCAAGGTAGGCAAGGTGTATCAGTTAGTTGCGCCTGTCAGTTAGTTGCGCCTGTTAGTTAGGTAGGCCTGCTAGTGGATAGGCCTGCTAGTGGATAGGCCTGCTAGTAGATAGGCCTGCTAGTAGATAGGCCTGTTGGCCATGACTGACAAGCCTAACCAATATAGGCCTACATGGCCTACATAGCCTACTTGGCCTACTTTGTCTACTTGGCCTACCCGGCCTCCTCGGCCTACGTAGCCTACTTGGTCTACATGGCCTACGTGGCCTACGTGGCCTACGTGGCCTATGTGGCCTACCTGGTTGGCATGGTTGATTTGCACGGTCGCACAGTTCGAGCTAGATGAACGAACTAACACGGGCCTGACGCTATGCCAGCGATCCGCCGACCACAGTCCTTCACGTGCTTCGATGCTATCCATTGGTAATTGGGGAGAGTGAAGTTATTAACAAGACATTTAGATATTAGTGAAGTCTATAGAAGATTAAGTAGTTTCAGTTTCATGTTTTAAAATCCACTAGATGCAATGGATATTTAATTTGTTTACTAACAAGGAACCAAATTTTTAAGGAAATCGAGCAATAACAGAAAGAAATTGAATCGGTACGAAAATGAAAATGATATACAAATAAGTATGAATTGCATGTGGAGAATCACTTAGCAGAGGAGCTCTCCCAATAGGTAAACTGATCGAGTAGAGAGCCCTCAGCCCCTTCTCCTTCACCCCCCTTCCCCCTTCCCCTTCCCCCTTCCACTTCCCCTTCCCCTTCCCCTTCCCCTTCCCCTTCCCTCTTCCCCTTCCCCTTCCCTTTCCCCCTTCCCCCTTCCTGCAATCCTACGGTATGAAGATCTTAAATGATTTTGGTTGGATAACAAAGCAATCGTGCAAATATCAGTGGCATCAGTTCTGAACGCTATGCCAGGAAAAAGCCTTTGAGATGCTGTCAAACGATGCACACATTGGAATTAAAAATTGGGGTTCAAAATGCTAAGGTAGATTTAGTGTTATTGTATGATGTTGTTGATAATGCTAGTAAAACAAAGAATAAATAGAAAACCCCACCCCGAGGGCAACCCGACTGGCCAGTAGGCAGCCCGATGGCCTAGCTGGGCAACATGAACAGACAAAACTTCTCCATTTCAACCAAATACACGACACTGCCGGGGCTCACTTGCATTTTTAGAGACAAACAAGGAATTCGTGGTCTCTTCTGCCCCCCATTTTCTCAAATTCCTTCTATCACCTCATATCATTCCCTGCTCGCCACATCAGCCGCCGGCAAAACCTACACAAGTGGCAACTCTCCTCAGCCTCTGTCAAAAAATGAGCTTGTCCATTACCATTTGCTTCGCAGGAATACACTGCAGAAGATAACAAAGGGACAAGTATGTGGCATTTGACGACAAAGCATGGACTTAGCCTTCTCTTTACCAATCAGTAGATAGCCGACCGGGTGTACTGGGAATCAGCCGTCCTCTGACTCATACTCTTATGAATATGAGCCAGAGGGCAAGCTCCTCTACCCGCATCAGGCAAATCTAACCATCTTCTCTTGCTACACCCGATCGACAACGCAGCAATTTCCCTCTCCCTTCAAGGCAATGTGTTGACTAAACCAGTAGTCTTGACTTGAAATGCGCAGCCAATTCAAATGGTACTCACAGGCGTGTACTATACTGCAAAGATAGCGGAACGCCATTCCCAGGCTTAATTACTGCTGCTTCACTCCCATATCTCAGCCCCATATAACAAAGCGGTGAACTATGGAGTGAGACTTGTCCTTTGTAGCAATTTCCAACAAAATGGACATATCATCATTGAATGTAACTCAAAGTTGTTGGTATGGCAACGAATGAAAAGTGTTTTCGTTTCTCTGCAACAGTTTTGTCGATTACACCTGCTGTGCCAAAGCCCGTTTTCTACTTCGGAAGAAGAGGCAGGGATCTACGTCCTCTCTTCCTCTTGGCCAACCGACAAGCAGTTCTACCTTGCTCCCATCCCTTGGACATGTAAATATCGATCGCTTAAACCACTGATTAGCGTGCTAGCCTCTATGCAGGCCAGCTACCCAAGCAATCTTTGACCAACTGAACTATTCGCAACATCGTGCGGATGTAATTTCATCGTAAGCCGAGTAGGCAGAGAAAGACGGGGGTGCATTCTAAGCCTGACGCTATGCAAGCAGTCGCCCGAGAACATCCCTCACCTATGTCAGCAAGATTGTATCTGCAATCGTCTCTCCTCTCAACGTGCAAGCATTTCTTTGTTGATCAAAATAAGAAAATAGATCGATCGGGAAAATCATTTTAGCTATAATTTTAGCAATTTTAACAAGCTTAAATTAAACAAATTCATATTTCTCATGCATCCAAGCCAAGGCCTGTAAAGCCTACATGCTCTTCGTTGCCTTCAGTGCCTATATAGCCTAGATCGTCAACATGTTTGACGTGGCCTACATTGCCAACATCAACTACATGGTTGAGGTGGCCTACACGGCCTACATGCAATACATGTTTGATATGGCCTACACGGCCTGCTATCCCTACACGCTCTACGTGGCCTACATTGCCTTGTTGATTGACATGGTTGGTCTGCACTGTTGAACAGGTCGAACTACATGAACGAACTAACTAAGAAGCCTTTCAGACAGCAGGCCTGTCAACAAGCAGGCCTATATAACTAATAAGCGCAACTAACTGTTCTACCTTATCTACCTTCGTAACCTTACCAACTTTACCTACCTTACCTACCTCATCTACCTTATCTACCTGGCCTACCTTGCCTACCTTCCCTTCCTTACCTATCTTGCCTATCTTGCCTACCTTACATACCCTGTCTATGTAACCTACATTGTCGAACTTGCCTTTTTTCTCCACCTTGCCTACCTAGCCTGTCTTGCCTAACTAGCCATCCTTCCCAAACTAGTTTACATAACCGACCCTGCCTACCTTGCCCACCTTGCCTAATTTGGTTAACTAGCCTATTGTGTCTATCCAACCTACTTTCCCTACCAAGCCTACCAAACTCACCTAGCCTACGTTGTCTATCTAGCCTACTTTGACTACCTTGCCTACCTCGCAATTTCTCCTATCAAAGCTACCTTGCCTACCTTGCTTACCATGACAAACTTGCTCACCTTGCAACCTTGCCTACCAGGCCTACCGAGTCTACCATGTCTATATTCGCTAACTTGGCTATCTTGTCCACTTCGCCTAACTTGCCCACCTTGCCTACCTTGCTTATAGAGCCTACGTAGTCTACCTTGCCTACCTTGACTATATTGCTTGCAACATGAACTGACTGTTAGACGGATCGAGTGGTCGTCTCATCTGGTGGTCGGCAGACCAAGCATTTGGCTGACGAAGCTCTCGCCTTACTCAGTCGTCGAGTGAGCGGTCGAGTGAGTGGTCTAGTCATCAAACTGATTGGTCGATTGACAAAATTAACTGCACTCACTGCAGTGTTGCTTTCGAGAGCAACCCGGCTGGCTAGTAGGCAGCCCGATTGCCCAGCTGTGCGACATGAACAGACAAAACTTGTCCATTTCAACCCAATACATGACACTGCCGGGGCTCACTCGCGTTATTAGAGACAAGCAAGAAAGTCGTGGTCACTTCTGCCCCCGCATTTTCTCAAATTCCTTCTATCTCCTCGTATCATTCCCTGCTCACCACATCCACCGCCTGCAGAACCTACAATATTTACAGCTCTCTTCAGCCTCTGTCAAAAAATGAGCTTGACCATTACCACTTGCTTCGCAGGAATACACTGCAGAAGATAACAAAGGGACAAGTTTGTGACATTTGACGACAAAGCATGGGCTTTGTCTTCTCTTTACCAATCAGTAGATAGCCGACCGGGTGTACTGGGAATCAGCCGTCCTCTGACTCATACTCGTATAAATATGAGCCAGGGGCAAGCTACTCTATCCGCATGAGGTAAATCTAACCATCTTCTTCTTGCTACACCCGATAGA
Organism: Catostylus mosaicus; assembly: GCA_964019065.1. Lineage (NCBI taxonomy): Eukaryota > Metazoa > Cnidaria > Scyphozoa > Rhizostomeae > Catostylidae > Catostylus > Catostylus mosaicus. The sequence continues at coordinate 4,439,509 of OZ025200.1, read as the reverse complement.
CAACGCAGCAATTTACCTCTCCCTTCACGGCAATGTGTTGACTAAGCCATTAGTCTCCACTTGAAATGCGTAGCCAATTCAACTGGTACTCAAAGGCGTGTACTATACTGCAATGGTACCCGAACGCCATTCCCAGGCTTAGTTACTGCTGCTTCACTCCCGTATCTCAGCCCCATATAACTAAGCGGTGAACTATGGAGTATGACTTGTCCTTTCTAGCAATGTCCAACAAAATGGACATATCATCATTGAATGTTGCTCAAAGTTGTTGGTGTGGCAACGGAGGCAAAATATTTTCGTTTCTCTACAACAATTTCGTCGATTTTGAACAATTTCGTCGATTATATTTGCTGTGCTGAAGCCAGTTATCTACTTCAGAAGAAGACTCCGGAATCCGCATCCTCTTATACTGCAGGCCAACCGATCAACAGTTCTACCTCGCTGCTATCCCTTGAACATTTACATATCGTTCGCTCCCTCCACTGATCAGCTTGCCAACCTTCATGCAGGCCAGCAAGCCATGCAGTCGGTTAACAACCGATTCACTCGCAACATCGTGCGGCTGTGTTGTCGTCGTAAGCCGAATAAGCGGAGTAAGACGAGGGCGCATTCAGGGCCTGATGCTATTCGAGCTTTCGGCCGAGCACATCCCTCACCTATGTCAGCAAGATTGCATCTGCAATCGTCTAACCTCTCAACGTGCAAGTACATCATTGTTTATCAGAAAAACTAATAGATACATTTGGAAAATCATTTTAGAAACAAGCATTAAGTAAACAAATTCATATTTTTAATTCATCGAAGCCATGGCCTGTAAGGCCTAAATGCCCTACGTTGCCTGCAGTTCCTAGATGGCCTATATGGCCTATATGGTTGACATGACCTACACAGGCTGCATCTTCTACATGCCCTACATCGTCTACATGTTTGACATAACCTACACGGCCTACATTTCCGTTTTGATTGACATGGTTGGTCTGCACGATCAATCAGGTAGATGATTGAACTAACTACCAAGCCTATCAGACTGCAGGCCTATATGAAAGCAGGCCTATCTAACTAATAAGTGCAACTAAATTTGCTACCCTATCTGCTTTCCTAACTTTACCGTATTTATACTTACTTTACCTACCTTGCCTACCTTACATACCTTGCCTACCTTGCCTACCTTACATACCCTGCCTATCCAACCTATCTTGTCTACTTGCCAACCTAGCCTGTCTTGCCTACCTAGCCTACCTTGCCTAACTATTTTATCAAGCCTACCTTGCTTTCCTTCCCACCTTTCCTAATTTGCGTAAATAGCCTCTTGTGTCTAACTTACCTACCTTGCCTACCAAGCATACTAAGCTCATCTAGTCTACCTTGCATACCTAGCCTACATTGACAACCTTGCTACCTTGCAACATTGCCTGCCTAGCCTACCTAGCCTACCTTGCCTACCTTGACTACCTTGCCTTCCTTGCAACCTTGACTACCAGCCCTACATGTGTCTATCACGGCTATCTTCGCTACCCTCCCCATCTTGCCTACCCTGCATCCATAGCCTACTTAGCCTACCTTGCCTACTTTGACTAGAGTTTTTGCAACCTGGTCTTACTGTTAGACGGACCGAGGCAGGGTATGCAAGGTAGGCAAGATAGACAAGATAGGTAAGGAAGGGAAGGTAGGCAAGGTACGCAAGGTAGATAAGGTAGATGAGGTAGGTAAAGTCGGTAAATTTGGTAAGGTTAGGAAGATAGATAGGGTAGAACAGTTAGTTAGGCTTATTAGGTAGATAGGCCTGCTTGTTGATTGGCCTGCTTTCTGAAAGGCTTCGTAGTTAGTTCGTTCATGTAGTTCGACCTGTTCGATCGTGCAGACCAACTATGTCAGTCAACAAGGCAATGTAGGCCACGTAGGCCGTGTCGGCCATATCAAACATGTATGGCATGTAGGCCGTGTAGGCCATATCAAACATGTATGGCATGTAGGCCGTGTAGGCCTTGTCAACCATGTAGTTGATGTTGGCAATGTAGGCCACATCAAACATGTTGACGATCTAGGCCATATAGGAACTGAAGGCAACGAGGAGCATGTAGGCTTTAGAGGCCTTGGCTTCGATGCATAAATTGCTAATATTATTTCTAAATTCATTTTCCCGATTGACCTATTTTTTATTTTGATCAAAAAAGAAATGCTTGCACGTTGAGAGGTGAGACGATTGCAGATACAATATTGCTGACATAGGTGAGGGATGTTCTCGGGCGATCGCTTGCATAGCGTCAGGCCCTGAATGCGCCCTAATCTTTCTCCGCTTACTCGGCTTACGATGAAAATACATCTGCACGATTTTGCGAGTAGTTCAGTTGGTCAACGATTGCTTGCCTTGCTGGCCTGCAGGAAGGCTGGCACGCTGATTAGTGGTTGAAGCGATCGATATTTACATGTCCAAGGGATGGGAGCGAGGTAGAGCTGCTTGTCGGTTGGCCTAGAGGAGGAGAGGATGTAGATCCCTGCCTCTTCTTCCGAATTAGAAAACTGGCTTCGGCACAGCAAGTGTAATCGACGAAAGTGTTTAAATCGACGAAATTGTTGCAGAGAAACGTAAACATTTTTCATTTGTTGCCACACTAATAACTTTGAGCAACATTCAATGATGATATGTCCATTTTGTTGGACATTGCTACAAAGGACAAGTCTAACTCCATAGTTCACCGCTTAGTTATATGGGGCTTAGATACGGGGGTGAAACAGCAGTAATTAAGCCTGGGAATGGCGTTCGGGTACCATTACAGTATAGTACACGCCTGTCAGTACCATTTGAATTGGCAGCGCATTTCAAGTCAAGACTACTGGTTTAGTCAACACATTGCTGTGAAGGGAGAGGGAAATTGCTGCGTTGTCTATCGGGTGTAGCAAGGAGAAGATGGTTAGATTTCCCTCATGCGGGTAGAAGAGCTTGCCCTCTGGCTCATATTCATACGAGTATGAGTCAGAGGATAGCTGATTCCCAGTACACCGGGTCGGCCATCTACTAATTGGTAAAGAAAAGACAAAGTCCATGCTTTGTCGTCAAATGCCACATACTTGTCCCTTTGTTATCTTCTGCAGTGTATTCCTGCGAAGCAAGTGGTAATGGTCAAGCTCATTTTTTGACAAAAGCTGAGGAGAGCTGCCACTTGCGTAGGTTTTCCCGGCGGCGGATAGGGCGAGTAGGGAATGATACGAGGAGATAGAAAGAATTTGAGAAAATGCGGGGGCAGAAGTGACCACGATTTTCTTGTTGGTCTCTAAAAACGCGAGTGAGCCCCGGCAGTGTCGTGTATTCGGCTGAAATGGACAAGTTTTGTCTGTTCATGTCGCACAGCTAGGCCATCGGACTGCCTACTGGCCTGTCAGGTTGCCCTCGAAAGCAACACCGCCGTGAGTGCAGCTAATTTTGTCAATCGACCAATGAGTTTGATGACTAGACCACTCACTCGACCGCTCACTCGACGGCTCACTCGACGACTGAGTAAGCCGAGAGCTGGGTCAGCGAAATGCTTGGTCTGCCGACCACCGGATGAAACGAAAACTCGGTCCGTCTAACAGTTAGTTGAAGTTGCAAGCACTATAGTCAAGGTAGGCAAGGTAGACTACATAGGCTCTATAGGCAAGGTAGGCAAGGTGGGCAAGGTAGGCGAAGAGGACAAAATAGCCAAGTTAGCGAATATAGATATGGTAAACTCGGTAGGCCTGGTAGGCAAGGTTGCAAGGTGAGCAAGTTAGTCATGGTAAGCAAGGTAGGCAAGGCAGCTCTGGTAGGAGAAATTGCGAGGTAGGCAAGGTAGTCAAGGTAGGCTAGGTAGACAACGTAAGCTAGGTGAGTTTGGTAGGCTTGGTAGGGAAGGTAGGTTAGATAGACACAATAGGCTAGTTACGCGAATTTGGCAAGGTGTGCAAGGTAGGCAGGGTCGGCTATATAGACTAGTTTGGCAAGGAAGGCTAGGTAGGCAAGACAGGCTAGGTAGGCAAGGTAGAGAAAAAAGGCAAGTTCGACAAGGTAGGTTATATAGTCAGGGTATGTAAGGTAGGCAAGATAGGCAAGATAGGTAAGGAAGGGAAGGTGGGCAATGTAGGCAAGGTAGATAAGGTAGATGAGGTAGGTAAAGGAGGTAAAGTTGGTAAGGTTAGGAAGGTAGATAAGGTGGCACCGTTCGTTGCGCTTATTAGTTAGATAGGCTTGCTTGTTGATAGGCATGCTGTCTCAAAGGCTTTGTAGATAGTTCGTTCATGTAGCTCGACCTGCTCGACAGTGCAGTCCAACCATGTCAATCAACAAGGCAATGTAGGCCACGTAGGCCATGTAGGCCATATCAAACATGTATGGCATGTAGGCCGTGTAGGCCATGTCAACCATGTAGTTGATGTTGGCAATGTAGGCCACGTCAAACATGTTGACGATCCAGGCCATATAGGCACTGAAGGCAACGAAGAGCATGTAGGCTTTACAGGCCTTGGCTTCGATGCATGAGACATATGAATTTGTTTAATTTAAGCTTGCTAAAATTGCTAGAATTATTGCTAAAATGATTTTCCCCATCGATCTATTTTTTATTTTGATCGATAAAGAAATGCTTGCACGTTGAGAGATGAGACGATTGCAGATACAATCGTGCTGACATAGGTGAGGGATGTGCTCACCCGAACGCTCGAATAGCGTCAGGCCCTGAATGGGCTCTCGTCTTTTACCGCTTATTCGGCTTACGATGACACCACAGCCACACGATGTTGCGAGTGGTTCGGTTTGTAACCGACTGCATGGCTAGCTGGCCTGCATGAAGACTGGCACGCTGATCAGTGGAGGAAGCGAGCGATATGTAAATGTCCAAGGGATAGCAGCGAGGTAGAACTGTTGATCGGTTGGCCTGCAGGATGAGAAGACGCGGATTCCAGCGTCTTCTTCCAAAGTAGAAAACTGGCGTCGGTACAGCAAGTGTAATCGACGAAAGTGTTTAAAATCGACGAAATTGTTGCAGAGAAATGAAAATATTTTTTCTTCGTTGCCACACCAACAACTTTGAGCAACATTCAATGATGATATGTCCATTTTGTTGGACATTGTTACAAAGGACAAGTCTTACTCCATAGTTCACCGCTTAGTTATATGGGGCTTAGATACGGGAGTGAAACAGCAGTAATTAAGCCTGGGAATGGCGTTCGGGTACCATTGCAGTATAGTACACGCCTGTGAGTACCATTTGAATTGGCTGCGCATTTCAAGTCAAGACTACTGGTTTAGTCAACACATTGCTGTGAAGGGAGAGGGAAATTGCTGCGTTGTCTATCGGGTGTAGCAAGGAGAACATGGTTAGATTTTCCTCATGCTGGTAGAGTAGCTTGCCCCTGGCTCATATTCAGACGAATATGAGTCAGAGGACGGCTGATTGCCAGTACACCCGGTCGGCCATCTACTGATTGCTAAAGAGAAGACAAAGTCCAAGTTTTCTCGTCGAATGCCATACACTTGCCCTTTGTTATCTTCTGGAGAGTATTCTTGCGAAGCAAGTGGTAATGGTCAAGGTCATTTTTTGACAGAGGCTGAAGAGAGCTGCCACTTGTAGGTTTTGCAGGCGGCGGATGTGGTGAGCATGGGAATGATACGAGGAGATAGAAGGAATTTAAGAAAATGCGGGGGCAGAAGTGACCACGACTTTCTTATTTGTCTCAAAAAACGCGAGTGAGCCCCGGCAGTGTCATATATTCGGTTGAAAAGGACAAGTTATGTCTGTTGATGTCGCAGAGCTGGGCCATCGGGCTGCCTACTAGCCAGTCGGGTTGCCCTCGAAAGCAACACTGCAGTGAGTGCAGTTAATTTTATCACTCGACCAATCAGTTTGATGACTAGACCACTCACTCGACCGCTCACTCGACGACTGAGTAAGCCGAGAGCTTCGTCAGCCAAATGCTTTGTCTGCAGACCACCGAGTGAGACGACCACTCGGTCCGTCTAACAGTCAGTTCAAGTTGCAAGCACTATAGTCAAGGTAGGCAAGGTAGACTACGTAGGCTCTATAAGCAACGAAGGCAAGGTGGGCAAGGTAGGCGAAGTGGACAAGATAGCCAAGTTAGCGAATATAGACATGGTAGACTCGGTAGGCCTGGTAAGTAAGGTAGACATGGTTACTTTGCAATCGCGTGGTAATCTTCAAAAAAATAAAAGTTCAAATCGATCATCTCTGTGGTAATTATAGACATATTTTGGGGGATGGAGATCCAAAAACCAGTGAAGGCTATATACGAAGCTATAATAAAAATCAGAAAAATCAACAAAAAAAGACCGAACGAAGATACTATCTTAAAAGAAGCCTCGAAGACGAGCGGCCTAGCCATTGATCACTTTCGCTATCTCTAGTTCATGTCGGTAATATTCGTGTAGACACAACATTAAAAGACTCTTATTTCATCTCAAACATTGATAATTTTGAAACCTTGACAGAACTTGAGAGCCAACATGATATATTTGATGACATGAGCGAGCTCGTTAATATGGACTTCCCGACCCCGCGTGCTGAATGTCATCCCGAAAAAAAGCCAGCTCTATAAAGAAAACGGACTTTTTAGTGTTTTTAGATCTTATTGGGAAACTAACGGAAGATTTAAGGGGCCTCCAACTCAAAATAGATGAATCCACCAAAAAGAACGAGAAATTGCTTTTAGAAAATTACAAACTGAAATTGGAAAACGCCATATTGAATTCGAAATTGGGGGAGTGCCGAAGGGCTGAAAATGTCACTTCTGTTGTGGATTTTTCTCCAAATAATGCAACAACATTATGTGGCACACAAAATACAGCGAATAACGCCATGCAAACCCAAAGGTTGTGCCCTATTGTAATAGAGGATATCCAGGACAATCAAATCGTGAAAGATTATAATAGTGAAAACAAAAACGAAAGCAGAAAGAAAGCAAAAAAACAAGACCGCTATAACAAACACCTTGAAAGATGCGTCAGTGATAAAAATAACGGACCACTTAATGAAAAACCAAAATGTTCAACTACAAAAGAAAAAGCGAAAGAAATTGAGAATCGTATTAGAGAAACAAACAAGGAATTCGAGAATCACAAAGAAAGGAAAGCAACAACAACAACAACAACAACAACAGTTATAATTGGTGATTCAATGATAAAAAATGTACAAAGCTGGAGGATGAGGAGATCTTTAAATCATGGCGATAAAACTTTTGTAAAAAGTTTCTCGGGCGCAACAACAGACGATATGTCTTTTTATGCTGTACCATCATCTCGAACAAAACCCGATAAAATGATTATACACACAGGGGTGAACGATCTTATCAATGAAAATAACAACGAAAATGTTGCAAAAGGTATCATTGCACTAGCGGAATCTATAAAAACTGAAGAAATTCAAGTATCTATTTCAGGCTTAATCCATACTGCTGATAAGAGGAAAAATGATCGAATCGACAGTATCAACAAAATCTTAAAGGACGCCTGCTTGAAAAGGCATCTAGGTTTTGTTGATAATGGGAGCATCGACTATCAGAGACATCTGAACCAAAGTGGACTTCATTTAAATAAATTTGGCGATGCAAGGTTGGCTTCCAATCTTTTATCCGCCATTAAATGTAGTTGATGGGAGGAATGCAGTTGCCAATATACATATAATAATAGAAAGTACCATAGTTGTCAAAATCTCAACGCAAAAATTAGTTATGATATTAATACTACTAGAAATAATACTACTAGAAATGACATAAAAAAGGGCGATGATGCCAAATCATTATTACAAGAGCTTGGAATAACTTGCAAATAAAATGTTTTGATTGCATACCTAAATATTAATTCCATAAGGAACAAATTAACTGCTCTGAAAGAAGCAATTTCAGATTGCATCGATATACTTATTATAGCAGAAACTAAATTAGATGAAAGTTTCCCCACAAGCCAGTTAGATATTACAGGCTATATGCCGCCCCTCAGAGTTGATAGAAATCAACATGGAGGAGGAATATTGATATACATCAAAGAAGGAATACCTGCCAGGGAAATATCACCATTGGAATCTACGTCTAAGAATATTGAAGCAAAAGCTCTTGAAATAAATTTGCATAAGATAAAATGGCTTCTCTTTGGCATTTATCGTCCACCATCTCAAACAGAAAATTTTTTCTCAAATGAAATTTCTAAAAACATTGAGCACTTTTTCACAAAATATGAAAACTTCCTTGTGATTGGTGACTTTAACCTTACGGAAAACAGTGTGGTTTTACAAAATTTCATGCAGAGACTAAACTTTAAAAATGTTATAAGAGAACTTGTTTTAAATCTAACAGTCCAACTTGCATTGACCTGATTCTTACCAGTGATACTGGGAAAGTCTCAAATACTAGAACAATTGAAACAGGACTGTCAGATTTTAATGTAATGGTTACAACATCCTTAAAGGGGAGTTTCCATAAAAAGAAACCCAAGATATTCACATACAGAGACTATAAAAAATTTCATAATCAAGTCTTTAATTTTAAGGTTAGAGAAGCGATCGGTTCAGTTCCTAACATACAAACAGATTTCAATTTATTTAATTCCACTGTTAAAGGCATATTGAATAAGCAAGCTCCATTTAAGCAGAAATACCTTAGAGCTAACGATGCACCGTTTATGTCAAAAAATCTCAGGAAAGCTATCATGAAGCGCTCAAGGCTCAGAAACAGGTTTAATAAAAACAGGAAAGACGAAAATTGGCTTGCCTATAAGACACAAAGAAACTTGTGTGTTAAGATTCTACGTGTAGACAAAACGTCTTACTATGCAAAAATTGATACAAAAGCCGTATGTGACAATAAACGATTCTGGAAAGTTGCCAAACCCCTGTTTTCAAATAAAGTTCAAACTAATTCGTGCATTACGTTATTAGAAAATAACATCGTGAATTCAGATGAAAAGGAAGTTGCAGAAATTTTGAATGACTATTTTATGAATATAACTCAGACTTTAGGCACATTGCAAGAGAACAAAGGCAATCCAGTAAAATATCAAAAGCAATCTTCATGCGAAGGAATAATTAAACACTTTCAATTACACCCTAGTATTCTTAAGATAAAGGCATCTGTACCATGTACACATATGTTCTCATTTAAAAGGGTAACTGTTGTCGAAATGAAATTACAGCTACAGCACCTGAACATCAAAAATAGTTCTCCGCAGGAAGAAATACCCACAAAACTATTGAAATTGAATACAGATCTGTTTTGCTATCCATTGACAAGGTTATTTAATTTATATATTGATGCAAATAAATTTCCTGATGATTTGAAACTAGCTGATGTTACTGCTTTGTACAAAAAGGATGATAGGATGAACAAGACCAACTATAGGCCTATAAGTCTTCTGCCTACAATATCAAAGATATTTGAGCGACTTATACACATACAACTTTATGATTTCATAATACTCAAACTTTCAGCCCTCTTAGGGGGGTTTCGGAAAAATTACAATACGCAACATGTCTTACTAAATTTTTTGCAGGACTGTAAAAATATTATTGATAAAAACGGGTTTGCAGGGGCAGTCTTCATGGATCTATCAAAAGCTTTTCACAGTAGGAATAATGGCCTTTTAATTGCAAAATTACACGCTTATGGTCTTAGCATTGAAGCCCTAGAGCTCATTCAGAATTACCTTTCAAACAGGAAACAAAGGGTAAAATTAAACAGTACATTTAGTGCATGGAAGGAAATAAAAGTAGGTGTTCCACAAGGATCAGTACTAGGTCCTTTACTGTTCAATGTTTTTATAAACGATATTTTTCTCTTTGTAAATAAAACAAAAATTTGTAATTATGCCGATGACACCACTATCTATGCATGCCACACAGATCTCAATACTATCATTAAAAATTTAGAAGCAGATGGTTCTATTTTAGCCAATTGGTTCTCGAGCATTTTTATGAAACTAAATGATGGCAAATGTCATCTGATGATTTTTGGCAACACAAAAAATGTCACAACGATTAAATGCAGAGATAAATTGGAAATGCAGAGATAAAGGAGAGTTACAGGAAAAGTTGCTTGGCATCACCTTTGACAAAAAGCTAAGTTTTAAAAAGCATATTGAAGATCTATGTAAAAAAGCCAACCAGAAGCTCCACGCACTTGCTCGAGTATCTTATCTCTTGGACCAAGCTAAAAAAGAGACTCTGATGAATGCTTTTATTAAGTCACAATTTAATTATTGCCCCCTAGTGTGGATGTTCCATGACAGAGGTAGCAATTCTAAAATAAATCGAACTCAGGAAAGAGCCTTAAAACTGGTATGCAGAGATAGTGGAAGAAAATTAGAACTAGAAAGAGGAAAAACATTAAGTAATCACCAGCGCAACCTGCAATTGATAATGATTGAAGTTTATAAAGCAAAACACAACATCAGTCCTGAGTTCATGAAGGATGTTTTTTTCGAGAACCATAACAATTACAACCTTCGAAGTGATAATCATTTGCGGTTGCCAAATATTGTGACCACCAAATATGGTACCGAAAATGTCATGTACAGAGGCTATATTCTATGGTCCTCTCTACCGAAAGAAATAGAAAATTCTAGTACTCTATCTGAGTTCAAGAGACGTTTGAAATCAAATTGGGATGAAAATATTTGCAACTGCAGGTTGTGCAAAGTTTTTATATTAGGAGTAGCGTTTTTGTAAATCATTTTAATTAGGTCTTACCTATTTAATTTTTTCGTATTTTCATTGTAGTAAAGTTGGCCTTAATTAGCATTAATATGCTACGTTCTTTCTTTTTCTGTTTTTAATTTTAAAAAAAAACCAACTGTAAAGAATTATATACATTACATACATTACATACATACATAGGCAAGACAGCTTTGGTAGGAGAAATTGCGAGGTAGGCAAGGTAGTCAAGGTAGGCTAGGTAGGCAACGTAGGCTAGGTGAGTTTGGTAGGCTTGGTCGGGAAGGTAGATTAGATAGACACAATAGGCTAGTTACGCAAATTAGGCAAGGTGGGCAAGGTAGGCAGGGTCGGCTATATAGACTAGTTTGGCAATGAAGGCTAGGTAGGCAAGACAGGCTAGGTAGGCAAGGTAGAGAAAAAAGGCAAGCTCGGCAAGGTAGGTTATATAGGCAGGGTATGTAAGGTAGGCAAGATAGGCAAGATAGGTAAGGACGGGAAAATAGGCAAGGTAGGCAAGGTAGATAAGGTAGATGAGGTAGGTAAGGTAGGTAAAGTTGGTAAGGTTAGGAAGGTATATAAGGTAGAAGAGTTAGTTTTGCTTATTAGTTGGATAGGCCTGCTTGTTGATAGGCCTGCTGTCTGAAAGGCTTCGTAGTTAGTTCGTTCATGTAGTTCGACCTGTTCGACCGTGCAGACCAACAATGTCAATCAACAAGGCAATTAGGCCACGTAGGCAGTGTAGGGATTGTAGGCCGTGTAGGCCATATCAAACATGTATGGCATGTAGGCCGTGTAGGCCATGTCAACCATGTAATTGATGTTGGCAATGTAAACCACGTCAAACATGTAGACGATATTGGCAATACATGCACTCAAAGCATTATATGATATATATGATTTTCCACATGTATCTATTAATTCTTTTGATTAACAATGATATACTTGCACTTTGAGAGATGAGACGATTGCAGATGCAATCTTGCTGACACAGGTGAGGGATGTTCTCGGGCGATCGCTCGCATACCGTCAGGCCTAGAAAGCGCCCTCGTCTTTCTCCGCTTACTCGGCTTACGATGAAAATACATCCGCACGATGTTGCAAGTGGTTCAAGTGGTCAATGATTGCTTTGCTAGCTGGCCTGCATAAAGGCTGGCACGCTGATCAGTGGTAAAAGCGATCGATAGTTACATGTCCAAGGGATGGGAGCGAGGTAGAACTGCTTGTCGGTTGGCCTAGAGGAGGAGAGGACGTAGATCCCTGCCTTTTCTTCCGAAGTAGAAAACTGGCTTCGGTACAGCAAGTGTAATTGGCGAAAGTGAGTAAAATCGACGAAATTATTGCAGAGAAACGAAAATATTTTTCCTTCGTTGCCACACCAACAACTTTGAGCAATATTCAATGATGATATGTCCATTTTGTTGGACATTGCTACAAAGGACAAGTCTCACTCCATAGTTCACCGCTTAGTTATATGGGGCTGAGATACGGGAGTGAAGCAGCAGTAATTAAGCCTGAGAATGGCGTTCGGGTACCAATGCAGTATAGAACACGCCTGTGAGTGCCATTTGAATTGGCTACGCATTTCAAGTCAAGACTACTGGTTTAGTCAACACATTGCCTTCAAGGGAGAGGGAAATTGTTGCGTTGGCTATCGAGTGTACCAAGGAGAAGATGGTTAGAAATGACGCATGTGGGTGGAAGAGCGTGCCTTCTGGCTCGTATTCATTCGAGTACGAGACAGAGGACGGCTGATTCCCAGTACTCCCGGTCGGCCATCTACTGATTTGTAAAGAGAAGACAACATCCATGCTTTGTCGTCAAATTCCAAATACTTGTCCCTTTTTTATCTTCTGCAGTGTATTCCTGCGAAGCAATTGGTAATGGTCAAGCTCATTTTTTGACAGAGGCTGAGGAGAGCTGCCACTTGTGTAGGTTTTGCCGGCGGCTTATGTGGTTGGCAGGGAATGATACGAGGAGATAGAAGGAATTGGAGAAAATGCGGGGGCAGAAGTGACCACGAATTTCTTGTTTGTCTCTAAAAACGCGAGTGAGCCCCGGCAGTGTCGTGTATTCGGTTGAAATGGGCAAGTTTTGTCTGTTCATGTCGCACAGCTGGGCCAACGGCTGCCTACTAGCCAGTCGGGTTGCCCTCGAGAGCAACACTGCCGTGAGTGCAGTTAATTTTGTCAATCGACCAATGAGTTTGATGACTAACCACTCACTCGACCGCTCACTCGACGACTGAGTAAGCCGAGAGCTCGGTCAGCTAAATGCTTGGTCTACCGACCACCGGATGAGACGACCACTCGGTCCGTCTACTAGTAAGACCAGGTTGCAAACACTCTAGTCAAGGTAGGCAAGGTAGGCTACGTAGGCTATGGATGCAGGGTAGGCAACATTGGGAAGGTAGCGAAGATAGCCGTGATAGACACAGGTAGGCCTGGTAGGCAAGGTTGCAAGGAAGGCAAGGTAGTCAAGGTAGGCAAGGTAGGCTAGGTAGGCTAGGTAGGCAATGTTACAAGGTAGGCAAGTTTCTTAATGTAGGCTAGGTAGGCAAGGTAGGTTAGATAGACACAAGAGGCTAGTTACGCAAATTAGGAAATGTGGGCAAGGAGACCGAGGTAGGCTAGATATACTAGTTAGGCAAGGTAAGCAAGGTAGGCAAGACAGGCTAGGTAGGCAAGGTCGAAAAAAGGAAAAAGTAGACAAAATAGGTTAGATAGGCAGGGTATGTAAGGTAGGCAGGGTAGGCAAGGTATGTAAGGTAGGCAAAGTAAGTATAAATTTGATAAAGTTAGGAAGGTAGATAAGATAGCAAAGTTAGTTTCACTTATCAGTTAGATACGCCTGCTTGCACTTAGGCCTTCTGTCTTAAAGTCTTGGTAGTTAGTTCAAACATCTACCTGATTGATCGTGCAGACCAACCATGTCAATCAAAACGGAAATGTAGGCCGTGTAGGTTATGTCAAACATGTAGATGGTGTAGGGCATGTAGAAGATGCAGCCCGTGTAGGTCATGTCAACCATATAGGCAATATAGGCCATCTAGGCACTGAAGGCAACGTAGGGCATTTAGGCCTGAAAGGAGTAGGCTTCGATGAATGAAAAATGTGAATTTGTTTACTTAATGCTTGTTTCTAAAATAATTTTCCAAATGTATCTATTATTTCTTTTGATTACCAATGATATACTTGCTCTTTTAGAGGTGAGACGATTGCAGATGCAATCTTGCTGACATAGGTGAGGGATGTGCTCGGCCGAACGCTCAAATAGCGTCAGGCCCTGCATGCGCCCTCGTCTTATTCAGCTTATTCGGCTTACGACGACAAAAAAGCTGCACGATGTTACCAGTGGATTGGTTGGTAACCGATTGCATGGCTTGCTGGCCTGCAAGAAGGCTGGCACGCTGGTCAGTGGTTGAAGCGACCGATATTTACATGTCCAAGGGATGGGAGTGAGGTAGAACTGCTTGTCGGTTGGCCTAGAGGAGGAGGGGACGTAGATCCCCGCCTCTTCCTCCGAAGTAGAAAACTGGCTTCGGCACAGCAAGTGTAATCGACGAAAGTGTTTAAAATCGATGAAATTGTTGCAGAGAAACGAAAATATTTTTCCTTCGTTGCCACACAAACAACTTTGATTAACATTCAATGGTGATATGACCATTTTGTTGGACATTCCTACAAAGGACAAGTCTCACTCCATAGTTCACCGCTTAGTTATATGGGTTTGAGATACGGGAGTGAAGCAGCAGTAGTTAAGCATGGGAATGGCGTTCGGGTACCATTGCAGTATACTACACGCCTGTGAGTACCAGTTGATTTGGCTGCGCAATTCAAGTGGATACTACTGGTTTAGTCAACACATTGCCGTGAAGGGAGAGGGAAATTGCTGCGTTGTCTATCGGGTGTAGCAGGGAGAAGATGCTTAGATTTGCCTGATGCGGGTAGAGGAGCTTGCCCCTGGCTCATACATACATACGAGTATGAGTCAGAGGACGGCTGATTCCCAGTACAACCGGTCGGCCATCTACTGATTGGTAAAGAGAAGAAAAATTCCTTGCTTTGTCGTCAAATGCCACAAACTTGCCCTTTGTTATCTTCTGCAGTGTATTCCTGCGAAGCAAGTGGTAATGGTCAAGCTCATTTTTTAACAGAGGCTGAGGAGAGCTGCCACTTGTGTAGGTTTTGCCGGCGGCGGATGTGGCGAGCAGGGAATGATACGAGGAGATAGAAGGAATTTGAGAAAATGCGGGGGCAGAAGTGACCACGAATTTCTTGTTTGTCTCTGAAAACGCGAGTGAGCCCCGGCAGTCTCGTGTATTCGGTTGAAATGGACAAGTTTTGTCTGTTCATGTCGCACAGCTAGGCCATCTGGCTGCCTACTGGCCAGTCGGCTTGCCAACGAAAGCAACACTGCCGTGAGTGCAGTTAATGTTGTCAATCGACCAATGAGTTTGATGACTGGACCACTCACTCGACCGCTCACTCGACGACTGAGTAAGCCTAGAGCTGGGTCAGCCAAATGCTTGGTCTGCCGACCACCGGGTGAGACGACCACTCGGGCCGTCTAACAGTAAGACCAGGTTGCAAACACTCTAGTCAAGGTAGGCAAGGTAGGCTACGTAGGCTCTATAAGCAAGGTCGGCAAGGTGGGCAAGGTAGGCGAAGTTGACAAGATTGCCAAGTTAGCGAATATAGACAAGGTAGACTCGGTAGGCCTGGTAGGCAAGGTTGCAAAGTGAGCAAGTTAGTCATGGTAAGCAAGGTAGGCAAGGCAGCTTTGGTAGGAGAAATTGCGAAGTAGGCAACGCAGGCTAGGTGAGTTTGGTAGGCTTGGTAGGCAAATTAGGCAAGGTGGGCAAGGTAGGCAGGTTCGGCTATATAGACTAGTTTGGCAACGAAGAGCATGTAGGCTTTACAGGCCTTGGCTTCGATGCATGAGAAATATGAATTTTTTTAATTTAAGTTTGCTAAAATTGCTAAAATTATTGCAAAAATGATTTTCCCGATCGATCTATTTTTTATTTTGATCAACAAAGAAATACTTGCAGGTTGAGAGGTGAGACGATTCCAGAAACAATATTGCTGACATAGGTGAGGGGAGTTCTCGGGCGATCGCTCGCATAGCGTCAGGCCTAGAATGCGCCCTTGTCTTTCCCCGCTTACACGGCTTACGATGAAAATACATCCGCACGATTTTGCGAGTGGTTCAGTTGGTTAGCGATTGCTTTGCTTGCTGGCCTGCAAGAAGGCTGGCACGCTGGTCAGTGGTTGAAGCGACCGATATTTACAAGTCCAAGGGATGGGAGCGAGGTAGAACTGCTTGTCGGTTGGCCTAGAGGAGGAGGGGACGTAGATCCCCGCCTCTTCCTCCGAAGTAGAAAACTGGCTTCGGCACAGCAAGTGTAATCGACGAAAGTGTTTAAAATCGATGAAATTGTTGCAGAAAAACGATAATATGTCCATTTTGCTGGACATTGCTACAAAGGACAAGGCTCACTCCATAGTTCACCGCTTAGTTATATGTGGCTGAGATACGGGAGTGAAGCAGCAGTAATTAAGCCTGGGAATGGCGTTCGGGTACCATTGCAGTATAGTACACGCCTGTGAGTACCATTTGAATTGGCTGCCCATTTCAAGTCAAGACTACTGGTTTAGTCAACACATTGCTGTGAAGGGAGAGGGAAATTACTGCGTTGTCGATCGGGTGTAGCAAGGAGAAGATGGTTAGATTTGCCTCATGCGGGTAGAGGAGCTTGCCCTCTGGCTCATATTCATACGAGCATGAGTCAGAGGACGGCTGATTCCCAGTACACCCGGTCGGCCATCTACTGATTGCTAGAGAGAAGACAAAGTCCATGCTTTGTCGTCAAATGCCACATACTTGTCCCTTTGTTATCTGCTGCAGTGTATTCATGCAAAGCAAGTGGTAATGGTCAAGCTCATTTTTTGACAGAGGCTGAAGAGAGCTGCCACATGTGTAGGTTTTGCAGGCGGCGGATGTGGTGAGCAGGGAATGATACGAGAAGATAGAAGGAATTTCAGAAAGGGGGGGGGCAGAAGCGACCACGAATTTCTTGTTTGTCTCTAAAAAAGCGAGTGAGCCCCGGCAGTGTCGTGTATTCGGTTGAAATGGACAAGTTTTGTCTGTTCATGTCGCACAGCTAGGCCATCGCGCTGCCTACTGGCCAGTCGGGTTGCCCTCGAAAGCAACACTGCCGTGAGTGCAGTTAATTTTGTCAATCGACAAATGAGTTTGATGACTAGACCACTCACTCGACCGCTCAATCGGCGACTGAGTAAGCCGAGAGCTGGGTCAGCCAAATGCTTGGTCCGCCGTCAACCGGGTGAGACGACCACTCGGTCCGTCTATCAGTAAAACCAGGTTGCAAACACTCTAGTCAAGGTAGGCAAGGAAGGCTACTTAGGCTATGAATGCAGGGTAGGCAAGATGGGAAAGGTAGCGAAGATAGCCGTGCCAGACACATGTAGGCCTGGTAGGCAAGGTTGCAAGGAAGGCAAGGTAGTCAAGGTAGGCAAGGTAGTCTAGGTAGGCTAGGTAGGCAATGTTACAAGGTAGGCAAGGTTGTCAATGTAGTCTAGGTATGCAAGGTAGGCTAGATAAGCTTGGTAAGCTTGATAGGCAAGGTAGGTTAGATAGACACAAGAGGCTAGTTACGTAAATTAGGAAATGTGGGCAAGGAGAACGAGGTAGGCTAGATATACTAGTTAGGCAAGGTAAGCAAGGTAGGCAAGACAGGCTAGGTAGGCAAGGTCGAAAAAAGGAAAAAGTAGACAAGATAGGTTAGATAGGCAGGGTATGTAAGGTAGGCAGGGTAGGCAAGGTATGTAAGGTAGGTAAAGTAAGTATAAATTTGATAAAGTTAGGAAGGTAGATAAGATAGCAAAGTTAGTTGCACTTATCAGTTAGATACGCCTGCTTGCACTTAGGCCTACTGTCTGAAAGACTTGGTAGTTAGTTCAAACATCTACCTGATTGATCGTGCAGACCAACCATGTGAATCAAAACGGAAATGTAGGCCGTGTAGGTTATGTCAAACATGTAGACGGTGTAGGGCATGTAGAAGATGCAGCCCGTGTAGGACATGTCAACCATATAGGCCATATAGGCCATCTAGGCACTGAAGGCAACGTAGGGCATTTAGGCCTGAAAGGCCTAGGCTTCGATGAATGAAAAATGTGAATTTGTTTACTTAATGCTTGTTGCTAAAATGATTTTCCAAATGTATCTATTATTTCTTTTGATTAACAATGATATAGTTGCTCTTTTAGAGGTGAGACGATTGCAGATGCAATCTTGCTGACATAGGTGAGGGATGTGCTCGGCCGAACGCTCAAATAGCGTCAGGCCCTGCATGCGCCCTCGTCTTATTCAGCTTATTCGGCTTACGACGACAAAACAGCTGCACGATGTTGCGAGTGGATCGGTTTGTAACCGATTGCATGGCTTGCTGGCCTGCATGAAGGCTGGCACGCTGATCAGTGGAGGGAGCGACCGATATGTAAATGTCTAAGGGATAGCAGCGAGGTAGAACTGTTGATCGGTTGGCCTGCAGGATGAGAGGACGCGGACTCCAGCGTATTCTTCCGTAGTAGAAAACTGGCTTTGGCACAGCAAGTGTAATCGACGAAAGGGAGTAAATTCGACGAAATTTGTTGTAGAGAAACGAAAATATTTTGCCTCCGTTGCCACACCAACAACTTTGAGCAACATTGAATGATGATATTTCCATTTTGTTGGACATTGCTACAAAAGGACAAGTCTCACTCCATAGTTCACAGCTTAGTTATATGGGGCTGAGATACGGGAGTGAAGCAGCAGTAATTAAGCCTGGGAATGGCGTTCGGGTACCGTTGCAGTATAGTACATGCCTGTGAGTACCATTTGAATTGGCTGCCCATTTCAAGTCAAGACTACTGGTTTAGTCAACACATTGCTGTGAAGGGAGAGGGAAATCACTGCGTTGTCGATCGGGTGTAGCAAGGAGAAGAAGGTTAGATTTGCCTCATGCGGGTAGAGGAGCTTGCCCTCTGGCTCATATTCATACGAGCATGAGTCAGAGGACGGCTGATTCCCAGTACACCCGGTCGGCCATCTACTGATTGCTAGAGAGAAGACAAAGTCCATGCTTTGTCGTCAAATGCCACACACTTGTCCCTTTGTTATCTGCTGCAGTGTATTCATGCAAAGCAAGTGGTAATGGTCAAGCTCATTTTTTGACAGAGGCTGAAGAGAGCTGCCACTTGTGTAGGTTTTGCAGGCGGCGGATGTGGTGAGCAGGTAATGATACGAGGAGATAGACGGAATTTGAGAAAATGTGGGGGCAGAAGTGACTACGACATTCTTGTTTGTCTCCGAAAACGCGAGTGAGCCCCGGCAGTGTCAGGTATTCGGTTGAAATGGACAAGTTTTGTCTGTTCATGTCGCACAGCTAGGCCATCGCGCTGCCTACTGGCCAGTCGGGTTCCCCTCGAAAGCAACACTGCCGTGAGTGCAGTTAATTTTGTCAATCGACCAATGAGTTTGATGACTAGACCACTCACTCGACCAGCATATAAACACTGTTTTAGGCCAAGTTAATGTTATTGCAAATGATATGGTATTTCTGAAAAACTAGCAGTTATTCATTAGAAAAATGAATTCGTCCTATTGCAGTTCTGTACTTTTCGTCGTTTTAGAGCATTTTTATGTGAATTTAATCGAAAGTTTTTGAAAAAATCAATGTTTTTTTGATAAACACTGTTTTAGTCCAAGTTAGTGTTATTGCAAAGGATATGGTATATCTGAGAAACAAGCAGATTTTCTTTGAACAAATGGCTTGGGTCTATTGTAGTTCTGTACTTTACGTTGTTTTAGAGCATTTTTATTTGAATTTAATCGACTGTTTTTGAGAAAATCAATGTTTTCTTATAAACACTGTTTTAGGCCAAGTTAGTGTTATTGCACATGATATGGTATTTCTGAAAAACGAGCAGTTATTCATTGAAAAGATGGCTTTGTTCTATTGTACTTCTCTATTTTACGTCGTTTTAGAGCATTTTTATCTGAATTTGATCGACAGTTTTTGAAAAAAATTAATGGTTTTTTGATAAACACTGTTTTAGGCCAAGTAA
The DNA here is from genome assembly GCA_964019065.1 of Catostylus mosaicus. Lineage (NCBI taxonomy): Eukaryota > Metazoa > Cnidaria > Scyphozoa > Rhizostomeae > Catostylidae > Catostylus > Catostylus mosaicus. The sequence goes on along the minus strand of OZ025200.1, from coordinate 4,419,702 downwards.
GTGTTGGTGCAAGTGATATGGTATTTCTGAAAAACTAGCAGTGATTCATTGCAAAAATGGCTTTGTTCTATTGCAGTTCTGTACTTTACGACGTTTTAGAGCATTTTTATGTGAATTTAATCAACAGTTTTTGAAAAAATCAATGTTTTTTTGATAAACACTGTTTGAGGCCAAGTTAGCGTTATTGCAAATGATATGGTGTTTCTGAAAAACTAGCAGCTATTCGTTGTAAAAATGGCTTTGTTCTCTTGTAGTTCTGTACTTTACGTCGTTTTAGAGCATTTTTATGTGAATTTAATCGACTGTTTTTGAAAAAATCAATGTTTTTTTGATAAACACTGGTTTAGGCCAAGCTAGTGGTATTGCAAATGATATGGTATTTCTGGAAAACAAGTAGTTATTTTTTGAAAAAATGGCTTTGTTCTATTGTAGTTCTGTACTTTCGTCGTTTTAGAGAATTTTTTTTTGAATTTAATCGACAGTTTTGGAAAAAATCAATGTTTTTTTGATAATCACTGTTTTAGTTCAAGTTAGTGTTATTGCAAATGATATGGCTTTTCTTAAAAACTAGCAGTTATTCATTTGAAAAACGGCTTTGTTCTATAGTAGTTCTGTATTTTACGTCATTTTAGAGCATTTTTATCTGAATTTAATCAACAGTTTTAGAAAAAAATCAATGTTTTTTTCATAAACAGTGATTTAGGCCAAGTTAGTGTTATTGCAAATGATAGGGAATATCGGAAAAACTAGCAGTTATTCATTGGAAAAATGGCTTGGTTCTATTGTAGTTCTGTACTTTACGTCGTTTTAGAGCATTTTTATGTGAATTTAATGGACCGTTTTTGAAAAAATCAATGTTTTTTTGATAAACACTTTTTTAGGCCAAGTTAGTGTTAATGCAGAGGATATGGTATTTCTGAGAAACAAGCAGATTTTCTTTGAAAAATTGGCTTTGTTCTATTGCAGTTCTGTACTTTACGTCGTTTTAGAGAATTTTATGTGAATTTAAGCGACAGTTTATGAAAAAATCAATGTTCTTTTGATATACACTGTTATAGGCAAAGTTAGGGTTATTGCAAATGATATGGTATTTCTGAAAAACTAGCAGTTATTCATTGGCAAAATGGCTTTGTTCTATTGTAGTTTTGTACTTTACGTCGTTTTAGAGCATTTTTATGTGAATTTAATCGACAGGTTTTGAAAAAATCAATGTTTTTTTGATAAACACTGTTTTAGGCCAAGTTAGTGTTATTGCAAATGATATGGCTTTTCTTAAAAACTAGCAGTTATTCATTTGAAAAATTGCTTTGTTCTATAGTAGTTCTATATTTTACGTCATTTTAGAGCATTTTTATCTGAATTTAATCAACAGTTTTAGAAAAAAATCAATGTTTTTTTCATAATCAGTGTTTTAGGCCAAGTTAGTGTTATTGCAAATAATAGGGAATTTCTGAAAAACTAGCAGTTATTCATTGGAAAAATGGCTTGGTTCTATTGTAGTTCTGTACTTTATGTCGTTTTAGAGCATTTTTATGTGAATTTAATGGACAGTTTTGGAAAAAATCAATGTTTATTTGATAAACACTTTTTTAGGCCAAGTTAGTGTTAATGCAGAGGATATGGTATTTCTGAGAAACAAGCAGATTTTCTTTGAAAAAATGGCTTGGGTCTATTACAATGGTTTATTTTACGTCGTTTTAGAGCATTTTTATTTGAATTTAATCAACAGTTTATGAGAAAATCAATGTTTTTTTCATAAAAACTGTTTTAGGCCAAGTTAGTGGTATTGCAAATGATAGGAAATTTCTGAAAAACTAGCAGTTTTTCATTGGAAAAATGGCTTTGTTCTCTTGTAGTTCTGTATTTTACGTCGTTTTAGAGCATTTTTATCTGAATTTAAAGGACAGTTTTTGAAAAAAATCAATTTTTTTTTCATAAACACTGTTTTAGACCAAGTTAGTGTTATTGCAAATAATAGGGAAATTCTGAAAAACAAGCAGTTATTCATTGGAAAAATGGCTTGGTTCTATTGTAGTTCTGTACTTTACGTCGTTTTAGAGCATTTTTATTTTAATTTAATGGACAGTTTTGGAAAAAATCAATGTTTAATTGATAAACACTTTTTTAGGCCAAGTTAGTGTTATTGCAGAGGATATGGTATTTCTGAGAAACAAGCAGATTTTCTTTGAAAAAATGGATTGGGTCTATTGTAGTTCTGTACTTTGCGTTGTTTTAGAGCATTTTTATTTGAATTTAATGGACTGTTTTTGAGAAAATCAATGTTTTCTTATAAACACTGTTTTAGGCCAAGTTAGTGTTATTGCACATGATATGGTATTTCTGAGAAACTAGCAGTTATTCATTGGAAAAATGGCTTTTTTCTATTGTAGTTCTGTATTTTACGTCGTTTTAGAGCATTTTTATCTGAATTTAATCAACAGTTTTTGAAAAAAATCAATGTTTTTTTGATAAACACTGTTTTAGGCCAAGTAAGTGTTGGTGCAAATGATATGGTATTTCTGAAAAACTAGCAGTTATTCATTGTAAAAATGGCTTTGTTCTATTGCAGTTTTGTACTTTACGACGTTTTAGAGCATTTTTCTGTGAATTTAATCAACAGTTTTTGAAAAAATCAATGTTCTTTTGTTATACACTGTTATAGGCAAAGTTAGTGTTATTGCAGAGGATATGGTATTTCTGAGAAACAAGCAGATTTTCTTTGAAAAAATGGATTGGGTCTATTGTAGTTCTGTACTTTGCGTTGTTTTAGAGCATTTTTATTTGAATTTAATGGACTGTTTTTGAGAAAATCAATGTTTTCTTATAAACACTGTTTTAGGCCAAGTTAGTGTTATTGCACATGATATGGTATTTCTGAGAAACTAGCAGTTATTCATTGGAAAAATGGCTTTTTTCTATTGTAGTTCTGTATTTTACGTCGTTTTAGAGCATTTTTATCTGAATTTAATCAACAGTTTTTGAAAAAAATCAATGTTTTTTTGATAAACACTGTTTTAGGCCAAGTAAGTGTTGGTGCAAATGATATGGTATTTCTGAAAAACTAGCAGTTATTCATTGGAAAAATTGCCTGGTTCTATTGTAGTTCTGTACTTTACGTCGCTTTAGAGCATTTTTATGTGAATTTAATGGACAGTTTTGGAAAAAATCAATGTTTATTTGATAAACACTTTTTTAGGCCAAGTTAGTGTTATTGCAGAGGATATGGTATTTCTGAGAAACAAGCAGATTTTCTTTGAAAAAATGGCTTGGGTCTATTGTAGTTCTGTACTTTACGTTGTTTTCTTATAAACACTGTTTTAGGCCAAGTTAGTGTTATTGCACATGATATGGTATTTCTGAGAAACTAGCAGTTATTCATTGGAAAAATGGCTTTGTTCTATTGTAGTTCTGTATTTTACGTCGTTTTAGAGCACTTTTATCTGAATTTAATCAACAGTTTTCGAACAAAATCAATGTTTTTTTGATAAACACTGTTTTAGGCCAAGTAAGTGTTGGTGCAAATGATATGGTATTTCTGAAAAGCTAGCATTTATTCATTGGAAAAATGGCTTTGTTCCATTGCAGTTCTGTACTTTACAACGTTTTAGAGCATTTTTCTGTGAATTTAATCAACAGTTTTTGAAAAAATTATTGTTTTTTTAATAAACACTGTTATAGGCAAAGTTAGTGTTATTGCAGAGGATATGGTATTTCTGAGAAACAAGCAGATTTTCTTTGAAAAAATGGCTTGGGTCTATTGTAGTTCTGTACTTTACGTTGTTTTCTTATAAACACTGTTTTAGGCCAAGTTAGTGTTATTGCACATGATATGGTATTTCTGAGAAACTAGCAGTTATTCATTGGAAAAATGGCTTTGTTCTATTGTAGTTCTGTATTTTACGTCGTTCTAGAGCACTTTTATCTGAATTTAATCAACAGTTTTCGAATAAAATCAATGTTTTTTTGATAAACACTGTTTTAGGCCAAGTAAGTGTTGGTGCAAATGATATGGTATTTCTGAAAAACTAGCAGTTATTCATTGGAAAAAATGGCTTTGTTCTCTTGCAGTTCTGTACTCTACGACATTTTAGAGCATTTTTCTATGAATTTAATCAACAGTTTTTGAAAAAATTATTGTTTTTTTAATAAACACTGTTATAGGCAAATTTAGTGTTTTTGCAAATGATACGGTTTTTCTGAAAAACTAGCAGTTATTCATAGGAGAAATGGCTTGGTTCTATTGTAGTTCTGTACTTTACGTCGTTTTAGAGCATTTTTATGTCAATTTAATGGACAGTTTTTGAAAAAATCAATGTTTATTTGATAAACACTTTTTTAGGCCAAATTAGTGTTATTGCAAATGATATGGTATTTCTGAAAAACAAGCAGATTTTCTTTAAAAAAATGGCTTCGGTCTATTGTAGTGGTTTATTTTACGTCATTTTAGAGCATTTTTATCTGAATTTAATCGACAGTTTTTGAAAAAAAACAATGTTTTATTGATTAACACTGTTTTAGGCCAAGTTAGTGTTGCTGCAAATAATATGGTTTTTCTGAAAAACTAGCCGTTATTCATTGGAAAAATGGCTTTCTTCTATTGTAGTGGTTTACTTTACGTCGTTTTAGAGCATTTTTATTTGAATTTAATCGACAGTTTATGAAAAAGTCAATGTTTTTTTCATAAACACTGTTTTAGGCCAAGTTACTGGTATTGCAAATGATAGGAAATTTCTGAAAAACTAGCAGTTATTCATTGGAAAAATGGCTTTGTTCTCTTGAAGTTCTGTATTTTACGTCGTTTTAGAGCATTTTTATCTGAATTTAATCGACAGTTTTTGAAAAAAGTCAATGTTTTTTCATAAACACTGTTTTAGACCAAGTTAGTGTTATTGCAAATGATAGGGAATTTCTGAAAAACAAGCAGTTATTCATTGGAAAAATGGCGTGGTTCTATTGTAGTTCCGTACTTTACGTCGCTTTAGAGCATTTTTATGTGAATTTAATGGACAGTTTTGGAAAAAATCAATGTTTATTTGATAAACACTTTTTTAGGCCAAGTTACTTTTATTGCAAAGGATATGGTATTTCTGAGAAAAAAGCAGATTTTCTTTGAAAAAATGGCTTGGGTCTATTGTAGTTCTGTACTTTACGTTGTTTTAGAGCATTTTCATTTGAATTTAATCGACTGTTTTTGAGAAAATCAATGTTTTCTTATAAACACTGTTTTAGGCCAAGTTAGTGTTATTGCACATGATATGGTATTTCTGAGAAACTAGCAGTAATTCATTGGAAAAATGGCTTTTTTCTATTGTAGTTCTGTATTTTACGTCGTTTTAGAGCATTTTTATCTGAATTTAATCAACAGTTTTTGAAAAAAATCAATGTTTTTTTGATAAACACTGTTTTAGGCAAAGTAAGTGTTGGTGCAAATGATATGGTATTTCTGAAAAACTAGCAGTTATTCATTGGAAAAATGGCGTTGTTCTATTGCAGTTCTGTACTTTACGACGTTATAGAGCATTTTTCTGTGAATTTAATCAACAGTTTTTGAAAAAATTATTGTTTTTTTGATAAACACTGTTTGAGGCCAAGTTAGCGTTATTGCAAATAGTATGGTTTTTCTGAAAAACTAGCAGTTATTCATTGGAAAAATGGCTTTGTTCTATTGAAGTTCTGTATTTTACGTCGTTTTAGAGCATTTTTATGTGAATTTAATGGACAGTTTTTGAAAAAAATCAATGTTTATTTGATAACCACTGTTTTAGACCAAGTAAGTGTTGGTGCAAATGATATGGTATTTCTGAAAAACTAGCAGTTATTCATTGGAAAAATGGCTTTGTTCTATTGCAGTTCTGTACTCTACGACGTTTTAGAGCATTTTTCTGTGAATTTAATCAACAGTTTTTGAAAAAATTATTGTTTTTTTAATAAACACTGTTTGAGGCCAAGTTAACGTTATTGCAAATAGTATGGTTTTTTTGAGAAACTCGCATTTATTCATTGGAAAAATGGCGTTGTTCTATTGAAATTATTTACATTACGTCGTTTAAGAGAATTTTTATGTGAATTTAAGCGACAGTTTATGAAAAAATCAATGTTCTCTTGATATACACTCTTATAGGCAAAGTTAGTGTTATTGCAGAGGATATGGTATTTCTGAGATACAAGCAGACTGTCTTTGAAAAAATGGCTTGGGTCTATTGTAGTTCTGTACTTTACGTTGTTTTAGAGCAGTTTTATTTGAATTTAATAGAGTGTTTTTGAGAAAATCAATGTTTTCTTATAAACACTGTTTTAGGCCAAGTTAGTGTTATTGTACATGATATGGTATTTCTGAGAAACTAGCAGTTATTCATTGGAAAAATGGCTTTGTTCTATTGTAGTTCTGTATTTTACGTCGTTTTAGAGCACTTTTATCTGAATTTAATCAACAGTTTTAGAAAAAAATCAATGTTTTTTCATAAACACTGTTTTAGACCAAGTTAGTGTTATTGCAAATGATAGGGAATTTCTGAAAAACAAGCAGTTATTCATTGGAAAAATGGCGTGGTTCTATTGTAGTTCTGTACTTTACGTCGCTTTAGAGCATTTTTATGTGAATTTAATGGACAGTTTTGGAAAAAATCAATGTTTATTTGATAAACACTTTTTTAGGCCAAGTTAGTTTTATTGCAGAGGATATGGTATTTCTGAGAAAAAAGCAGATTTTCTTTGAAAAAATGGCTTGGGTCTATTGTAGTTCTGTACTTTACGTTGTTTTAGAGCATTTTTATTTGAATTTAATCGACTGTTTTCGAGAAAATCAATGTTTTCTTATAAACACTGTTTTAGGCCAAGCTAGTGTTATTGCACATGATATGGTATTTCTGAGAAACTAGTAGTTATTCATTGGAAAAATGGCTTTTTTCTATTGTAGTTCTGTATTTTACGTCGTTTTAGAGCATTTTTATCTGAATTTAATCAACAGTTTTTGAAAAAAATCAATGTTTTTTTGATAAACACTGTTTTAGGCCAAGTAAGTGTTGGTGCTAATGATATGGTATTTCTGAAAAACTAGCAGTTATTCATTGGAAAAATGGCGTTGTTCTATTGCAGTTCTGTACTTTACGACGTTATAGAGCATTTTTCTGTGAATTTAATCAACAGTTTTTGAAAAAATTATTGTTTTTTTGATAAACACTGTTTGAGGCCAAGTTAGCGTTATTGCAAATAGTATGGTTTTTCTGAAAAACTAGCAGTTATTCATTGGAAAAATGGCTTTGTTCTATTGAAGTTCTGTATTTTACGTCGTTTTAGAGCATTTTTATGTGAATTTAATGGACAGTTTTTGAAAAAAATTATTGTTCTTTTGATAAACACTGTTTGAGGCCAAGTAAGTGTTGGTGCAAATGATATGGTATTTCTGAAAAACTAGCAGTTATTCATTGGAAAAATGGCTTTGTTCTATTGCAGTTCTGTACTTTACGTTGTTTTAGAGCATTTTTATTTGAATTTAATCGACTGTTTTTGAGAAAATAAATGTTTTCTTATCAACACTGTTTTAGGCCAAGTTAGTGTTATTGCAAATAGTATGGTTTTTTTGAGAAACTCGCTTTTATTCATTGGAAAAATGGCGTTGTTCTATTGCAGTTCTGTACTTTACGTCGTTTAAGAGAATTTTTATGTGAATTTAAGCGACAGTTTATGGTATTTCTGAGAAACAAGCAGACTGTCTTTGAAAAAATGGCTGGGGTCTATTGTAGTTCTGTACTTTACATTGTTTTAGAGCAGTTTTATTTGAATTTAATAGAGTGTTTTTGAGAAAATAAATGTTTTCTTATAAACACTGTTTTAGGCCAAGTTAGCGTTATTGCAAATAGTATGGTTTTTCTGAAAAACTAGCAGTTATTCATTGGAAAAATGGCTTTGTTCTATTGAAGTTCTGTATTTTACGTCGTTTTAGAGCATTTTTATCTGAATTTAATCAACAGTTTTTGAAAAGAATCAATGTTTATTTGATAAACACTGTTTTAGGCCAAGTACGTGTTGGTGCAAATGATATGGTATTTCTGAAAAACTAGCAGGTATTCATTGGAAAAATGGCTTTGTTCTATTGCAGTTCTGTACTTTACGACGTTTTAGAGCATTTTTCTGTGAATTTAATCAACAGTTTTTGAAAAAATTACTGTTTTTTAAATAAACACTGTTTGAGGCCAAGTTAGCTTTATTGCAAATAGTATGGTTTTTCTGAGAAACTAGGAGTTATTCATTGGAAAAATGGCTTTGTTCTATTGAAATTATTTACTTTACGTCGTTTAAGAGAATTTTTATGTGAATTTAAGCGACAGTTTATGGTATTTCTGAGAAACAAGCAAACTGTCTTTGAAAAAATGGCTGGGGTCTATTGTAGTTCTGTACTTTACATTGTTTTAGAGCAGTTTTATTTGAATTTAATAGAGTGTTTTTGAGAAAATAAATGTTTTCTTATAAACACTGTTTTAGGCCAAGTTAGTGTTATTGCACATGATATGGTATTTCTGAGAAACTAGTAGTTATTCATTGGAAAAATGGCTTTTTTCTATTGTAGTTCTGTATTTTCCGTCGTTTTAGAGCATTTTTATCTGAATTTAATCAACAGTTTTTGAAAAAAATCAATGTTTTTTTGATAAACACTGTTTTAGGCTAAGTAAGTGTTGGTGCTAATGATATGGTATTTCTGAAAAACTAGCAGTTATTCATTGGAAAAATGGCGTTGTTCTATTGCAGTTCTGTACTTTACGACGTTTTTGAGCATTTTTCTGTGAATTTAATCAACAGTTTTTGAAAAAATTATTGTTTTTTTGATAAACACTGTTTGAAGCCAAGTTAGCGTTATTGCAAATAGTATGGTTTTTCTCAAAAACTAGCAGTTATTCATTGGAAAAATGGCTTTGTTCTATTGAAGTTCTGTATTTTACGTCGTTTTAGAGCATTTTTATGTGAATTTAATGGACAGTTTTTGAAAAAAATCAATGTTTATTTGATAACCACTGTTTTAGGCCAAGTAAGTGTTGGTGCAAATGATATGGTATTTCTGAAAAACTAGCAGTTATTCATTGGAAAAATGGCTTTGTTCTATTGCAGTTCTGTACTTTACGTTGTTTTAGAGCATTTTTATTTGAATTTAATCGACTGTTTTTGAGAAAATAAATGTTTTCTTATAAACACTGTTTTAGGCCAAGTTAGTGTTATTGCACATGATATGGTATTTCTGAGAAACTAGGAGTTATTCATTGGAAAAATGGCTTTTTTCTATTGTAGTTCTGTATTTTACGTCGTTTTAGAGCATTTTTATCTGAATTTAATCAACAGTTTTTGAAAAAAATCAATGTTTTTTTGATAAACACTGTTTTAGGCCAAGTAAGTGTTGGTGCTAATGATATGGTATTTCTGAAAAACTAGCAGTTATTCATTGGAAAAATGGCGTTGTTCTATTGCAGTTCTGTACTTTACGACGTTATAGAGCATTTTTCTGTGAATTTAATCAACAGTTTTTGAAAAAATTATTGTTTTTTTGATAAACACTGTTTGAGGCCAAGTTAGCGTTATTGCAAATAGTATGGTTTTTCTGAAAAACTAGCAGTTATTCATTGGAAAAATGGCTTTGTTCTATTGAAGTTCTGTATTTTACGTCGTTTTAGAGCATTTTTATGTGAATTTAATGGACAGTTTTTGAAAAAAATCAATGTTTATTTGATAACCACTGTTTTAGGCCAAGTTAACGTTTTGCAAATAGTATGGTTTTTTTGAGAAACTCGCATTTATTCATTGGAAAAATGGCGTTGTTCTATTGAAATTATTTACATTACGTCGTTTAAGAGAATTTTTATGTGAATTTAAGCGACAGTTTATGAAAAAATCAATGTTCTCTTGATATACACTGTTATAGGCAAAGTTAGTGTTATTGCAGAGGATATGGTATTTCTGAGAAACAAGCAGACTGTCTTTGAAAAAATGGCTTGGGTCTATTGTAGTTCTGTACTTTACGTTGTTTTAGAGCAGTTTTATTTGAATTTAATAGAGTGTTTTTGAGAAAATCAATGTTTTCTTATAAACACTGTTTTAGGCCAAGTTAGTGTTATTGTACATGATATGGCATTTCTGAGAAACTAGCAGTTATTCATTGGAAAAATGGCTTTGTTCTATTGTAGTTCTGTATTTTACGTCGTTTTAGAGCACTTTTATCTGAATTTAATCAACAGTTTTAGAAAAAAATCAATGTTTTTTCATAAACACTGTTTTAGACCAAGTAAGTGTTGGTGCTAATGATATGGTATTTCTGAAAAACTAGCAGTTATTCATTGGAAAAATGGCGTTGTTCTATTGCAGTTCTGTACTTTACGAGGTTTTTGAGCATTTTTCTGTGAATTTAATCAACAGTTTTTGAAACAATTATTGTTTTTTTGATAAACACTGTTTGAGGCCAAGTTAGCGTTATTGCAAATAGTATGGTTTTTCTCAAAAACTAGCAGTTATTCATTGGAAAAATGGCTTTGTTCTATTGAAGTTCTGTATTTTACGTCGTTTTAGAGCATTTTTATCTGAATTTAATCAACAGTTTTTGAAAAAATTATTGTTTTTTTAATAAACACTGTTTGAGGCCAAGTTAGCTTTATTGCAAATAGTATGGTTTTTCTGAGAAACTAGCAGTTATTCATTGGAAAAATGGCTTTGTTCTATTGAAGTTCTGTATTTTACGTCGTTTTAGAGCATTTTTATGTGAATTTAATGGACAGTTTTTGAAAAAAATCAATGTTTATTTGATAACCACTGTTTTAGGCCAAGTAAGTGTTGGTGCAAATGATAGGGAATTTCTGAAAAACAAGCAGTTATTCATTGGAAAAATGGCGTGGTTCTATTGTAGTTCTGTACTTTACGTCGCTTTAGAGCATTTTTATGTGAATTTAATGGACAGTTTTGGAAAAAATCAATGTTTATTTGATAAAAACTTTTTTAGGCCAAGTTAGTTTTATTGCAGAGGATATTGTATTTCTGAGAAAAAAGCAGATTTTCTTTGAAAAAATGGCTTGGGTCTATTGTAGTTCTGTACTTTACGTTGTTTTAGAGCATTTTTATTTGAATTTAATCGACTGTTTTTGAGAAAATAAATGTTTTCTTATAAACACTGTTTTAGGCCAAGTTAGTGTTATTGCACATGATATGGTATTTCTAAGAAACTAGTAGTTATTCATTGGAAAAATGGCTTTTTTCTATTGTTCTTCTGTATTTTACGTCGTTTTAGAGCATTTTTATCTGAATTTAATCAACAGTTTTTGAAAAAAATCAATGTTTTTTTGATAAACACTGTTTTAGGCCAAGTAAGTGTTGGTGCTAATGATATGGTATTTCTGAAAAACTAGCAGTTATTCATTGGAAAAATGGCGTTGTTCTATTGCAGTTCTGTACTTTACGACGTTATAGAGCATTTTTCTGTGAATTTAATCAACAGTTTTTGAAAAAATTATTGTTTTTTTGATAAACACTGTTTGAGGCCAAGTTAGCGTTATTGCAAATAGTATGGTTTTTCTCAAAAACTAGCAGTTATTCATTGGAAAAATGGCTTTGTTCTATTGTAGTTCTGTATTTTACGTCGTTTTAGAGGACTTTTATCTGAATTTAATCAACAGTTTTAGAAAAAAATCAATGTTTTTTCATAAACACTGTTTTAGACCAAGTAAGTGTTGGTGCTAATGATATGGTATTTCTGAAAAACTAGCAGTTATTCATTGGAAAAATGGCGTTGTTCTATTGCAGTTCTGTACTTTACGAGGTTTTTGAGCATTTTTCTGTGAATTTAATCAACAGTTTTTGAAACAATTATTGTTTTTTTGATAAACACTGTTTGAGGCCAAGTTAGCGTTATTGCAAATAGTATGGTTTTTCTCAAAAACTAGCAGTTATTCATTGGAAAAATGGCTTTGTTCTATTGAAGTTCTGTATTTTACGTCGTTTTAGAGCATTTTTATCTGAATTTAATCAACAGTTTTTGAAAAAATTATTGTTTTTTTAATAAACACTGTTTGAGGCCAAGTTAGCTTTATTGCAAATAGTATGGTTTTTCTGAGAAACTAGCAGTTATTCATTGGAAAAATGGCTTTGTTCTATTGAAGTTCTGTATTTTACGTCGTTTTAGAGCATTTTTATGTGAATTTAATGGACAGTTTTTGAAAAAAATCAATGTTTATTTGATAACCACTGTTTTAGGCCAAGTAAGTGTTGGTGCAAATGATAGGGAATTTCTGAAAAACAAGCAGTTATTCATTGGAAAAATGGCGTGGTTCTATTGTAGTTCTGTACTTTACGTCGCTTTAGAGCATTTTTATGTGAATTTAATGGACAGTTTTGGAAAAAATCAATGTTTATTTGATAAAAACTTTTTTAGGCCAAGTTAGTTTTATTGCAGAGGATATTGTATTTCTGAGAAAAAAGCAGATTTTCTTTGAAAAAATGGCTTGGGTCTATTGTAGTTCTGTACTTTACGTTGTTTTAGAGCATTTTTATTTGAATTTAATCGACTGTTTTTGAGAAAATAAATGTTTTCTTATAAACACTGTTTTAGGCCAAGTTAGTGTTATTGCACATGATATGGTATTTCTAAGAAACTAGTAGTTATTCATTGGAAAAATGGCTTTTTTCTATTGTTCTTCTGTATTTTACGTCGTTTTAGAGCATTTTTATCTGAATTTAATCAACAGTTTTTGAAAAAAATCAATGTTTTTTTGATAAACACTGTTTTAGGCCAAGTAAGTGTTGGTGCTAATGATATGGTATTTCTGAAAAACTAGCAGTTATTCATTGGAAAAATGGCGTTGTTCTATTGCAGTTCTGTACTTTACGACGTTATAGAGCATTTTTCTGTGAATTTAATCAACAGTTTTTGAAAAAATTATTGTTTTTTTGATAAACACTGTTTGAGGCCAAGTTAGCGTTATTGCAAATAGTATGGTTTTTCTCAAAAACTAGCAGTTATTCATTGGAAAAATGGCTTTGTTCTATTGAAGTTCTGTATTTTACGTCGTTTTAGAGCATTTTTATCTGAATTTAATCAACAGTTTTTGAAAAGAATCAATGTTTATTTGATAAACACTGTTTTAGGCCAAGTACGTGTTGGTGCAAATGATATGGTATTTCTGAAAAACTAGCAGGTATTCATTGGAAAAATGGCTTTGTTCTATTGCAGTTCTGTACTTTACGACGTTTTAGAGCATTTTTCTGTGAATTTAATCAACAGTTTTTGAAAAAATTATTGTTTTTTAAATACACACTGTTTGAGGCCAAGTTAGCTTTATTGCAAATAGTATGGTTTTTCTGAGAAACTAGGAGTTATTCATTGGAAAAATGGCTTTGTTCTATTGAAATTATTTACTTTACGTCGTTTAAGAGAATTTTTATGTGAATTTAAGCGACAGTTTATGGTATTTCTGAGAAACAAGCAGACTGTCTTTGAAAAAATGGCTTGGGTCTATTGTAGTTCTGTACTTTACATTGTTTTAGAGCAGTTTTATTTGAATTTAATAGAGTGTTTTTGAGAAAATCATTGTTTTCTTATAAACACTGTTTTAGGCCAAGTTAGTGTTATTGCACACGATATGGTATTTCTGAGAAACTAGCAGTTATTCATTGGAAAAATGGCGTGGTTCTATTGTAGTTCTGTACTTTACGTCGCTTTAGAGCATTTTTATGTGAATTTAATGGACAGTTTTGGAAAAAATCAATGTTTATTTGATAAACACTTTTTTAGGCCAAGTTAGTTTTATTGCAGAGGATATGGTATTTCTGAGAAAAAAGCAGATTTTCTTTGAAAAAATGGCTTGGGTCTATTGTAGTTCTGTACTTTACGTTGTTTTAGAGCATTTTTATTTGAATTTAATCGACTGTTTTTGAGAAAATAAATGTTTTCTTATAAACACTGTTTTAGGGCAAGTTAGTGTTATTGCACATGATATGGTATTTCTGAGAAACTAGTAGTTATTCATTGATAAAAATGGCTTTTTTCTATTGTAGTTCTGTATTTTCCGTCGTTTTAGAGCATTTTTATCTGAATTTAATCAACAGTTCTTGAAAAAAATCAATGTTTTTTTGATAAACACTGTTTTAGGCTAAGTAAGTGTTGGTGCTAATGATATGGTATTTCTGAAAAACTAGCAGTTATTCATTGGAAAAATGGCGTTGTTCTATTGCAGTTCTGTACTTTACGACGTTTTTGAGCATTTTTCTGTGAATTTAATCAACAGTTTTTGAAAAATTTATTGTTTTTTTGATAAACACTGTTTGAGGCCAAGTTAGCGTTGTTGCAAATAGTATGGTTTTTCTGAAAAACTAGCAGTGATTCATTGGAAAAATGGCTTTGTTCTATTGAAGTTCTGTATTTTACGTCGTTTTAGAGCATTTTGATCTGAATTTAATCAACAGTTTTTGAAAAGAATCAATGTTTATTTGATAAACACTGTTTTAGGCCAAGTACGTGTTGGTGCAAATGATATGGTATTTCTGAAAAACTAGCAGGTTTTCATTGGAAAAATGGCTTTGTTCTATTGCAGTTCTGTACTCTATGACGTTTTAGAGCATTTTTCTGTGAATTTAATCAACAGTTTTTGAAAAAATTATTGTTTTTTTAATAAACACTGTTTGAGGCCAAGTTAGCGTTATTGCAAATAGTATGGTTTTTCTGAGAAACTAGCAGTTATTCATTGGAAAAATGGCTTTGTTCTATTGAAATTATTTACTTTACGTCGTTTAAGAGAATTTTTATGTGAATTTAAGCGACAGTTTATGGTATTTCTGAGAAACAAGCAGACTGTCTTTGAAAAAATGGCTTGGGTCTATTGTAGTTCTGTACTTTACATTGTTTTAGAGCAGTTTTATTTGAATTTTATAGAGTGTTTTTGAGAAAATCAATGTTTTCTTATAAAAACTGTTTTAGGCCAAGTTAGTGTTATTGCACATGATATGGTATTTCTGAGAAACTAGCAGTTATTAATTGGAAAAATGGCTTTTTTCTATTGTAGTTCTGTATTTTACGTCGTTTTAGAGCATTTTTATCTGAATTTAATCAACAGTTTTTGAAAAAAATCAATGTTTTTTTGATAAACACTGTTTTATGCCAAGTAAGTGTTTTGGTGCAAATGATATGGTATTTCTGAAAAACTAGCAGTTATTCATTGGAAAAATGGCTTTGTTCTATTGCAGTTCTGTACTTTACGACGTTTTAGAGCATTTTTCTGTGAATTTAATCAACAGTTTTTGAAAAAATTATTGTTTTTTTGATAAACACTGTTTGAGGCCAAGTTAGCGTTATTGCAAATAGTATGGTTTTTCTGAAAAACTAGCAGTTATTCATTGGAAAAATGGCTTTGTTCTATTGAAGTTCTGTATTTTACGTCGTTTTAGAGCATTTTTATCTGAATTTAATCAACAGTTCTTGAAAAGAATCAATGTTTATTTGATAAACACTGTTTTAGGCCAAGTACGTGTTGGTGCAAATGATATGGTATTTCTGAAAAACTAGCAGGTATTCATTGGAAAAATGGCTTTGTTCTATTGCAGTTCTGTACTCTACGACGTTTTAGAGCATTTTTCTGTGAATTTAATCAACAGTTTTTGAAAAAATTATTGTTTTTTTAATAAACACTGTTTGAGGCCAAGTTAGCGTTATTGCAAATAGTATGGTTTTTCTGAGAAACTAGGAGTTATTCATTGGAAAAATGGCTTTGTTCTTTTGAAATTATTTACTTTACATCGTTTAAGAGAATTTTTATGTGAATTTAAGCGACAGTTTATGGTATTTCTGAGAAACAAGCAGACTGTCTTTGAAAAAATGGCTGGGGTCTATTGTAGTTCTGTACTTTACATTGTTTTAGAGCAGTTTTATTTGAATTTAATAGAGTGTTTTTGAGAAAATCAATGTTTTCTTATAAACACTGTTTTAGGCCAAGTTAGTGTTATTGCACATGATATGGTATTTCTGAGAAACTAGCAGTTATTAATTGGAAAAATGGCTTTTTTCTATTGTAGTTCTGTATTTTACGTCGATTTAGAGCATTTTCATCTGAATTTAATCAACAGTTTTTGAAAAAATCAATGTTTTTTTGATAAACACTGTTTTAGGCTAAGTAAGTGTTGGTGCTAATGATATGGTATTTCTGAAAAACTAGCAGTTATTCATTGGAAAAATGGCTTTGTTCTATTGCAGTTCTGTACTTTACGACGTTTTTGAGCATTTTTCTGTGAATTTAATCAACAGTTTTTGAAAAAATTATTGTTTTTTTGATAAACACTGTTTGAGGCCAAGTTAGCGTTATTGCAAATAGTATGGTTTTTCTCAGAAACTAGCAGTTATTCATTGGAAAAATGGCTTTGTTCTATTGAAGTTCTGTATTTTACGTCGTTTTAGAGCATTTTTATCTGAATTTAATCAACAGTTTTTGAAAAGAATCAATGTTTATTTGATAAACACTGTTTTAGGCCAAGTACGTGTTGGTGCAAATGATATGGTATTTCTGAAAAACTAGCAGGTATTCATTGGAAAAATGGCTTTGTTCTATTGCAGTTCTGTACTCTACGACGTTTTGGAGCATTTTTCTGTGAATTTAATCAACAGTTTTTGAAAGAATTATTGTTTTTTTAATAAACACTGTTTTAGACCAAGTTAATGCTATTGCAAATGATAGGAAATTTCTGAAAAACAAGCAGTTATTCATTGGAAAAATGGCGTGGTTCTATTGTAGTTCTGTACTTTACGTCGCTTTAGAGCATTTTTATGTGAATTTAATGGACAGTTTTGGAAAAAATCAATGTTTATTTGATAAACACTTTTTTAGGCCAAGTTAGTGTTATTGCAGAGGATATGGTATTTCTGAGAAACAAGCAGATTTTCTTTGAAAAAATGGCTAGGGTCTACTGTAGTTCTGTACTTTACGTTGTTTTAGAGCATTTTTATTTGAATTTAATCGACTGTTTTTGAGAAAATCAATGTTTTCTTATAAAAACTGTTTTAGGCCAAGTTAGTGTTATTGCAAATAGAATGGTTTTTCTGAAAAACTAGCAGTTATTCATTGGAAAAATGGCTTTGTTCTATTGAAGTTCTGTATTTTACGTCGTTTTAGAGCATTTTTATCCGAATTTAATCAACAGTTTTTGAAAAGAATCAATGTTTATTTGATAAACACCGTTTTAGGCCAAGTACGTGTTGGTGCAAATGATATGGTATTTCTGAAAAACTAGCAGGTATTCATTGGAAAAATGGCTTTGTTCTATTGCAGTTCTGTACTCTACGACGTTTTAAAGCATTTTTCTGTGAATTTAATCAACAGTTTTTGAAAAAATTATTGTTTTTTTAATAAACATTGTTTGAGGCCAAGTTAGCGTTATTGCAAATAGTATGGTTTTTCTGAGAAACTAGGAGTTATTCATTGGAAAAATGGCTTTGTTCTATTGAAATTATTTACTTTACGTCGTTTAAGAGAATTTTTATGTGAATTTAAGCGACAGTTTATGGTATTTCTGAGAAACAAGCAGACTGTCTTTGAAAAAATGGCTGGGGTCTATTGTAGTTCTGTACTTTACATTGTTTTAGAGCAGTTTTATTTGAATTTAATAGAGTTTTTTTGAGAAAATCAATGTTTTCTTATAAACACTGTTTGAGGCCAAGTTAGTGTTATTGCACATGATATGGTATTTCTGAGAAACTAGCAGTTATTAATTGGAAAAATGGCTTTTTTCTATTGTAGTTCTGTATTTTACGTCGTTTTAGAGCATTTTTATCTGAATTTAATCAACAGTTTTTGAAAAAAATTAATGTTTTTTTGATAAACACTGTTTTAGGCTAAGTAAGTGTTGGTGCTAATGATATGGTATTTCTGAAAAACTAGCAGTTATTCATTGGAAAAATGGCTTTGTTCTATTGCAGTTCTGTACTTTACGACGTTTTTGAGCATTTTTCTGTGAATTTAATCAACAGTTTTTGAAAAAATTATTGTTTTTTTGATAAACACTGTTTGAGGCCAAGTTAGCTTTATTGCAAATAGTATGGTTTTTCTCAAAAACTAGCAGTTATTCATTGGAAAAATGGCTTTGTTCTATTGAAGTTCTGTATTTTACGTCGTTTTAGAGCATTTTTATCTGAATTTAATCAACAGTTTTTGAAAAGAATCAATGTTTATTTGATAAACACTGTTTTAGGCCAAGTACGTGTTGGTGCAAATGATATGGTATTTCTGAAAAACTAGCAGGTATTCATTGGAAAAATGGCTTTGTTCTATTGCAGTTCTGTACTCTACGACGTTTTAGAGCATTTTTCTGTGAATTTAATCAACAGTTTTTGAAAAAATTATTGTTTTTTTAATAAACACTGTTTGAGGCCAAGTTAGCGTTATTGCAAATAGTATGGTTTTTCTGAGAAACTAGCAGTTATTCATTGGAAAAATGGCTTTCTTCTATTGTAGTGGTTTACTTTACGTTGTTTTAGAGCATTTTTATTTGAATTTAATCGACAGTTTATGAAAAAATCAATGTTTTTTTCATAAACACTGTTTTAGGCCAAGTTACTGGTATTGTAAATGATAGGAAATTTCTGAAAAACTAGCAGTTATTCATTGGAAAAATGGCTTTGTTCTATTGTAGTTCTGTATTTTACGTCGTTTTCGAGCATTTTTATCTGAATTTAATCGACAGTTTTTGAAAAAGTCAATGTTTTTTTCATAAAAACTGTTTTAGGCCAAGTTAGTGTTATTGCAAATTATATGGTTTTTCTGAAAAACTAGCAGTTATTCATTGGCAAAATGGCTTTGTTCTATTGTAGTTCTTTACATTACGTCGTTTTAGAGCATTTTTATGTGAATTTAATCGATAGTTTTTGAAAAAATCAATGTTTTTTTGATAAACACTGTTTTAGGCCAAGTTAGTGTTATTGCAAATAATATGGTTTTCTTGTAAAACTAGTAGTTATTCATTGGCAAAATGGCTTTAATCTATTGTAGTTCTGTACTTTACGTCGCTTTAAGTCATTTTTATGTGAATTTAATGGACAGTTTTGGAAAAAATCAATGTTTATTTGATAAACACATTTTTAGGCCAAGTTAGTGTTATTGCAGAGGATATGGTATTTCTGAGAAGCAAGCAGACTGTCTTTGAAAAAATGGCTGGGGTCTATTGTAGTTCTGTACTTTACGTTGTTTTAGAGCATTTTTATTTGAATTTAATCGACTGTTTTTGAGAAAATCAATGTTTTTTTATAAACACTGTTTTAGGCCAAGTTAGTGTTATTGCACATGATATGGTATTTCTGAGAAATTAGCAGTTATTCATTGGAAAAATGGCTTTTTTCTATTGTAGTTCTGTATTTTACGTCGTTCTAGAGCATTTTTATCTGAATTTAATCAACAGTTTTAGAAAAAAATCAATGTTTTTTTGGTAAACACTGTTTTAGGCCAAGTTAGTGTTGTTGCAAATAATATGGTTTTTCTGAAAAACTAGCCGTTATTCATTGGAAAAATGGCTTTCTTCTATTGTAGTTGTTTACTTTACGTCGCTTTAGAGCATTTTTATGTGAATTTAATGGACAGTTTTGGAAAAAATCAATGTTTATTTGATAAACACTTTTTTAGGCCAAGTTAGTGTTATTGCAAATGATAGGAAATTTCTGAAAAACTAGCAGTTATTCATTGGAAAAATGGCTTTGTTCTCTTGTAGTTCTGTATTTTACGTCGTTTTAGAGCATTTTTATCTGAATTTAATCGACAGTTTTTGAGAAAAATCAATGTTTTTTTCATAAACACTGTTTTAGACCAAGTTAGTGTTATTGCAAATGATAGGGAATTTCTGAAAAACAAGCAGTTATTCATTGGAAAAATGGCGTGGTTCTATTGTAGTTCTGTACTTTACGTCGCTTTAGAGCATTTTTATTTGAATTTAATAGACTGTTTTGGAAAAAATCAATGTTTATTTGATAAAAACTTTTTTAGGCCAAGTTAGTGTTATTGCAGAGGATATGGTATTTCTGAGAAACAAGCAGATTTTCTTTGAAAAAATGGCTTGGGTCTATTGTAGTTCTGTATTTTACGTCGTTCTAGAGCATTTTTATCTGAATTTAATCAACAGTTTTAGAAAAAAATCAATGTTTTTTTGGTAAACTCTGTTTTAAGCCAAGTTAGTGTTGTTGCAAATAATATGGTTTTTCTGAAAAACTAGCCGTTATTCATTGGAAAAATGGCTTTCTTCTATTGTAGTGGTTTACTTTACGTCGCTTTAGGGCATTTTTATGTGAATTTAATGGACAGTTTTGGAAAAAATCAATGTTTATTTGATAAACACTTTTTTAGGCCAAGTTAGTGTTATTGCAAATGATAGGAAATTTCTGAAAAACTAGCAGTTATTCATTGGAAAAATGGCTTTGTTCTCTTGTAGTTCTGTATTTTACGTCGTTTTAGAGCATTTTTATCTGAATTTAATCGACAGTTTTTGAAAAAAATCAATGTTTTTTTCATAAACACTGTTTTAGACCAAGTTAGTGTTATTGCAAATGATACGGTTTTTCTGAAAAACTAGCAGTTATTCATTGGAAAAATGGCTTGGTTCTATTGTAGTTCTGTACTTTACGTCGCTTTAGAGCATTTTTATGTGAATTTAATGGACATTTTTGGAAAAAATCAATGTTTATTTGATAAACACTTTTTTAGGCCAAGTTAGTGTTATTGCAGAGGATATGGTATTTCTGAGAAACAAGCAGATTTTCTTTGAAAAAATGGCTTGGGTCTATTGTAGTTCTTTACTTTACGTTGTTTTAGAGCATTTTTATTTGAATTTAATCGACTGTTTTTGAGAAAATCAATGTTTTCTTATAAACACTGTTTTAGGCCAAGTTAGTGTTATTGCACATGATATGGTATTTCTGAGAAACTAGCAGTTATTCATTGGAAAAATGGCTTTTTTCTATTGTAGTTCTGTATTTTACGTCGTTTTAGAGCATTTTTATCTGAATTTAATCAACAGTTTTTGAAAAAAATCAATGTTTTTTTGATAAACACTGTTTTATGCCAAGTAAGTGTTGGTGCAAATGATATGGTATTTCTGAAAAACTAGCAGTTATTCATTGGAAAAATGGCTTTGTTCTATTGCAGTTCTGTACTTTACGACGTTTTAGAGCATTTTTCTGTGAATTTAATCAACAGTTTTTGAAAAAATTATTGTTTTTTTGATAAACACTGTTTGAGGCCAAATTAGCGTTATTGCAAATAGTATGGTTTTTCTGAAAAACTAGCAGTTATTCATTGGAAAAATGGCTTTGTTCTATTGAAGTTATTTACTTTACGTCCTTTTAGAGAATTTTTATGTGAATTTAAGCGACAGTTTATGAAAAAATCAATGTTCTTTTGATATACACTGTTATAGGCAAAGCTAGTGTTATTGCACATGATATGGTATTTCTGAGAAACTAGCAGTTATTCATTGGAAAAATGGCTTTTTTCTATTGTAGTTCTGTATTTTACGTCGTTTTAGAGCATTTTTATCTGAATTTAATCAACAGTTTTTGAAAAAAATCAATTTTTTTTGATAAACACTGTTTTATGCCAAGTAAGTGTTGGTGCAAATGATATGGTATTTCTGAAAAACTAGCAGTTATTCATTGGAAAAATGGCTTTGTTCTATTGCAGTTCGGTACTTTACGACGTTTTAGAGCATTTTTCTGTGAATTTAATCAACAGTTTTTGAAAAAATTAATGTTTTTTTAATAAACACTGTTTGAGGCCAAGTTAGCGTTATTGCAAATAGTATGGTTTTTCTGAAAAACTAGCAGTTATTCATTGGAAAAATGGCTTTGTTCTATTGAAGTTATTTACTTTACGTCGTTTTAGAGCATTTTTATGTCAATTTAATTGACAGTTTTTGAAAAAATCAATGTTTATTTGATAAACACTTTTTTAGGCCAAGTTAGTGTTATTGCAAATGATATGGTATTTCTGAAAAACAAGCAGATTTTCTTTAAAAAAATGGTTTCGGTCTATTGTAGTGGTTTATTTTACTTCATTTTAGAGCACTTTTATCTGAATTTAATCGACAGTTTTTGAAAAAAATCAATGTTTTGTTGATAAACACTCTTTTAGGCCAAGTTAGTGTTGCTGCAAATAATATGGTTTTTCTGAAAAACTAGCCGTTATTCATTGGAAAAATGGCTTTCTTCTAGTGTAGTGGTTTACTTTACGTCGTTTTAGAGTATTTTTATTTGAATTTAATCGACAGTTTATGAAAAAATCAATGTTTTTCTCATAAACACTGTTTTAGGCCAAGTTACTGGTATTGCAAATGATAGGAAATTTCTGAAAAACTAGCAGTTATTCATTGGAAAAATTGCTTTGTTCTCTTGAAGTTCTGTATTTTACGTCGTTTTAGAGCATTTTTATCTGAATTTAATCGACAGTTTTTGAAAAAAATCAATGTTTTTTCATAAACACTGTTTTAGACCAAGTTAGTGTTTTTGCAAATGATAGGGAACTTCTGAAAAACAAGCAGTTATTCATTGGAAAAATGGCGTGGTTCTATTGTAGTTCTGTACTTTACGTCGCTTTAGAGCATTTTTATGTGAATTTAATGGACAGTTTTGGAAAAAATCAATGTTTATTTGATAAACACTTTTTTAGGCCAAGTTAGTTTAATTGCAGAGGATATGGTATTTCTGAGAAAAAAGCAGATTTTCTTTGAAAAAATGGCTTGGGTCTATTGTAGTTCTGTACTTTACGTTGTTTTAGAGCATTTTTATTTGAATTTAATCGACTGTTTTTGAGAAAATCAATGTTTTCTTATAAACACTGTTTTAGGCCAAGTTAGTGTTTTTGCACATGATATGGTATTTCTGAGCAACTAGCAGTTATTCATTGGAAAAATGGCTTTTTTCTATTGTAGTTCTGTATTTTACGTCGTTTTAGAGCATTTTTATCTGAATTTAATCAACAGTTTTTGAAAAGAATCAATGTTTTTTTGATAAACACTGTTTTAGGCCAAGTAAGTGTTGGTGCTAATGATATGGTATTTCTGAAAAACTAGCAGTTATTCATTGGAAAAATGGCTTTGTTCTATTGAAGTTCTGTATTTTACGTCGTTTTAGAGCATTTTTATCTGAATTTAATCAACAGTTTTTGAAAAAAATCAATCTTCTTTTGATAAACACTGTTTTAGGCCAAGTAAGTGTTGGTGCAAATGATATGGTATTTCTGAAAAACTAGCAGTTATTCATTGGAAAAATGGCTTTGTTCTATTGCAGTTCTGTACTCTACGACGTTTTAGAGCATTTTTCTGTGAATTTAATCAACAGTTTTTGAAAAAATTATTGTTTTTTTAATAAACACTGTTTGAGGCCAAGTTAGCGTTATTGCAAATAGTATGGTTTTTCTGAGAAACTAGCAGTTATTCATTGGAAAAATGGCTTTGTTCTATTGAAATTATTTACTTTACGTCGTTTAAGAGAATTTTTATGTGAATTTAAGCGACAGTTTATGAAAAAATCAATGTTCTTTTGATATACACTGTTATAGGCAAAGTTAGTGTTATTGCAGAGGATATGGTTTTTCTGAAAAACTAGCAGTTATTCATTGGAAAAATGGCTTTGTTCTATTGCAGTTCTGTACTTTACGACGTTTTAGAGCATTTTTCTGTGAATTTAATCAACAGTTTTTGAAAAAATTATTGTTCTTTTGATAAACACTGTTTGAGGCCAAGTTAGCGTTATTGCAAATAGTATGGTTTTTCTGAGAAACTAGCAGTTATTCATTGGAAAAATGGCTTTGTTCTATTGAAGTTCTGTATTTTACGTCGTTTTAGAGCATTGTTATCCGAATTTAATCAACAGTTTTTGAAAAAAATCAATGTTCTTTTGATAAACACTGTTTTAGGCCAAGTAAGTGTTGGTGCAAATGATATCGTATTTCTGAAAAACTAGCGATTATTCATTAGAAAAATGGCTTTGTTCTATTGCAGTTCTGTACTCTACGACGTTTTAGAGCATTTTTCTGTGAATTTAATCAACAGTTTTTGAAAAAATTATTGTTTTTTTAATAAACACTGTTTGAGGCCAAGTTAGCGTTATTGCAAATAGTATGGTTTTTCTGAGAAACTAGCAGTTATTCATTGGAAAAATGGCTTTGTTCTATTAAAATTATTTACTTTACGTCGTTTAAGAGAATTTTTATGTGAATTTAAGCGACAGTTTATGAAAAAATCAATGTTCTTTTGATATACACTGTTATAGGCAAAGTTAGTGTTATTGCAGAGGATATGGTTTTTCTGAAAAACTTTCAGTTATTCATTGGAAAAATGGCTTTGTTCTATTGAAGTTCTGTATTTTACGTCGTTTTAGAGCATTTTTATCTGAATTTAATCAACAGTTTTTGAAAAAAATCAATGTTTATTTCATAAACACTGTTTTAGGCCAAGTAAGTGTTGCTGCAAATGATATGGTATTTCTGAAAAACTAGCAGTTATTCATTGGAAAAATGGCTTTGTTCTACTGCAGTTCTGTACTCTACAACGTTTTAGAGCACTTTTCTGTTAATTTAATCAACAGTTTTTGAAAAAATTATTGTTTTTTTGATAAACACTGTTTGAGGCCAAGTTAGCGTTATTGCAAATAGTATGGTTTTTCTGAGAAACTAGGAGTTATTCATTGGAAAAATGGCTTTGTTCTATTGAAATTATTTACTTTACGTCGTTTAAGAGAATTTTTATGTGAATTTAAGCGACAGTTTATGGTATTTCTGAGAAACAAGCAGACTGTCTTTGAAAAAATGGCTTGGGTCTTTTGTAGTTCTGTACTTTACATTGTTTTAGAGCAGTTTTATTTGAATTTAATAGAGTGTTTTTGAGAAAATCAATGTGTTCTTATAAACACTGTTTTAGGCCAAGTTAGTGTTATTGCACATGATATGGTATTTCTGAAAAACTAGCAGTTATTCATTGGAAAAATGGCTTTTTTCTATTGTAGTTCTGTATTTTACGTCGTTTTAGAGCATTTTTATCTGAATTTAATCAACAGTTTTTGAAAAAAATCAATGTTTTTTTGATAAACACTGTTTTAGGCCAAGTAAGTGTTGGTGCTAATGATATGGTATTTCTGAAAAACTAGCAGTTATTCATTGGAAAAATGGCTTTGTTCTATTGCAGTTCTGTACTTTACGACGTTTTAGAGCATTTTTCTGTGAATTTAATCAACAGTTTTTGAAAAAATTATTGTTTTTTTGATAAACACTGTTTGAGGCCAAGTTAGCGTTATTGCAAACAGTATGGTTTTTCTGAAAAACTAGCAGTTATTCATTGGAAAAATGGCTTTGTTCTATTGAAGTTCTGTATTTTACGTCGTTTTAGAGCATTTTTATCTGAATTTAATCAAAAGTTTTTGAAAAAAATCAATGTTTATTTGATAAACACTGTTTTAGGCCAAGTACGTGTTGGTGCAAATGATATTGTATTTCTGAAAAACTAGCAGTTATTCATTGGAAAAATGGCTTTGTTCTATTGCAGTTCTTTACTCTACGACGTTTTAGAGCATTTTTCGGTGAATTTAATCAACAGTTTTTAAAAAAATTATTGTTTTTTTAATAAACACTGTTTGAGGCCAAGTTAGCGTTATTGCAAATAGTATGGTTTTTCTGAGAAACTAGCAGTTATTCATTGGAAAAATGGCTTTGTTCTATTGAAATTAATTACTTTACGTCGTTTAAGAGAATTTTTATGTGAATTTAAGCGACAGTTTATGAAAAAATCAATGTTCTTTTGATATACACTGTTATAGGCAAAGTTAGTGTTATTGCAGAGGATATGGTATTTCTGAGAAACAAGCAGACTGTCTTTGAAAAAAAGGCTTGGGTCTATTGTAGTTCTGTATTTTACATTGTTTTAGAGCAGTTTTATTTGAATTTAATAGAGTGTTTTTGAGAAAATCAATGTTTTCTTATAAACACTGTTTTAGGCCAAGTTAGTGTTATTGCACATGATATGGTATTTCTGAGAAACTAGCAGTTATTCATTGGAAAAATGGCTTTGTTCTATTGAAGTTATTTACTTTACGTCGTTTTAGATAATTTTTATGTGAATTTAAGCGACAGTTTATGAAAAAATCGATGTTCTTTTGATAAACACTGTTATAGGCAAAGTTAGTGTTATTGCAGAGGATATGGTATTTCTGAGAAACAAGCAGATTTTCTTTGAAAAAATGGCTTGAGTCTATTGTAGTTCTTTACTTTACGTTGTTTTCTTATAAACACTGTTTTAGGCCAAGTTAGTGTTATTGCACATGATATGGTATTTTTGAGAAACTAGCAGTTATTCATTGGAAAAATGGCTTTGTTCTATTGTAGTTCTGTATTTTACTTCGTTTTAGAGCACTTTTATCTGAATTTAATCAACAGTTTTAGAAAAAAATCAATGTTTTTTTGATAAACATTGTTTTAGGCCAAGTAAGTGTTGGTGCAAATGATATGGTATTTCTGAAAAACTAGCAGTTATTCATTGGAAAAATGGCTTTGTTCTATTGCAGTTCTATACTCTACGACGTTTTAGAGCATTTTTCTGTGAATTTAATCAACAGTTTTTGAAAAAATTATTTTTTTTTTAATAAACACTGTTTGAGGCCAAGTTAGCGTTATTGCAAATAGTATGGTTTTTCTGAAAAACTAGCAGTTAGTCATTGGAAAAATGGCTTTGTTCTATTGCAGTTCTATACTCTACGACGTTTTAGAGCATTTTTCTGTGAATTTAATCAACAGTTTTTGAAAAAAATTATTGTTTTTTTAATAAACACTGTTTGAGGCCAAGTTAGCGTTATTGCAAATAGTATGGTTTTTCTGAATAACTAGCAGTTATTCATTGGAAAAATGGCTTTGTTCTATTGAAATTATTTACTTTACGTCGTTTAAGAGAATTTTTATGTGAATTTAAGCGACAGTTTATGAAAAAATCAATGTTCTTTTGATATACACTGTTATAGGCAAAGTTAGTGTTACTGCAGAGGATATGGTATTTTTGAGAAACAAGCAGATTTTCTTTGAAAAAATGGCTTGGGTCTATTGTAGTTCTGTACTTTACGTTGTTTTAGAGCATTTTTATTATAATTTAATCGACTGTTTTTGAGAAAATCAATGTTTTCTTATAAACACTGTTTTAGGCCAAGTTAGTGTTATTGCACATGATATGGTATTTCTGAGAAACTAGCAGTTATTCATTGGAAAAATGGCTTTCTTCTATTGTAGTGGTTTACTATACGTCGCTTTAGAGCATTTTTATGTGAATTTAATGGACAGTTTTGGAAAAAATCAATGTTTATTTGATAAACACTTTTTTAGGCCAAGTTAGTTTTATTGCAGAGGATATGGTATTTCTGAGAAAAAAGCAGATTTTCTTTGAAAAAATGGCTTGGGTCTATTGTAGTTCTGTACTTGACGTTGGTTTAGAGCATTTTTATCTGAATTTAATCGACAGTTTTTGCAAAAAATCAATGTGTTTTTGATAAACACTGTTTTAGGCCAAGTAAGTGTTGGTGCAAATGATATGGTATTTCTGAAAAACTAGCAGTTATTCATTGGAAAAATGGCTTTGTTCTATTGCAGGTCTGTACTTTACGACGTTTTAGAGCATTTTTCTGTGAATTTAATCAACAGTTTTTGAAAAAATTATTGTTTTTTTGATAAACACTGTTTGAGGCCAAGTTAGCGTTATTGCAAATAGTATGGTTTTTCTGAAAAACTAGCAGTTATTCATTGGAAAAAAGGCTTTGTTCTATTGAAGATCTGTATTTTACTTCGTTTTAGAGCATTTTTATCTGAATTTAATCAACAGTTTTTGAAAAAAATCAATGTTTATTTGAGAAACACTGTTTTAGGCCAAGTAAGTGTTGGTGCAAATGATATGGTATTTCTGAAAAACTAGCAGTTATTCATTGGAAAAATGGCTTTGTTCTATTGCAGTTCTGTACTTTACGTTGTTTTAGAGCATTTTTCTTTGAATTTAATCAACAGTTTTTGAAAAAATTATTGCTTTTTTAATAAACACTGTTTGAGGCCAAGTTAGCGTTATTGCAAATAGTATGGTTTTTCTGAAAAACTAGCAGTTATTCATTGGAAAAATGGCTTTGTTCTATTGAAATTATTTACTTTACGTCGTTTAAGAGAATTTTTATGTGAATTTAAGCGACAGTTTATGAAAAAATCAATGTTCTTTTGATATACACTGTTATAGGCAAAGTTAGTGTTATTGCAGAGGATATGGTATTTCTGAGAAACAAGCAGATTTTCTTTGAAAAAATGGCTTGGGTCTATTGTAGTTCTGTACTTTACATTGTTTTAGAGCAGTTTTATTTGAATTTAATAGAGTGTTTTTGAGAAAATCAATGTTTTCTTATAAACACTGTTTTAGGCCAAGTTAGTGTTATTGCACATGGTATGGTATTTCTGAGAAACTAGCAGTTATTCATTGGAAAAATGGCTTTGTTCTATTGTAGTTCTGTATTTTACTTCGTTTTAGAGCATTTTTATCTGAATTTAATCAACAGTTTTAGAAAAAAATCAATGTTTTTTTGATAAACACTGTTTTAGGCCAAGTAAGTGTTGGTGCAAATGATATGGTATTTCTGAAAAACTAGCAGTTATTCATTGGAAAAATGGCTTTGTTCTCTTGAAGGTCTGTACTTTACGACGTTTTAGAGCATTTTTCTGTGAATTTAATCAACAGTTCTTGAAAAAATTATTGTTTTTTTAATAAACACTGTTTGAGGCTAAGTTAGCGTTATTGCAAATAGTATGGTTTTTCTCAAAAACTAGCAGTTATTCATTGGAAAAATGGCTTTCTTCTATTGAAGTTATTTACTTTACGTCGTTTTAGAGCATTTTTATGTCAATTTAATGGACAGTTTTTGAAAAAAGTCAATGTTGAGTTGATAAACACTTTTTTAGGCCAAGTTAGTGTTATTGCAAAGAATATGGTATTTCTGAAAAACAAGCAGATTTTCTTTAAAAAAATGGCTTGGATCTATTGTAGTGGTTTATTTTACGTCGTTTTAGAGCATTTTTTTTTAAATTTAATCGACAATTTATGAATAAATCAATGTTTTTTTCATAAACACTGTTTTAGGCCAAGTTAGTGGTATTGCAAATGATAGGGAATTTCTGAAAAACTAGCAGTTATTCATTGGAAAAATGGCTTTGTTCTCTTGTAGTTCTGTTCTTTACGTCGTTTTAGAGCATTTTTATGTCAATGGAAAGGACAGTTTTTGAAAAAATCAATGTATTCTTATTAACACTGTTTTAGGCCAAGTTAGTGTTATTGCAAATGATATGGTATTTCTGAAAAACTAGCAGTTATTCATTGGAAAAATGGCTTTGTTCTATTGTAGTTCTGTATTTTACGTCATTTTAGAGCATTTTTATCTGAATTTAATCGACAGTTTTTGAAAAAAATCAATGTTTTGTTGATAAACACTGTTTTAGGCCAAGTTAGTGTTGTTGCAAATAATATGGCTTTTCTGAAAAACTAGCCGTTATTCATTGGAAAAATGGCTTTCTTCTATTGTAGTGGTTTACTTTACGTCGTTTTAGAGCATTTTTATTTGAATTTAATCGACAGTTTATGAAAAAATCAATGTTCTTTTGATATACACTCTTATAGGCAAAGTTAGTGTTATTGCACATGATATGGTATTTCTGAGAAACTAGCAGTTATTCATTGGAAAAATGGCTTTGTTCTATTGTAGTTCTGTATTTTACTTCATTTTAGAGCATTTTTATCTGAATTTAATCGACAGTTTTTGAAAAAATCAATGTTTTTTTGATAAACACTGTTTGAGGCCAAGTTAGCGTTATTGCAAATAGTATGGTTTTTCTGAAAAACTAGCAATTATTCATTGAAAAAATGGCTTTGTTCTCTTGTAGTTCTGTACTTTACGTCGTTTTAGAGCATTTTTATGTGAATTTAATCGACAGGTAATGAAATAATCAATGTTTTTTGATAAACACTGGTTTAGGCCAAGTTAGTGTCATTGCAAATGATATGGTATTTCTGAAAAACCAGCAGTTATTTTTTTGAAAAAATGGCTTTGTTCCATTGTTGTTCTGTACTTTACGTCGTTTTAGAGCATTTTTATCTGACTTTAATCGACAGTTTATGAAAAAATCAATGTTTTCTTGATGTACACTGTTTTTGAGGAAGGTTAGTGTTATTGCAAATGATATGGTATTTTTGAAAAGCTAGCAGTTATTCATTAGAAAAATGAATTCGTTCTATTGTAGTTCTGTACTTTTCGTCATTTTAGAGCATTTTTATGTGAATTTAATCGACCGTTTTTGAAAAAATCAATGTTTTTTTCATAAACACTGTTTTAGGCCAAGTTATTGTTATTGCAAATGATATGGTATTTCTGAAAATAAGCAGTTATTCTTTGGAAAAATTGCTTGGTTCTTTTGTAGTTGTGTACTTTACGTCTTTTTAGAGCATTTTTATTTGAATTTAATCGACTGTTTTTGAGAAAATCAATGTTTTCTTATCAACACTGTTTTAGGCCAAGTTAGTGTTATTGCACATGATATGGTATTTCTGAAAAACTAGCAGTTATTTATTGAAAAAATGGCTTTGTTCTATTGTACTTCTGTACTTTACGACGTTTTAGAGCATTATTATGTGAATTTAATCGACAGTTTTTGAAAAAATCAATGTTTTTTTGATAAACACTGTTTGAGGCCAAGTTAGTGTTATTGCACATGATATGGTATTTCTGAGAAACAAGCAGATTTTCTTTGAAAAAATGGCTTGGGTCTATTGATGTTCTGTACTTTACGTCGTTTTAGAGCATTTTTATGTGAATTTAATCGACAGTTTATGAAAAAATCAATGTTTCTTTGATAAACACTGGTTTAGGCCAAGTTAGTGGTATTGCAAATGATATGTTATTTCTGAAAAACCAGCAGTTATTTTTTGAAAAAATGGCTTTGTTCTATTGTAGTTCTGTACTTTACGTCGTTTTAGAGAATTTTTTTCTGAATTTAATCGACAGTTTTTGAAAAAATCAATGTTTTTTTGATAAACTCTGTGTCAGGCCAAGTTAGTGTTATTGCACATGATATGGTATTTCTGAGAAACTAGCAGTTATTTTTTGAAAAAATGGCTTTGTTCTATTGTAGTTCTGTACTTTACGTCGTTTTAGAGAATTTTTTTCTGAATTTAATCAACAGTTTTTGAAAAAATTAATGTTTTTTTAATAAACACTGTTTGAGGCCAAGTTAGCGTTATTGCAAATAGTATGGTTTTTCTGAGAAACTAGCAGTTATTCATTGGAAAAATGGCTTTGTTCTATTGAAGTTACTTACTTCACGTCGTTTTAGAGCATTTTTATTTGAATTTAATCGACAGTTTTTGAAAAAATCAATGTTTTTTTCATAAACACTGTTTTAGTCCAAGTTAGTGTTATTGCAAATGATATGGAATTTCTGATAAACTAGCAGTTATTCATTGGAAAAATGGCTTGGTTCTATAGTTGTTCTGTACTTTACGTCGTTTTAGAGCATTTTTATGTCAATTTAATGGACAGTTTTGGAAAAAATCAATGTTTTTTTGATAAACACTGTTTTAGGCCAAGTTAGTGTCATTGCAAATGATATGGTATTTCTGAAAAACTAACAATTATTCTTTCAAAAAATGGCTTTGTTCCATTGTAGTTCTGTACTTTACGTCGTTTTAGAGCATTTTTATCTGACTTTAATCGACAGTTTATGAAAAAATCAATGTTTTCTTGATGTACACTGTTTTTGAGGAAGGTTAGTGTTATTGCAAATGATATGGTATTTTTGAAAAGCTAGCAGTTATTCATTAGAAGAATGATTTCGTTCTATTGTAGTTCTGTACTTTTCGTCGTTTTAGAGCATTTTTAAGTGAATTTAATCGACCGTTTTTGAAAAAATCAATGTTTTTTAATAAACACTGTTTTAGTCCAAGTTAGTGTTATTGCAAATGATATGGAATTTCTGATAAACTAGCAGTTATTCAATGGAAAAATGGCTTGGTTCTATAGTTGTTCTGTACTTTACGTCGTTTTAGAGCTTTTTTATGTCAATTTAATGGACAGTTTTGGAAAAAATCAATGTTTTTTTGATAAACACTGTTTTAGGCCAAGTTAGTGTCATTGCAAATGATATGGTATTTCTGAAAAACTAACAATTATTCTTTCAAAAAATGGCTTTGTTCCATTGTAGTTCTGTACTTTACGTCGTCGTTTTAGAGCATTTGTATCTGACTTTAATCGACAGTTTATGAAAAAATCAATGTTTTCTTGATGTACACTGTTTTTGAGGAAGGTTAGTGTTATTGCAAATGATATGGTATTTTTGAAAAGCTAGCAGTTATTCATTAGAAAAATGAATTCGTTCTA
Source organism: Catostylus mosaicus (assembly GCA_964019065.1). Lineage (NCBI taxonomy): Eukaryota > Metazoa > Cnidaria > Scyphozoa > Rhizostomeae > Catostylidae > Catostylus > Catostylus mosaicus. The sequence continues at coordinate 4,387,289 of OZ025200.1, read as the reverse complement.
TTGTAGTTCTGTACTTTTCGTCGTTTTAGAGCATTTTTAAGTGAATTTAATCGACCGTTTTTGAAAAAATCAATGTTTTTTTCATAAACACTGTTTTAGGCCAAGTTATTGTTATTGCAAATGATATGGTATTTCTGAAAACAAGCAGTTATTCATTAGAAAAATGGCTTTGTTCTATTGAAGTTACTTACTTCACGTCGTTTTAGAGCATTTTTATTTGAATTTAATCGACAGTTTTTGAAAAAATCAATGTTTTTTTCATAAACACTGTTTTAGTCCAAGTTAGTGTTATTGCAAATTATATGGAATTTCTGATAAACTAGCAGTTATTCATTGGAAAAATGGCTTTCTTCTATTGTAGTGGTTTACTATACGTCGTTTAAGAGAATTTTTATGTGAATTTAAGCGACAGTTTATGAAAAAATCAATGTTCTTTTGATATACACTGTTATAGGCAAAGTTAGTGTTATTGCAGAGGATATGGTATTTCTGAGAAACAAGCAGACTGTCTTTGAAAAAAAGGCTTGGGTCTATTGTAGTTCTGTATTTTACATTGTTTTAGAGCAGTTTTATTTGAATTTAATAGAGTGTTTTTGAGAAAATCAATGTTTTCTTATAAACACTGTTTTAGGCCAACTTAGTGTTATTGCACATGATATGGTATTTCTGAGAAACTAGCAGTTATTCATTGGAAAAATGGCTTTTTTCTATTGAAGTTATTTACTTTACGTCGTTTTAGATAATTTTTATGTGAATTTAAGCGACAGTTTATGAAAAAATCGATGTTCTTTTGATATACACTGTTATAGGCAAAGTTAGTGTTATTGCAGAGGATATGGTATTTCTGAGAAACAAGCAGATTTTCTTTGAAAAAATGGCTTGGGTCTATTGTAGTTCTGTACTTTACGTTGTTTTCTTATAAACACTGTTTTAGGCCAAGTTAGTGTTATTGCACATGATATGGTATTTTTGAGAAACTAGCAGTTATTCATTGGAAAAATGGCTTTGTTCTATTGTAGTTCTGTATTTTACTTCGTTTTAGAGCACTTTTATCTGAATTTAATCAACAGTTTTAGAAAAAAATCAATGTTTTTTTGATAAACATTGTTTTAGGCCAAGTAAGTGTTGGTGCAAATGATATGGTATTTCTGAAAAACTAGCAGTTATTCATTGGAAAAATGGCTTTGTTCTATTGCAGTTCTATACTCTACGACGTTTTAGAGCATTTTTCTGTGAATTTAATTAACAGTTTTTGAAAAAATTATTGTTTTTTTAATAAACACTGTTTGAGGCCAAGTTAGCGTTATTGCAAATAGTATGGTTTTTCTGAAAAACTAGCAGTTATTCATTGGAAAAATGGCTTTGTTCTATTGCAGTTCTATACTCTACGACGTTTTAGAGCATTTTTCTGTGAATTTAATCAACAGTTTTTGAAAAAATTATTGTTTTTTTAATAAACACTGTTTGAGGCCAAGTTAGCGTTATTGCAAATAGTATGGTTTTTCTGAATAACTAGCAGTTATTCATTGGAAAAATGGCTTTGTTCTATTGAAATTATTTACTTTACGTCGTTTAAGAGAATTTTTATGTGAATTTAAGCGACAGTTTATGAAAAAATCAATGTTCTTTTGATATACACTGTTATAGGCAAAGTTAGTGTTACTGCAGAGGATATGGTATTTTTGAGAAACAAGCAGATTTTCTTTGAAAAAATGGCTTGGGTCTATTGTAGTTCTGTACTTTACGTTGTTTTAGAGCATTTTTATTTGAATTTAATCGACTGTTTTTGAGAAAATCAATGTTTTCTTATAAACACTGTTTTAGGCCAAGTTAGTGTTATTGCACATGATATGGTATTTCTGAGAAACTAGCAGTTATTCATTGGAAAAATGGCTTTCTTCTATTGTAGTGGTTTACTATACGTCGCTTTAGAGCATTTTTATGTGAATTTAATGGACAGTTTTGGAAAAAATCAATGTTTATTTGATAAACACTTTTTTAGGCCAAGTTAGTTTTATTGCAGAGGATATGGTATTTCTGAGAAAAAAGCAGATTTTCTTTGAAAAAATGGCTTGGGTCTATTGTAGTTCTGTACTTGACGTTGGTTTAGAGCATTTTTATCTGAATTTAATCGACAGTTTTTGCAAAAAATCAATGTGTTTTTGATAAACACTGTTTTAGGCCAAGTAAGTGTTGGTGCAAATGATATGGTATTTCTGAAAAACTAGCAGTTATTCATTGGAAAAATGGCTTTGTTCTATTGCAGGTCTGTACTTTACGACGTTTTAGAGCATTTTTCTGTGAATTTAATCAACAGTTTTTGAAAAAATTATTGTTTTTTTGATAAACACTGTTTGAGGCCAAGTTAGCGTTATTGCAAATAGTATGGTTTTTCTGAAAAACTAGCAGTTATTCATTGGAAAAATGGCTTTATTCCTTTGTAGTTCTGTATTTTACGTCATTTTAGAGCATTTTTATGTGAATTTAATCGACAGGTTTTGAAAAAATCAATGTTTTTTTGAAAAACACTGTTTTAGGCCAAGTTAGTGTTATTGCACATGATATGGTATTTCTGAGAAACTAGCAGTTATTTTTTGAAAAAATGCCTTTGTTCTATTGTAGTTCTGTACTTTACGTCGTTTTAGAGAATTTTTTTCTGAATTTAATCAACAGTTTTTGAAAAAATTAATGTTTTTTTAATAAACACTGTTTGAGGCCAAGTTAGCGTTATTGCAAATAGTATGGTTTTTCTGAGAAACTAGCAGTTATTCATTGGAAAAATGGCTTTGTTCTATTGAAGTTACTTACTTCACGTCGTTTTAGAGCATTTTTATTTGTATTTAATCGACAGTTTTTGAAAAAATCAATGTTTTTTTCATAAACACTGTTTTAGTCCAAGTTAGTGTTATTGCAAATGATATGGAATTTCTGATAAACTAGCAGTTATTCATTGGAAAAATGGCTTTCTTCTATTGTAGTGGTTTACTATACGTCCTTTAAGAGAATTTTTATGTGAATTTAAGCGACAGTTTATGAAAAAATCAATGTTCTTTTGATATACACTGTTATAGCCAAAGTTAGTGTTATTGCAGAGGATATGGTATTTCTGAGAAACAAGCAGACTGTCTTTGAAAAAAAGGCTTGGGTCTATTGTAGTTCTGTATTTTACATTGTTTTAGAGCAGTTTTATTTGAATTTAATAGAGTGTTTTTGAGAAAATCAATGTTTTCTTATAAACACTGTTTTAGGCCAAGTTAGTGTTATTGCACATGATATGGTATTTCTGAGAAACTAGCAGTTATTCATTGGAAAAATGGCTTTGTTCTATTGAAGTTATTTACTTTACGTCGTTTTAGATAATTTTTATGTGAATTTAAGCGACAGTTTATGAAAAAATCGATGTTCTTTTGATATACACTGTTATAGGCAAAGTTAGTGTTATTGCAGAGGATATGGTATTTCTGAGAAACAAGCAGATTTTCTTTGAAAAAATGGCTTGGGTCTATTGTAGTTCTGTACTTTACGTTGTTTTCTTATAAACACTGTTTTAGGCCAAGTTAGTGTTATTGCACATGATATGGTATTTTTGAGAAACTAGCAGTTATTCATTGGAAAAATGGCTTTGTTCTATTGTAGTTCTGTATTTTACTTCGTTTTAGAGCACTTTTATCTGAATTTAATCAACAGTTTTAGAAAAAAATCAATGTTTTTTTGATAAACAATGTTTTAGGCCAAGTAAGTGTTGGTGCAAATGATATGGTATTTCTGAAAAACTAGCAGTTATTCATTGGAAAAATGGCTTTGTTCTATTGCAGTTCTATACTCTACGAAGTTTTAGAGCATTTTTCTGTGAATTTAATCAACAGTTTTTGAAAAAATTATTGTTTTTTTAATAAACACTGTTTGAGGCCAAGTTAGCGTTATTGCAAATAGTATGGTTTTTCTGAAAAACTAGCAGTTATTCATTGGAAAAATGGCTTTGTTCTATTGCAGTTCTATACTCTACGACGTTTTAGAGCATTTTTCTGTGAATTTAATCAACAGTTTTTGAAAAAATTATTGTTTTTTTAATAAACACTGTTTGAGGCCAAGTTAGCGTTATTGCAAATAGTATGGTTTTTCTGAATAACTAGCAGTTATTCATTGGAAAAATGGCTTTGTTCTATTGAAATTATTTACTTTACGTCGTTTAAGAGAATTTTTATGTGAATTTAAGCGACAGTTTATGAAAAAATCAATGTTCTTTTGATATACACTGTTATAGGCAAACTTAGTGTTACTGCAGAGGATATGGTATTTTTGAGAAACAAGCAGATTTTCTTTGAAAAAATGGCTTGGGTCTATTGTAGTTCTGTACTTTACGTTGTTTTAGAGCATTTTTATTTGAATTTAATCGACTGTTTTTGAGAAAATCAATGTTTTCTTATAAACACTGTTTTAGGCCAAGTTAGTGTTATTGCACATGATATGGTATTTCTGAGAAACTAGCAGTTATTCATTGGAAAAATGGCTTTGTTCTATTGTAGTGGTTTACTATACGTCGCTTTAGAGCATTTTTATGTGAATTTAATGGACAGTTTTGGAAAAAATCAATGTTTATTTGATAAACACTTTTTTAGGCCAAGTTAGTTTTATTGCAGAGGTTATGGTATTTCTGAGAAAAAAGCAGATTTTCTTTGAAAAAATGGCTTGGGTCTATTGTAGTTCTGTACTTGACGTTGGTTTAGAGCATTTTTATCTGAATTTAATCGACAGTTTTTGCAAAAAATCAATGTGTTTTTGATAAACACTGTTTTAGGCCAAGTAAGTGTTGGTGCAAATGATATGGTATTTCTGAAAAACTAGCAGTTATTCATTGGAAAAATGGCTTTGTTCTATTGCAGGTCTGTACTTTACGACGTTTTAGAGCATTTTTCTGTGAATTTAATCAACAGTTTTTGAAAAAATTATTGTTTTTTTGATAAACACTGTTTGAGGCCAAGTTAGCGTTATTGCAAATAGTATGGTTTTTCTGAAAAACTAGCAGTTATTCATTGGAAAAATGGCTTTGTTCTATTGAAGATCTGTACTTTACGTCGTTTAAGAGAATTTTTATGTGAATTTAAGCGACAGTTTATGAAAAAATCAATGTTCTTTTGATATACACTCTTATAGGCAAAGTTAGTGTTATTGCACATGATATGGTATTTCTGAGAAACTAGCAGTTATTCATTGGAAAAATGGCTTTGTTCTATTGTAGTTCTGTATTTTACTTCATTTTAGAGCATTTTTATCTGAATTTAATCGACAGTTTTTGAAAAAATCAATGTTTTTTTGATAAACACTGTTTGAGGCCAAGTTAGCGTTATTGCAAATAGTATGGTTTTTCTGAAAAACTAGCAATTATTCATTGAAAAAATGGCTTTGTTCTCTTGTAGTTCTGTACTTTACGTCGTTTTAGAGCATTTTTATGTGAATTTAATCGACAGGTAATGAAATAATCAATGTTTTTTGATAAACACTGGTTTAGGCCAAGTTAGTGTCATTGCAAATGATATGGTATTTCTGAAAAACCAGCAGTTATTTTTTTGAAAAAATGGCTTTGTTCCAATGTAGTTCTGTACTTTACGTCGTTTTAGAGCATTTTTATCTGACTTTAATCGACAGTTTATGAAAAAATCAATGTTTTCTTGATGTACACTGTTTTTGAGGAAGGTTAGTGTTATTGCAAATGATATGGTATTTTTGAAAAGCTAGCAGTTATTCATTAGAAAAATGAATTCGTTCTATTGTAGTTCTGTACTTTTCGTCATTTTAGAGCATTTTTATGTGAATTTAATCGACCGTTTTTGAAAAAATCAATGTTTTTTTCATAAACACTGTTTCAGGCCAAGTTATTGTTATTGCAAATGATATGGTATTTCTGAAAATAAGCAGTTATTCTTTGGAAAAATTGCTTGGTTCTTTTGTAGTTGTGTACTTTACGTCGTTTTAGAGCATTTTTATGTTAATTTAATGGACAGTTTTGGAAAACATCAATGTTTATTTGATAAACACTTTTTTAGGCCAAGATATTGTTATTGCAAAGGATATGGAATTTCTGAGAAACAAGCAGATTTTCTTTGAAAAAATGGCTTGGGTCTATTGATGTTCTGTACTTTACGTCGTTTTAGAGCATTTTTATGTGAATTTAATCGACAGTTTATGAAAAAATCAATGTTTCTTTGATAAACACTGGTTTAGGCCAAGTTAGTGGTATTGCAAATGATATGGTATTTCTGAAAAACCAGCAGTTATTTTTTGAAAAAATGGCTTTGTTCTATTGTAGTTCTGTACTTTACGTCGTTTTAGAGAATTTTTTTCTGAATTTAATCGACAGTTTTTGAAAAAATCAATGTTTTTTTGATAAACACTGTTTTAGGGCAAGTAAGTGTTGGTGCAAATGATATGGTATTTCTGAAAAACTAGCAGTTATTCATTGGAAAAATGGCTTTGTTCTATTGCAGGTCTGTACTTTACGACGTTTTAGAGCATTTTTCTGTGAATTTAATCAACAGTTTTTGAAAAAATTATTGTTTTTTTGATAAACACTGTTTGAGGCCAAGTTAGCGTTATTGCAAATAGTATGGTTTTTCTGAAAAACTAGCAGTTATTCATTGGAAAAATGGCTTTGTTCTATTGAAGATCTGTATTTTACTTCGTTTTAGAGCATTTTTATCTGAATTTAATCAACAGTTTTTGAAAAAAATCAATGTTTATTTGAGAAACACTGTTTTAGGCCAAGTAAGTTTTGGTGCAAATGATATGGTATTTCTGAAAAACTAGCAGTTATTCATTGGAAAAATGGCTTTGTTCTATTGCAGTTCTGTACTTTACGTTGTTTTAGAGCATTTTTCTTTGAATTTAATCAACAGTTTTTGAAAAAATTATTGCTTTTTTAATTAACACTGTTTGAGGCCAAGTTAGCGTTATTGCAAAAAGTATGGTTTTTCTGAAAAACTAGCAGTTATTCATTGGAAAAATGGCTTTGTTCTATTGAAATTATTTACTTTACGTCGTTTAAGAGAATTTTTATGTGAATTTAAGCGACAGTTTATGAAAAAATCAATGTTCTTTTGATATACACTGTTATAGGCAAAGTTAGTGTTATTGCAGAGGATATGGTATTTCTGAGAAACAAGCAGATTTTCTTTGAAAAAATGGCTTGGGTCTATTGTAGTTCTGTACTTTACATTGTTTTAGAGCAGTTTTATTTGAATTTAATAGAGTGTTTTTGAGAAAATCAATGTTTTCTTATAAACACTGTTTTAGGCCAAGTTAGTGTTATTGCACATGATATGGTATTTCTGAGAAACTAGCAGTTATTCATTGGAAAAATGGCTTTCTTCTATTGTAGTGGTTTACTATACGTCGCTTTAGAGCATTTTTATGTGAATTTAATGGACAGTTTTGGAAAAAATCAATGTTTATTTGATAAACACTTTTTTAGGCCAAGTTAGATTTATTGCAGAGGATATGGTATTTCTGAGAAAAAAGCAGATTTTCTTTGAAAAAATGGCTTGGGTCTATTGTAGTTCTGTACTTGACGTTGGTTTAGAGCATTTTTATCTGAATTTAATCGACAGTTTTTGCAAAAAATCAATGTGTTTTTGATAAACACTGTTTTAGGCCAAGTAAGTGTTGGTGCAAATGATATGGTATTTCTGAAAAACTAGCAGTTATTCATTGGAAAAATGGCTTTGTTCTATTGCAGGTCTGTACTTTACGACGTTTTAGAGCATTTTTCTGTGAATTTAATCAACAGTTTTTGAAAAAATTATTGTTTTTTTGATAAACACTGTTTGAGGCCAAGTTAGTGTTATTGCAAATAGTATGGTTTTTCTGAAAAACTAGCAGTTATTCATTGGAAAAATGGCTTTATTCCTTTGTAGTTCTGTATTTTACGTCATTTTAGAGCATTTTTATGTGAATTTAATCGACAGGTTTTGAAAAAATCAATGTTTTTTTGAAAAACACTGTTTTAGGCCAAGTTAGTGTTATTGCACATGATATGGTATTTCTGAGAAACTAGCAGTTATTTTTTGAAAAAATGCCTTTGTTCTATTGTAGTTCTGTACTTTACGTCGTTTTAGAGAATTTTTTTCTGAATTTAATCAACAGTTTTTGAAAAAATTAATGTTTTTTTAATAAACACTGTTTGAGGCCAAGTTAGCGTTATTGCAAATAGTATGGTTTTTCTGAGAAACTAGCAGTTATTCATTGGAAAAATGGCTTTGTTCTATTGAAGTTACTTACTTCACGTCGTTTTAGAGCATTTTTATTTGAATTTAATCGACAGTTTTTGAAAAAATCAATGTTTTTTTCATAAACACTGTTTTAGTCCAAGTTAGTGTTATTGCAAATTATATGGAATTTCTGATAAACTAGCAGTTATTCATTGGAAAAATGGCTTTCTTCTATTGTAGTGGTTTACTATACGTCCTTTAAGAGAATTTTTATGTGAATTTAAGCGACAGTTTATGAAAAAATCAATGTTCTTTTGATATACACTGTTATAGCCAAAGTTAGTGTTATTGCAGAGGATATGGTATTTCTGAGAAACAAGCAGACTGTCTTTGAAAAAAAGGCTTGGGTCTATTGTAGTTCTGTATTTTACATTGTTTTAGAGCAGTTTTATTTGAATTTAATAGAGTGTTTTTGAGAAAATCAATGTTTTCTTATAAACACTGTTTTAGGCCAAGTTAGTGTTATTGCACATGATATGGTATTTCTGAGAAACTAGCAGTTATTCATTGGAAAAATGGCTTTGTTCTATTGAAGTTATTTACTTTACGTCGTTTTAGATAATTTTTATGTGAATTTAAGAGACAGTTTATGAAAAAATCGATGTTCTTTTGATATACACTGTTATAGGCAAAGTTAGTGTTATTGCAGAGGATATGGTATTTCTGAGAAACAAGCAGATTTTCTTTGAAAAAATGGCTTGGGTCTATTGTAGTTCTGTACTTTACGTTGTTTTCTTATAAACACTGTTTTAGGCCAAGTTAGTGTTATTGCACATGATATGGTATTTTTGAGAAACTAGCAGTTATTCATTGGAAAAATGGCTTTGTTCTATTGTAGTTCTGTATTTTACTTCGTTTTAGAGCACTTTTATCTGAATTTAATCAACAGTTTTAGAAAAAAATCAATGTTTTTTTGATAAACATTGTTTTAGGCCAAGTAAGTGTTGGTGCAAATGATATGGTATTTCTGAAAAACTAGCAGTTATTCATTGGAAAAATGGCTTTGTTCTATTGCAGTTCTATACTCTACGACGTTTTAGAGCATTTTTCTGTGAATTTAATCAACAGTTTTTGAAAAAATTATTGTTTTTTTAATAAACACTGTTTGAGGCCAAGTTAGCGTTATTGCAAATAGTATGGTTTTTCTGAAAAACTAGCAGTTATTCATTGGAAAAATGGCTTTGTTCTATTGCAGTTCTATACTCTACGACGTTTTAGAGCATTTTTCTGTGAATTTAATCAACAGTTTTTGAAAAAATTATTGTTTTTTTAATAAACACTGTTTGAGGCCAAGTTAGCGTTATTGCAAATAGTATGGTTTTTCTGAATAACTAGCAGTTATTCATTGGAAAAATGGCTTTGTTCTATTGAAATTATTTACTTTACGTCGTTTAAGAGAATTTTTATGTGAATTTAAGCGACAGTTTATGAAAAAATCAATGTTCTTTTGATATACACTGTTATAGGCAAAGTTAGTGTTACTGCAGAGGATATGGTATTTTTGAGAAACAAGCAGATTTTCTTTGAAAAAATAGCTGGGGTCTATTGATGTTCTGTACTTTACGTCGTTTTAGAGCATTTTTATGTGAATTTAATCGACAGTTTATGAAAAAATCAATGTTTCTTTGATAAACACTGGTTTAGGCCAAGTTAGTGGTATTGCAAATGATATGGTATTTCTGAAAAACCAGCAGTTATTTTTTGAAAAAATGGCTTTGTTCTATTGTAGTTCTGTACTTTACGTCGTTTTAGAGAATTTTTTTCTGAATTTAATCGACAGTTTTTGAAAAAATCAATGTTTTTTTGATAAACACTGTTTTAGGGCAAGTAAGTGTTGGTGCAAATGATATGGTATTTCTGAAAAACTAGCAGTTATTCATTGGAAAAATGGCTTTGTTCTATTGCAGGTCTGTACTTTACGACGTTTTAGAGCATTTTTCTGTGAATTTAATCAACAGTTTTTGAAAAAATTATTATTTTTTTGATAAACACTGTTTGAGGCCAAGTTAGCGTTATTGCAAATGATATGGTATTTTTGAAAAGCTAGCAGTTATTCATTAGAAAAATGAATTCGTTCTATTGTAGTTCTGTACTTTTCGTCATTTTAGAGCATTTTTATGTGAATTTAATCGACCGTTTTTGAAAAAATCAATGTTTTTTTCATAAACACTGTTTCAGGCCAAGTTATTGTTATTGCAAATGATATGGTATTTCTGAAAATAAGCAGTTATTCTTTGGAAAAATTGCTTGGTTCTATTGTAGTTCTGTACTTTTCGTCATTTTAGAGCATTTTTATGTGAATTTAATCGACCGTTTTTGAAAAAATCAATGTTTTTTTCATAAACACTGTTTCAGGCCAAGTTATTGTTATTGCAAATGATATGGTATTTCTGAGAAACAAGCAGATTTTCTTTGAAAAAATGGCTTGGGTCTATTGTAGTTCTGTACTTTACATTGTTTTAGAGCAGTTTTATTTGAATTTAATAGAGTGTTTTTGAGAAAATCAATGTTTTCTTATAAACACTGTTTTAGGCCAAGTTAGTGTTATTGCACATGGTATGGTATTTCTGAGAAACTAGCAGTTATTCATTGGAAAAATGGCTTTGTTCTATTGTAGTTCTGTATTTTACGTCGTTTTAGAGCATTTTTATCTGAATTTAATCAACAGTTTTAGAAAAAAATCAATGCTTTTTTGATAAACACTGTTTTAGGCCAAGTAAGTGTTGGTGCAAATGATATGGTATTTCTGAAAAACTAGCAGTTATTCATTGGAAAAATGGCTTTGTTCTCTTGAAGGTCTGTACTTTACGACGTTTTAGAGCATTTTTCTGTGAATTTAATCAACAGTTCTGGAAAAAATTATTGTTTTTTTAATAAACACTGTTTGAGGCTAAGTTAGCGTTATTGCAAATAGTATGGTTTTTCTCAAAAACTAGCAGTTATTCATTGGAAAAATGGCTTTCTTCTATTGAAGTTATTTACTTTACGTCGTTTTAGAGCATTTTTATGTCAATTTAATGGACAGTTTTTGAAAAAAGTCAATGTTTAGTTGATAAACACTTTTTTAGGCCAAGTTAGCGTTATTGCAAATAGTATGGTTTTTCTGAAAAACTAGCAGTTATTCATTGGAAAAATGGCTTTGTTCTATTGAAATTATTTACTTTACGTCGTTTAAGAGAATTTTTATGTGAATTTAAGCGACAGTTTATGAAAAAATCAATGTTCTTTTGATATACACTGTTATAGGCAAAGTTAGTGTTATTGCAGAGGATATGGTATTTCTGAGAAACAAGCAGATTTTCTTTGAAAAAATGGCTTGGGTCTATTGTAGTTCTGTACTTTACATTGTTTTAGAGCAGTTTTATTTGAATTTAATAGAGTGTTTTTGAGAAAATCAATGTTTTCTTATAAACACTGTTTTAGGCCAAGTTAGTGTTATTGCACATGGTATGGTATTTCTGAGAAACTAGCAGTTATTCATTGGAAAAATGGCTTTGTTCTATTGTAGTTCTGTATTTTACGTCGTTTTAGAGCATTTTTATCTGAATTTAATCAACAGTTTTAGAAAAAAATCAATGTTTTTTTGATAAACACTGTTTTAGGCCAAGTAAGTGTTGGTGCAAATGATATGGTATTTCTGAAAAACTAGCAGTTATTCATTGGAAAAATGGCTTTGTTCTCTTGAAGGTCTGTACTTTACGACGTTTTAGAGCATTTTTCTGTGAATTTAATCAACAGTTCTGGAAAAAATTATTGTTTTTTTAATAAACACTGTTTGAGGCTAAGTTAGCGTTATTGCAAATAGTATGGTTTTTCTCAAAAACTAGCAGTTATTCATTGGAAAAATGGCTTTCTTCTATTGAAGTTATTTACTTTACGTCGTTTTAGAGCATTTTTATGTCAATTTAATGGACAGTTTTTGAAAAAAGTCAATGTTTAGTTGATAAACACTTTTTTAGGCCAAGTTAGTGTTATTGCAAAGAATATGGTATTTCTGAAAAACAAGCAGATTTTCTTTAAAAAAATGGCTTGGATCTATTGTAGTGGTTTATTTTACGTCGTTTTAGAGCATTTTTATTTAAATTTAATCGACAATTTATGAATAAATCAATGTTTTTTTCATAAACACTGTTTTAGGCCAAGTTAGTGGTATTGCAAATGATAGGGAATTTCTGAAAAATTAGCAGTTATTCATTGGAAAAATGGCTTTGTTCTCTTGTAGTTCTGTTCTTTACGTCGTTTTAGAGCATTTTTATGTCAATGTAAAGGACAGTTTTTGAAAAAATCAATGTATTCTTATTAACACTGTTTTAGGCCAAGTTAGTGTTATTGCAAATGATATGGTATTTCTGAAAAACTAGCAGTTATTCATTGGAAAAATGGCTTTGTTCTATTGTAGTTCTGTATTTTACGTCATTTTAGAGCATTTTTATCTGAATTTAATCGACAGTTTTTGAAAAAAATCAATGTTTTGTTGATAAACACTGTTTTAGGCCAAGTTAGTGTTGTTGCAAATAATATGGCTTTTCTGAAAAACTAGCCGTTATTCATTGGAAAAATGGCTTTCTTCTATTGTAGTGGTTTACTTTACGTCGTTTTAGAGCATTTTTATTTGAATTTAATCGACAGTTTATGAAAAAATCAATGTTCTTTTGATATACACTCTTATAGGCAAAGTTAGTGTTATTGCACATGATATGGTATTTCTGAGAAACTAGCAGTTATTCATTGGAAAAATGGCTTTGTTCTATTGTAGTTCTGTATTTTACTTCATTTTAGAGCATTTTTATCTGAATTTAATCGACAGTTTTTGAAAAAATCAATGTTTTTTTGATAAACACTGTTTGAGGCCAAGTTAGCGTTATTGCAAATAGTATGGTTTTTCTGAAAAACTAGCAATTATTCATTGAAAAAATGGCTTTGTTCTCTTGTAGTTCTGTACTTTACGTCGTTTTAGAGCATTTTTATGTGAATTTAATCGACAGGTAATGAAATAATCAATGTTTTTTGATAAACACTGGTTTAGGCCAAGTTAGTGTCATTGCAAATGATATGGTATTTCTGAAAAACCAGCAGTTATTTTTTTGAAAAAATGGCTTTGTTCCATTGTTGTTCTGTACTTTACGTCGTTTTAGAGCATTTTTATCTGACTTTAATCGACAGTTTATGAAAAAATCAATGTTTTCTTGATGTACACTGTTTTTGAGGAAGGTTAGTGTTATTGCAAATGATATGGTATTTTTGAAAAGCTAGCAGTTATTCATTAGAAAAATGAATTCGTTCTATTGTAGTTCTGTACTTTTCGTCATTTTAGAGCATTTTTATGTGAATTTAATCGACCGTTTTTGAAAAAATCAATGTTTTTTTCATAAACACTGTTTTAGGCCAAGTTATTGTTATTGCAAATGATATGGTATTTCTGAAAATAAGCAGTTATTCTTTGGAAAAATTGCTTGGTTCTTTTGTAGTTGTGTACTTTACGTCGTTTTAGAGCATTTTTATTTGAATTTAATCGACCGTTTTTGAAAAAATCAATGTTTTTTAATAAACACTGTTTTAGTCCAAGTTAGTGTTATTGCAAATGATATGGAATCTCTGATAAACTAGCAGGTATTCAATGGAAAAATGGCTTGGTTCTATAGTTGTTCTGTACTTTACGTCGTTTTAGAGCATTTTTATGTCAATTTAATGGACAGTTTTGGAAAAAATCAATGTTTTTTTGATAAACACTGTTTTAGGCCAAGTTAGTGTCATTGCAAATGATATGGTATTTCTGAAAAACTAACAATTATTCTTTCAAAAAATGGCTTTGTTCCATTGTAGTTCTGTACTTTACGTCGTCGTTTTAGAGCATTTGTATCTGACTTTAATCGACAGTTTATGAAAAAATCAATGTTTTCTTGATGTACACTGTTTTTGAGGAAGGTTAGTGTTATTGCAAATGATATGGTATTTTTGAAAAGCTAGCAGTTATTCATTAGAAAAATGAATTCGTTCTATTGTAGTTCTGTACTTTTCGTCGTTTTAGAGCATTTTTAAGTGAATTTAATCGACCGTTTTTGAAAAAATCAATGTTTTTTTCATAAACACTGTTTTAGGCCAAGTTATTGTTATTGCAAATGATATGGTATTTCTGAAAACAAGCAGTTATTCTTTGGAAAAATGGCTTGGTTCTATTGTAGTTCTGTACTTTACGTCGTTTTAGAGCATTTTTATGTGAATTTAATCGACAGTTTATGAAAAAATCAATGTTTTTGATCAACACTGGTTTAGGCCAAGTTAGTGGTATTGCAAATGATATGGTATTTCTGAAAAACCAGCAGTTATTTTTTAAAAAAATGGCTTTGTTCCATTGTAGTTCTGTACTTTTCGTCGTTTTAGAGCATTTTTATCTGACTTTAATCGACAGTTTATGAAAAAATCAATGTTTTCTTGAAGCACACTGTTTTTGAGGAAGGTTAGTGTTATTGGAAATGATATGGTATTTTTGAAAAGCTAGCAGTTATTCATTAGAAAAATGAATTCGTTCTATGGTAGTTCTGTACTTTTCGTCGTTTTAGAGCATTTTTATGTGAATTTAATCGACCGTTTTTGAAAAAATCAATGTTTTTTCATAAACACTGTTTTAGGCCAAGTTAGTGTTATTGCAAATGATATGGTATTTCTGAAAACAAGCAGTTATTCTTTGGAAAAATTGCTTGGTTCTGTTGTAGTTGTGTACTTTACGTCGTTTTAGAGCATTTTTATGTTAATTTAATGGACAGTTTTGGAAAAAATCAATGTTTATTTGATAAACACTTATTTAGGCCAAAATAGTGTTATTGCAAAGGATATGGAATTTCTGAGAAACAAGCAGATTTTCTTTGAAAAAATGGCTTGGGTCTATTGTAGTTCTGTACTTGACGTCTTTTTAGAGCATTATTATTTGAATTTAATCGACTGTTTTTGAGAAAATCAATGTTTTCTTATCAACACTGTTTTAGGCAAAGTTAGTGTTATTGCACATGATATGGTATTTCTGAAAAACTAGCAGTTATTCATTGAAAAAATGGCTTTGTTCTATTGTAGTTCTGTATTTTACGTCATTTTAGAGCATTTTTATGTGAATTTAATCGACAGGTTTTGAAAAAATCAATGTTTTTTTGAAAAACACTGGTTTAGGCCAAGTTAGTGGTATTGCAAATGATATGGTATTTCTGAAAAACCAGCAGTTATTTTTTGAAAAAATGGCTTTGTTCTATTGTAGTTCTGTACTTTACGTCGTTTTAGAGAATTTTTTTCTGAATTTAATCGACAGTTTTTGAAAAAATCAATGTTTTCTTGAAGTACACTGTTTTTGAGGAAGGTTAGTGTTATTGGAAATGATATGGTATTTTTGAAAAGCTAGCAGTTATTCATTAGAAAAATGAATTCGTTCTATGGTAGTTCTGTACTTTTCGTCGTTTTAGAGCATTTTTCTGTGAATTTAATCAACAGTTCTTGAAAAAATTATTGTTTTTTTAATAAACACTGTTTGAGGCTAAGTTAGCGTTATTGCAAATAGTATGGTTTTTCTGAAAAACTAGCAGTTATTCATTGGAAAAATGGCTTTGTTCTATTGAAGTTATTTACTTTACGTCGTTTTAGAGCATTTTTATGTCAATTTAATGGACAGTTTTTGAAAAAAGTCAATGTTTAGTTGATAAACACTTTTTTAGGCCAAGTTAGTGTTATTGCAAAGAATATGGTATTTCTGAAAAACAAGCAGATTTTCTTGAAAAAATGGCTTGGATCTATTGTAGTGGTTTATTTTACGTCGTTTTAGAGCATTTTTATTTAAATTTAATCGACAATTTATGAATAAATCAATGTTTTTTTCATAAACACTGTTTTAGGCCAAGTTAGTGGTATTGGAAATGATCGGGAATTTCTGAAAAACTAGCAGTTATTCATTGGAAAAATGGCTTTGTTCTCTTGTAGTTCTGTTCTTTACGTCGTTATAGAGCATTTTTATGTCAATGTAAAGGACAGTTTTTGAAAAAATCAATGTATTCTTATTAACACTGTTTTAGGCCAAGTTAGTGTTATTGCAAATGATATGGTATTTCTGAAAAACTAGCAGTTATTCATTGGAAAAATGGCTTTGTTCTATTGTAGTTCTGTATTTTACGTCATTTTAGAGCATTTTTATCTGAATTTAATCGACAGTTTTTGAAAATATCAATGTTTTTTTGATAAACACTGTGTAAGGCCAAGTTAGTGTTATTGCAAATGATATGGTTTTTCTTAAAAACTAGCAGTTATTCATTTGAAAAATGGCTTTATTCCTTTGTAGTTCTGTACTTTACGTCGTTTTAGAGCATTTTTATGTGAATTTAATCGACAGTTTATGAAAAAATCAATGTTTTTGATCAACACTGGTTTAGGCCAAGTTAGTGGTATTGCAAATGATATGGTATTTCTGAAAAACCAGCAGTTATTTTTTAAAAAAATGGCTTTGTTCCATTGTAGTTCTGTACTTTACGTCGTTTTAGAGCATTTTTATCTGACTTTAATCGACAGTTTATGAAAAAATCAATGTTTTCTTGAAGTACACTGTTTTTGAGGAAGGTTAGTGTTATTGGAAATGATATGGTATTTTTGAAAAGCTAGCAGTTATTCATTAGAAAAATGAATTCGTTCTATGGTAGTTCTGTACTTTTCGTCGTTTTGAGCATTTTTATGTGAATTTAATCGACCGTTTTTGAAAAAATCAATGTTTTTTCATAAACACTGTTTTAGGCCAAGTTAGTGTTATTGCAAATGATATGGTATTTCTGAAAACAAGCAGTTATTCTTTGGAAAAATTGCTTGGTTTTGTTGTAGTTGTGTACTTTACGTCGTTTTAGAGCATTTTTATGTTAATTTAATGGACAGTTTTGGAAAAAATCAATGTTTATTTGATAAACACTTATTTAGGCCAAAATAGTGTTATTGCAAAGGATATGGAATTTCTGAGAAACAAGCAGATTTTCTTTGAAAAAATGGCTTGGGTCTATTGTAGTTCTGTACTTGACGTCTTTTTAGAGCATTTTTATTTGAATTTAATCGACTGTTTTTGAGAAAATCAATGTTTTCTTATCAACACTGTTTTAGGCAAAGTTAGTGTTATTGCACATGATATGGTATTTCTGAAAAACTAGCAGTTATTCATTGAAAAAATGGCTTTGTTCTATTGTACTTCTGTACTTTACGACGTTTTAGAGCATTATTATGTGAATTTAATCGACAGTTTTTGAAAATATCAATGTTTTTTTGATAAACACTGTTTGAGGCCAAGTTAGCGTTATTGCAAATAGTATGGTTTTTCTGAAAAACTAGCAGTTATTCATTTGAAAAATGGCTTTGTTCTATTGAAGTTATTTACTTCACGTCGTTTTAGAGAATTTTTTTCTGAATTTAATCGACAGTTTTTGAAAAAATCAATGTTTTTTTGATAAACTCTGTGTCAGGCCAAGTTAGTGTTATTGCACATGATATGGTATTTCTGAGAAACTAGCAGTTATTTTTTGAAAAAATGCCTTTCTTCTATTGTAGTTCTGTACTTTACGTCGTTTTAGAGAATTTTTTTCTGAATTTAATCAACAGTTTTTGAAAAAATTAATGTTTTTTTAATAAACACTGTTTGAGGCCAAGTTAGCGTTATTGCAAATAGTATGGTTTTTCTGAGAAACTAGCAGTTATTCATTGGAAAAATGGCTTTGTTCTATTGAAGTTACTTACTTCACGTCGTTTTAGAGCATTTTTATTTGAATTTAATCGACAGTTTTTGAAAAAATCAATGTTTTTTTCATAAACACTGTTTTAGTCCAAGTTAGTGTTATTGCAAATGATATGGAATTTCTGATAAACTAGCAGTTATTCATTGGAAAAATGGCTTGGTTCTATAGTTGTTCTGTACTTTACGTCGTTTTAGAGCATTTTTATGTCAATTTAATGGACAGTTTTGGAAAAAATCAATGTTTTTTTGATAAACACTGTTTTAGGCCAAGTTAGTGTCATTGCAAATGATATGGTATTTCTGAAAAACTAACAATTATTCGTTCAAAAAATGGCTTTGTTCCATTGTAGTTCTGTACTTTACGTCGTTTAAGAGCATTTTTATCTGACTTTAATCGACAGTTTATGAAAAAATCAATGTTTTCTTGTTGTACACTGTTTTTGAGGAAGGTTAGTGTTATTGCAAATGATATGGTATTTTTGAAAAGCTAGCAGTTATTCATTAGAAAAATGAATTCGTTCTATTGTAGTTCTGTACTTTTCGTCGTTTTAGAGCATTTTTAAGTGAATTTAATCGACCGTTTTTGAAAAAATCAATGTTTTTTTCATAAACACTGTTTTAGGCCAAGTTATTGTTATTGCAAATGATATGGTATTTCTGAAAACAAGCAGTTATTCTTTGGAAAAATGGCTTGGTTCTATTGTACTTCTGTACTTTATGACGTTTTAGAACATTATTATGTGAATTTAATCGACAGTTTTTGAAAATATCAATGTTTTTTTGATAAACACTGTGTAAGGCCAAGTTAGTGTTATTGCAAATGATATGGTTTTTCTTAAAAACTAGCAGTTATTCATTTGAAAAATGGCTTTATTCCTTTGTAGTTCTGTACTTTACGTCGTTTTAGAGCATTTTTATGTGAATTTAATCGACAGTTTATGAAAAAATCAATGTTTTTGATCAACACTGGTTTAGGCCAAGTTAGTGGTATTGCAAATGATATGGTATTTCTGAAAAACCAGCAGTTACTTTTTAAAAAAATGGCTTTGTTCCATTGTAGTTCTGTACTTTACGTCGTTTTAGAGCATTTTTATCTGACTTTAATCGACAGTTTATGAAAAAATCAATGTTTTCTTGAAGTACACTGTTTTTGAGGAAGGTTAGTGTTATTGGAAATGATATGGTATTTTTGAAAAGCTAGCAGTTATTCATTAGAAAAATGAATTCGTTCTATGGTAGTTCTGTACTTTTCGTCGTTTTAGAGCATTTTTATGTGAATTTAATCGACCGTTTTTGAAAAAATCAATGTTTTTTCATAAACACTGTTTTAGGCCAAGTTAGTGTTATTGCAAATGATATGGTATTTCTGAAAACAAGCAGTTATTCTTTGGAAAAATTGCTTGGTTCTGTTGTAGTTGTGTACTTTACGTCGTTTTAGAGCATTTTTATGTTAATTTAATGGACAGTTTTTGAAAAAATCAATGTTTTTTTGATAAACACTGTGTTATGCCAAGTTAGTGTTATTGCAAATGATATGGTTTTTCTTAAAAACTAGCAGTTATTCATTTGTAAAATGGCTTTGTTCTATTGTAGTTCTGTACTTTACGTCGTTTTAGAGCATTTTTATCTGACTTTAATCGACTGTTTTTGAGAAAAGCAATGTTTTCTTATCAACACTGTTTTAGGCAAAGTTAGTGTTATTGCACATGATATGGTATTTCTGAAAAACTAGCAGTTATTCATTGAAAAAATGGCTTTGTTCTATTGTACTTCTGTACTTTACGACGTTTTAGAGCATTATTATGTGAATTTAATCGACAGTTTTTGAAAATATCAATGTTTTTTTGATAAACACCGTTTGAGGCCAAGTTAGCATTATTGCAAATAGTATGGTTTTTCTGAAAAACTAGCAGTTATTCATTTGAAAAATGGCTTTATTCCTTTGTAGTTCTGTATTTTACGTCATTTTAGAGCATTTTTATGTGAATTTAATCGACAGGTTTTGAAAAAATCAATGTTTTTTTGAAAAACACTGTTTTAGGCCAAGTTAGTGTTATTGCACATGATATGGTATTTCTGAGAAACTAGCAGTAATTTATTGGAAAAATGGCTTTGTTCTATTGTAGTTCTGTATTTTACGACGTTTTACAGCATTATTATGTGAATTTAATCGACAGTTTTTGAAAATATCAATGTTTTTTTGATAATCACTGTGTCAGGCCAAGTTAGCGTTATTGCAAATAGTATGGTTTTTCTGAAAAACTAGCAGTTATTCATTGGAAAAATGGCTTTGTTCTATTGAAGTTATTTACTTCACGTCGTTTTAGAGCATTTTTATGTGAATTTAATCGACAGTTTATGAAAAAATCAATGTTTTTTGATAAACACTGGTTTAGGCCAAGTTAGTGGTATTGCAAATGATATGGTATTTCTGAAAAACCAGCAGTTATTTTTTAAAAAAATGGCTTTGTTCCATTGTAGTTCTGTACTTCACGTCGTTTTAGAGCATTTTTATCTGACTTTAATCGACAGTTTATGAAAAAATCAATGTTTTCTTGAAGTACACTGTTTTTGAGGAAGGTTAGTGTTATTGGAAATGATATGGTGTTTTTGAAAAGCTAGCAGTTATTCATTTGAAAAATGGCTTCATTCCATTGTAGTTCTGTATTTTACGTCATTTTAGAGCATTTTTATGTGAATTTAATCGACAGGTTTTGAAAAAAATCAATGTGTTTTTGATAAACACTGTTTTAGGCCAATTAATTGTTGGTGCAAATGATATGGTATTTCTGAAAAAATAGCAGTTATTCATTGGGAAATGGCTTTGTTCTATTGCAGTTCGGTACTTTACGACGTTTTAGAGCATTTTTCTGTGAATTTAATCAACAGTTTTTGAAAAAATTAATGTTTTTTTAATAAACACTGTTTGAGGCCAAGTTAGCGTTATTGCAAATGGTATGGTTTTTCTGAAAAACTAGCAGTTATTCATTGGCAAAATGGCTTTGTTCTATTGTAGTTTTGTACTTCACGTCGTTTTAGAGCATTTTTATTTGAATTTAATCGACAGTTTTTGAAAAAATCAATGTTCTTTTGATAAACACTGTGTTATGCCAAGTTAGTGTTATTGCAAATGATATGGTTTTTCTTAAAAACTAGCAGTTATTCATTTGTAAAATGGCTTTGTTCTATTGTAGTTCTGTATTTTACGTCATTTTAGAGCATTTTGATCTGAAATTAATCGACAGTTTATGAAAAAATCAATGTTTTTTTGATAAACACTGTTTTAGGCCAAGTTAGTGTTATTGCAAATACTATGGTTTTTCTGAAAAACTAACAGTTATTCATTTGTAAAATGGCTTTCTTCTATTGTAGTGGTTTACTCTATGTCGTTTTAGAGCATTTTTATTTCAATTTAATCGACAGTTTATGAAAAAATCAATGTTTTAATCATAAACACTGTTTTAGGCCAAGTTAGTGTTATTGCAAATGATAGGGAATTTCTGAAAAACTAGCAGTTATTCGTTGGCAAAATGGCTCGGTTCTATTTTAGTTCTGTACTTTACGTCGTTTTAGAGCATTTTTATGTGAATTTAATGGACTGTTTTGGAAAAAATCAATGTTTATTTGATAAACACTTATTTAGGCCAAGTTAGTGTTATTGCAGAGGATATGGTTTTTCTGAGAAACAAGCAGATTTTCTTTGAAAAAATGGCTTGGGTCTATTGAAGTTCTGTACTTTACGTCGTTTTAGAGCATTTTTATTTGAATTTAATCGACTGTTTTTGAGAAAATCAATGTTTTCTTATAAACACTGTTTTAGGCCAAGTTAGTGTTATTGCACATGATATGGTATTTCTGAGAAACTAGCAGTTATTTATTGGAAAAATGGCTTTGTTCTATTGTAGTTCTGTATTTTACTTCGTTTTAGAGCATTTTTATCAGAATTTAATCAATAGTTTTTGAAAAAAATCAATGTTATTTTGATAAACACTTTTTAGGCCAAGTAAGTGTTGGTGCAAATGATATGGTATTTCTGAAGAACTAGCAGTTATTCATTGAAAAAATGGCTTTGTTCTATTGCAGTTTTGTATTTTACGACGTTTTAGAGCATTTTTCTGTGAATTTAATCAACAGTTTTTGAAAAAATCAATGTTTATTTGATAAACACTTATTTAGGCCAAGTTAGTGTTATTGCAGAGGATATGGTATTTCTGAAAAACTAGCAGTTATTCATTGGAAAAATGGCTTTGTTCCATTGCAGTTTTGTACTTTACGACGTTTTAGAGCATTTTTCTGTGAATTTAATCAACAGTTTTTGAAAAAATTAATGTTTTTTTAATAAACACTGTTTGAGGCCAAGTTAGCGTTATTGCAAATAGTATGGTTTTTCTGAAAAACTAGCAGTTATTCATTGGCAAAATGGCTTGGTTCTATTGTATTTCTGTACTTTACGTCGTTTTAGGGCATTTTTATGTGAATTTAATGGACAGTTTTGGAAAAAATCAATGTTTATTTGATAAACACTTATTTAGGCCAAGTTAGTGTTATTGCAGAGGATATGGTATTTTTGAAAAACTAGCAGTTATTCATTGGAAAAATGGCTTTGTTCTATTGCAGTTTTGTACTTTACGACGTTTTAGAGCATTTTTCTGTGAATTTAATCAACAGTTTTTGTAAAAATTAATGTTTTTTTAATAAACACTGTTTGAGGCCAAGTTAGCGTTATTGCAAATAGTATGGTTTTTCTGAAAAACTAGCAGTTATTCATTGGAAAAATGGCTTTGTTTTATTGAAGGTATTTTCTTTACGTCGTGTTAGCGAATTTTTATGTGAATTTAAGCGACAGTTTATGAAAAAATCAATGTTCTTTTGATAAACACTGTTATAGGCAAACTTAGTGTTATTGCAAATGATATGGTTTTTCTGAAAAACTAGCAGTTATTCATTGGAGAAATGGCTTGGATCTATTGTAGTTCTGTACTTTACGTCGTTTTAGAGCATTTTTATTTGAATTTAATCGACAGTTTTTGAAAAAATCAATGTTTATTTGATAAACACTTTTCTAGGCCAAGTTAGTGTTATTGCAAAGGATATGGTATTTCTGAAAAACAGGCAGATTTTCTTTAAAAAAATGGCTTGGGTCTATTGTTGTGGTTTACTATACGTCGTTTTAGAGCATTTTTATTTGAATTTAATCGACAGTTTATGAAAAAATCAATGTTTTCTTATAAACACTGTTTTAGGCCAAGTTAATGTTATTGCAAATGATAGGGAATTTTTTAGAAACTAGCAGTTATTCATTGGAAAAATGGCTTGGATCTATTGTAGTTCTGTATTTTACGTCGTTTTAGAGCATTTTTATCTGAATTTAATCAACAGTTTTTGAAAAAAATCAATGTGTTTTTGATAAACACTGTTTTAGGCCAAGTAAGTGTTGTTGCAAATGATATGGTATTTCTGAAGAAATAGCAGTTATTCATTGGAAAAATGGCTTTGTTCTATTGCATTTCGGTACTTTACGACGTTTTAGAGCATTTTTCTGTGAATTTAATCAACAGTTTTTGAAAAAATTAATGTTTTTTTAATAAACACTGTTTGAGGCCAAGTTAGCGTTATTGCAAATAGTATGGTTTTTCTGAAAAACTAGCAGTTATTCATTGGAAAAATGGCTTTGTTCTATTGAAGTTATTTACTTCACGTCGTTTTAGAGCATTTTTATTTGAATTTAATCGACAGTTTTTGAAAAAATCAATGTTTTTTTGATAAACACTGTGTTATGCCAAGTTAGTGTTATTGCAAATGATATGGTTTTTCTTAAAAACTAGCAGTTATTCATTTGTAAAATGGCTTTGTTCTATTGTAGTTCTGTACTTTACGTCGTTTTAGAGCATTTTTATCTGACTTTAATCGACAGTTTATGAAAAAATCAATGTTTTTTTTATAAACACTGTTTTAGGCCAAGTTAGTGTTATTGCAAATACTATGGTTTTTCTGAAAAACTAGCAGTTATTCATTGGCAAAATGGCTTTGTTCTATTGTAGTTTTGTACTTTACGTCGTTTTAGAGCATTTTTATGTGAATTTAATCGACAGGTTTTGAAAAAATCAATGTTTTTTTGATAAACACTGTTTTAGGCCAAGTTAGTGTTATTGCAAATGATATGGTATTTCTGAAAACAAGCAGTTATTCTTTGGAAAAATTGCTTGGTTCTGTTGTAGTTGTGTACTTTACGTCGTTTTAGAGCATTTTTATGTTAATTTAATGGACAGTTTTGGAAAAAATCAATGTTTATTGGATAAACACTTTTTTAGGCCAAAATAGTGTTATTGCAAAGGATATGGAATTTCTGAGAAACAAGCAGATTTTATTTGAAAAAATGGCTTGGGTCTATTGTAGTTCTGTACTTGACGTCTTTTTAGAGCATTTTTATTTGAATTTAATCGACTGTTTTTGAGAAAATCAATGTTTTCTTATCAACACTGTTTTAGGCCAAGTTAGTGTTATTGCACATGATATGGTATTTCTGAAAAACTAGCAGTTATTCATTGAAAAAATGGCTTTGTTCTATTGTACTTCTGTACTTTACGACGTTTTAGAGCATTATTATGTGAATTTAATCGACAGTTTTTGAAAATATCAATGTTTTTTTAATAAACACTGTTTGAGGCCAAGTTAGCGTAATTGCAAATAGTATGGTTTTTCTGAAAAACTAGCAGTTATTCATTGGAAAAATGGCTTTGTTCTATTGAAGTTATTTACTTCACGTCGTTTTAGAGCATTTTTATTTGAATTTAATCGACAGTTTTTGAAAAAATCAATGTTTTTTTGATAAACACTGTGTTATGCCAAGTTAGTGTTATTGCAAATGATATGGTTTTTCTTAAAAACTAGCAGTTATTCATTTGTAAAATGGCTTTGTTCTATTGTAGTTCTGTACTTTACGTCGTTTTAGAGCATTTTTATCTGACTTTAATCGACAGTTTATGAAAAAATCAATGTTTTCTTGAAGTACACTGTTTTTGAGGAAGGTTAGTGTTATTGGAAATGATATGGTATTTTTGAAAAGCTTCCAGTTATTCATTAGAAAAATGAATTCGTTCTATTGTAGTTCTGTACTTTTCGTCGTTTTAGAGCATTTTTATGTGAATTTAATCGACCGTTTTTGAAAAAATCAATGTTTTTTCATAAACACTGTTTTAGGCCAAGTTAGTGTTATTGCAAATGATATGGTATTTCTGAAAACAAGCAGTTATTCTTTGGAAAAATTGCTTGGTTCTGTTGTAGTTGTGTACTTTACGTCGTTTTAGAGCATTTTTATGTTAATTTAATGGACAGTTTTGGAAAAAATCAATGTTTATTTGATAAACACTTTTTTAGGCCAAAATAGTGTTATTGCAAAGGATATGGAATTTCTGAGAAACAAGCAGATTTTATTTGAAAAAATGGCTTGGGTCTATTGTAGTTCTGTACTTGACGTCTTTTTAGAGCATTTTTATTTGAATTTAATCGACTGTTTTTGAGAAAATCAATGTTTTCTTATCAACACTGTTTTAGGCCAAGTTAGTGTTATTGCACATGATATGGTATTTCTGAAAAACTAGCAGTTATTCATTGAAAAAATGGCTTTCTTCTATTGTACTTCTGTACTTTACGACGTTTTAGAGCATTATTATGTGAATTTAATCGACAGTTTTTGAAAATATCAATGTTTTTTTGATAAACACTGTGTCAGGCCAAGTTAGTGTTATTGCAAATGATGTGGTTTTTCTTAAAAACTAGCAGTTATTCATTTGAAAAATGGCTTTATTCCTTTGTAGTTCTGTATTTTACGTCATTTTAGAGCATTTTTATGTGAATTTAATCGACAGGTTTTGAAAAAATCAATGTTTTTTTGATAAACACTGTTTTAGGCCAAATTAGTGTTATTGCACATGATATGGTATTTCTGAGAAACTAGCAGTAATTTATTGGAAAAATGGCTTTGTTCTATTGTAGTTTTGTATTTTACGACGTTTTAGAGCATTATTATGTGAATTTAATCGACAGTTTTTGAAAATATCAATGTTTTTTTGATAAACACTGTGTCAGGCCAAGTTAGTGTTATTGCAAATAGTATGGTTTTTCTGAAAAACTAGCAGTTATTCATTTGAAAAATGGCTTTATTCCTTTGTAGTTCTGTACTTTACGTCGTTTTAGAGCATTTTTATGTGAATTTAATAGACAGTTTATGAAAAAATCAATGTTTTTTGATCAACACTGGTTTAGGCCAAGTTAGTGGTATTGCAAATGATATGGTATTTCTCAAAAACCAGCAGTTATTTTTTAAAAAAATGGCTTTGTTCCATTGTAGTTCTGTACTTTACGTCGTTTAAGACCATTTTTATGTGAATTTAATGGACAGTTTTTGAAAAAATCAATGTTTTTTTGATAAACACTGTGTTATGCCAAGTTAGTGTTATTGCAAATGATATGGTTTTTCTTAAAAACTAGCAGTTATTCATTTGTAAAATGGCTTTGTTCTATTGTAGTTCTGTACTTTACGTCGTTTTAGAGCATTTTTATCTGACTTTAATCGACAGTTTATGAAAAAATCAATGTTTTCTTGAAGTACACTGTTTTTGAGGAAGGTTAGTGTTATTGGAAATGATATGGTATTTTTGAAAAGCTAGCAGTTATTCATTAGAAAAATGAATTCGTTCTATTGTAGTTCTGTACTTTTCGTCGTTTTAGAGCATTTTTATCTGACTTTAATCGACCGTTTTTGAAAAAATCAATGTTTTTTCATAAACACTGTTTTAGGCCAAGTTAGTGTTATTGCAAAGGATATGGAATTTCTGAGAAACAAGCAGATTTTCTTTGAAAAAATGGCTTGGGTCTATTGTAGTTCTGTACTTGACGTCTTTTTAGAGCATTTTTTTTTGAATTTAATCGACAGTTTTTGAAAATATCAATGTTTTTTTGATAAACACTGTGTCAGGCCAAGTTAGTGTTATTGCAAATGATGTGGTTTTTCTTAAAAACTAGCAGTTATTCATTGAAAAAATGGCTTTCTTCTATTGTACTTCTGTACTTTACGACGTTTTAGAGCATTATTATGTGAATTTAATCGACAGTTTTTGAAAATATCAATGTTTTTTTGATAAACACTGTGTCAGGCCAAGTTAGTGTTATTGCAAATGATGTGGTTTTTCTTAAAAACTAGCAGTTATTCATTTGAAAAATGGCTTTATTCCTTTGTAGTTCTGTATTTTACGTCATTTTAGAGCATTTTTATGTGAATTTAATCGACAGGTTTTGAAAAAATCAATGTTTTTTTGATAAACACTGTTTTAGGCCAAAATAGTGTTATTGCAAAGGATATGGAATTTCTGAGAAACAAGCAGATTTTATTTGAAAAAATGGCTTGGGTCTATTGTAGTTCTGTACTTGACGTCTTTTTAGAGCATTTTTATTTGAATTTAATCGACTGTTTTTGAGAAAATCAATGTTTTCTTATCAACACTGTTTTAGGCCAAGTTAGTTTTATTGCACATGATATGGTATTTCTGAAAAACTAGCAGTTATTCATTGAAAAAATGGCTTTGTTCTATTGTACTTCTGTACTTTACGACGTTTTAGAGCATTATTATGTGAATTTAATCGACAGTTTTTGAAAATATCAATGTTTTTTTGATAAACACTGTGTCAGGCCAAGTTAGTGTTATTGCAAATGATGTGGTTTTTCTTAAAAACTAGCAGTTATTCATTTGAAAAATGGCTTTATTCCTTTGTAGTTCTGTATTTTACGTCATTTTAGAGCATTTTTATGTGAATTTAATCGACAGGTTTTGAAAAAATCAATGTTTTTTTGATAAACACTGTTTTAGGCCAAGTTAGTGTTATTGCACATGATATGGTATTTCTGAGAAACTAGCAGTAATTTATTGGAAAAATGGCTTTGTTCTATTGTAGTTTTGTATTTTACGACGTTTTAGAGCATTATTATGTGAATTTAATCGACAGTTTTTGAAAATATCAATGTTTTTTTGATAAACACTGTGTCAGGCCAAGTTAGCGTTATTGCAAATAGTATGGTTTTTCTGAAAAACTAGCAGTTATTCATTTGAAAAATGGCTTTATTCCTTTGTAGTTCTGTACTTTACGTCGTTTTAGAGCATTTTTATGTGAATTTAATAGACAGTTTATGAAAAAATCAATGTTTTTTGATCAACACTGGTTTAGGCCAAGTTAGTGGTATTGCAAATGATATGGTATTTCTCAAAAACCAGCAGTTATTTTTTAAAAAAATGGCTTTGTTCCATTGTAGTTCTGTACTTTACGTCGTTTTAGAGCATTTTTATCTGACTTTAATCGACAGTTTATGAAAAAATCAATGTTTTCTTGAAGTACACTGTTTTTGAGGAAGGTTAGTGTTATTGGAAATGATATGGTATTTTTGAAAAGCTAGCAGTTATTCATTTGAAAAATGGCTTTATTCCTTTGTAGTTCTGTATTTTACGACGTTTTAGAGCATTATTATGTGAATTTAATCGACAGTTTTTGAAAATATCAATGTTTTTTTGATAAACACTGTGTTATGCCAAGTTAGTTTTATTGCAAATGATATGGTTTTTCTTAAAAACTAGCAGTTATTCATTTGTAAAATGGCTTTGTTCTATTGTAGTTCTGTACTTTACGTCGTTTTAGAGCATTTTTATCTGACTTTAATCGACAGTTTATGAAAAAATCAATGTTTTCTTGAAGTACACTGTTTTTGAGGAAGGTTAGTGTTATTGGAAATGATATGGTATTTTTGAAAAGCTAGCAGTTATTCATTAGAAAAATGAATTCGTTCTATTGTAGTTCTGTACTTTTCGTCGTTTTAGAGCATTTTTATCTGACTTTAATCGACCGTTTTTGAAAAAATCAATGTTTTTTCATAAACACTGTTTTAGGCCAAGTTAGTGTTATTGCAAAGGATATGGAATTTCTGAGAAACAAGCAGATTTTCTTTGAAAAAATGGCTTGGGTCTATTGTAGTTCTGTACTTGACGTCTTTTTAGAGCATTTTTTTTTTAATTTAATCGACTGTTTTTGAGAAAATCAATGTTTTCTTATCAACACTGTTTTAGGCCAAGTTAGTGTTATTGCAAATGATATGGTTTTTCTTAAAAACTAGCAGTTATTCATTTGAAAAATGGCTTTATTCCTTTGTAGTTCTGTATTTTACGTCATTTTAGAGCATTTTTATGTGAATTTAATCGACAGGTTTTGAAAAAATCAATGTTTTTTTGATAAACACTGTTTTAGGCCAAGTTAGTGTTATTGCACATGATATGGTATTTCTGAAGAAATAGCAGTAATTTATTGGAAAAATGGCTTTGTTCTATTGTAGTTCTGTATTTTACGACGTTTTAGAGCATTATTATGTGAATTTAATCGACAGTTTTTGAAAATATCAATGTTTTTTTGATAAACACTGTGTCAGGCCAAGTTAGTGGTATTGCAAATGATATGGTATTTCTGAAAAACCAGCAGTTATTTTTTGAAAAAATGGCTTTGTTCCATTGTAGTTCTGTACTTCACGTCGTTTTAGAGCATTTTTATCGGACTTTAATCGACAGTTTATGAAAAAATCAATGTTTTCTTGAAATACACTGTTTTTGAGGAAGGTTAGTGTTATTGGAAATGATATGGTATTTTTGAAAAGCTAGCAGTTATTCATTAGAAAAATGAATTCGTTCTATTGTAGTTCTGTACTTTTCGTCGTTTTAGAGCATTTTTATGTGAATTTAATCGACCGTTTTTGAAAAAATCAATGTTTTTTCATAAACACTGTTTTAGGCCAAGTTAGTGTTATTGCAAATGATATGGAATTTCTGAGAAACAAGCAGATTTTCTTTGAAAAAATTGCTTGGGTCTATTGTAGTTCTGTACTTTACGTCTTTTTAGAGCATTTTTATTTGAATTTAATCGACTGTTTTTGAGAAAATCAATGTTTTCTTAGCAACACTGTTTTAGGCCAAGTTAGTGTTATTGCAAATGATATGGTTTTTCTTAAAAACTAGCAGTTATTCATTTGAAAAATGGCTTTATTCCTTTGTAGTTCTGTATTTTACGTCATTTTAGAGCATTTTAATGTGAATTTAATCGACAGGTTTTGAAAAAATCAATGTTTTTTTGATAAACACTGTTTTAGGCCAAGTTAGTGTTAATGCACATGATATGGTATTTCTGAGAAACTAGCAGTAATTTATTGGAAAAATGGCTTTGTTCTATTGTAGTTCTGTATTTTACGACGTTTTAGAGCATTATTATGTGAATTTAATCGACAGTTATTGAAAATATCAATGTTTTTTTGATAAACACTGTATCAGGCCAAGTTAGCGTTATTGCAAATAGTATGGTTTTTCTGAAAAACTAGCAGTTATTCATTGGAAAAATGGCTTTGTTCTATTGAAGTTATTTACTTCACGTCGTTTTAGAGCATTTTTATGTGAATTTAATCGACAGTTTATGAAAAAATCAATGTTTTTTGATAAACACTGGTTTAGGCCAAGATATTGGTATTGCAAATGATATGGTATTTCTGAAAAACCAGCAGTTATTTTTTGAAAAAATGGCTTTTTTCCATTGTAGTTCTGTACTTCACGTCGTTTTAGAGCATTTTTATCTGACTTTAATCGACAGTTTATGAAAAAATCAATGTTTTCTTGAAATACACTGTTTTTGAGGAAGGTTAGTGTTATTGGAAATGATATGGTATTTTTGAAAAGCTAGCAGTTATTCATTAGAAAAATTAATTCGTTCTATTGTAGTTCTGTACTTTTCGTCGTTTTAGAGCATTTTTATGTGAATTTAATCGACCGTTTTTGAAAAAATCAATGTTTTTTCATAAACACTGTTTTAGGCCAAGTTAGTGTTATTGCAAATGATATGGTATTTCTGAAAACAAGCAGTTATTCTTTGGAAAAATTGCTTGGTTCTGTTGTAGTTGTGTACTTTACGTCGTTTTCGAGCATTTTTTTTTTAATTTAATCGACTGTTTTTGAGAAAATCAATGTTTTCTTATCAACACTGTTTTAGGCCAAGTTAGTGTTATTGCAAATGATATGGTTTTTCTTAAAAACTAGCAGTTATTCATTTGAAAAATGGCTTTATTCCTTTGTAGTTCTGTATTTTACGTCATTTTAGAGCATTTTTATGTGAATTTAATCGACAGGTTTTGAAAAAATCAATGTTTTTTTGATAAACTTTGTTTTAGGCCAAGTTAGTGTTATTGCACATGATATGGTATTTCTGAAGAAATAGCAGTAATTTATTGGAAAAATGGCTTTGTTCTATTGTAGTTCTGTATTTTACGACGTTTTAGAGCATTATTATGTGAATTTAATCGACAGTTTTTGAAAATATCAATGTTTTTTTGATAAACACTGTGTCAGGCCAAGTTAGCGTTATTGCAAATAGTATGGTTTTTCTGAAAAACTAGCAGTTATTCATTGGAAAAATGGCTTTGTTCTATTGAAGTTATTTACTTCACGTCGTTTTAGAGCATTTTTATGTGAATTTAATCGACAGTTTATGAAAAAATCAATGTTTTTTGATAAACACTGGTTTAGGCCAAGATATTGGTATTGCAAATGATATGGTATTTCTGAAAAACCAGCAGTTATTTTTTGAAAAAATGGCTTTTTTCCATTGTAGTTCTGTACTTCACGTCGTTTTAGAGCATTTTTATCTGACTTTAATCGACAGTTTATGAAAAAATCAATGTTTTCTTGAAATACACTGTTTTTGAGGAAGGTTAGTGTTATTGGAAATGATATGGTATTTTTGAAAAGCTAGCAGTTATTCATTAGAAAAATTAATTCGTTCTATTGTAGTTCTGTACTTTTCGTCGTTTTAGAGCATTTTTATGTGAATTTAATCGACCGTTTTTGAAAAAATCAATGTTTTTTCATAAACACTGTTTTAGGCCAAGTTAGTGTTATTGCAAATGATATGGTATTTCTGAAAACAAGCAGTTATTCTTTGGAAAAATTGCTTGGTTCTGTTGTAGTTGTGTACTTTACGTCGTTTTCGAGCATTTTTTTTTTAATTTAATCGACTGTTTTTGAGAAAATCAATGTTTTCTTATCAACACTGTTTTAGGCCAAGTTAGTGTTATTGCAAATGATATGGTTTTTCTTAAAAACTAGCAGTTATTCATTTGAAAAATGGCTTTATTCCTTTGTAGTTCTGTATTTTACGTCATTTTAGAGCATTTTTATGTGAATTTAATCGACAGGTTTTGAAAAAATCAATGTTTTTTTGATAAACACTGTTTTAGGCCAAGTTAGTGTTATTGCACATGATATGGTATTTCTGAAGAAATAGCAGTAATTTATTGGAAAAATGGCTTTGTTCTATTGTAGTTCTGTATTTTACGACGTTTTAGAGCATTATTATGTGAATTTAATCGACAGTTTTTGAAAATATCAATGTTTTTTTGATAAACACTGTGTCAGGCCAAGTTAGCGTTATTGCAAATAGTATGGTTTTTCTGAAAAACTAGCAGTTATTCATTGGAAAAATGGCTTTGTTCTATTGAAGTTATTTACTTCACGTCGTTTTAGAGCATTTTTATGTGAATTTAATCGACAGTTTATGAAAAAATCAATGTTTTTTGATAAACACTGGTTTAGGCCAAGTTAGTGGTATTGCAAATGATATGGTATTTCTGAAAAACCAGCAGTTATTTTTTGAAAAAATGGCTTTGTTCCATTGTAGTTCTGTACTTCACGTCGTTTTAGAGCATTTTTATCTGACTTTAATCGACAGTTTATGAAAAAATCAATGTTTTCTTGAAATACACTGTTTTTGAGGAAGGTTAGTGTTATTGGAAATGATATGGTATTTTTGAAAAGCTAGCAGTTATTCATTAGAAAAATGAATTCGTTCTATTGTAGTTCTGTACTTTTCGTCGTTTTAGAGCATTTTTATGTGAATTTAATCGACCGTTTTTGAAAAAATCAATGTTTTTTCATAAACACTGTTTTAGGCCAAGTTAGTGTTATTGCAAATGATATGGAATTTCTGAGAAACAAGCAGATTTTCTTTGAAAAAATTGCTTGGGTCTATTGTAGTTCTGTACTTTACGTCTTTTTAGAGCATTTTTATTTGAATTTAATCGACTGTTTTTGAGAAAATCAATGTTTTCTTATCAACACTGTTTTAGGCCAAGTTAGTGTTATTGCAAATGATATGGTTTTTCTTAAAAACTAGCAGTTATTCATTTGAAAAATGGCTTTATTCCTTTGTAGTTCTGTATTTTACGTCATTTTAGAGCATTTTAATGTGAATTTAATCGACAGGTTTTGAAAAAATCAATGTTTTTTTGATAAACACTGTTTTAGGCCAAGTTAGAGTTAATGCACATGATATGGTATTTCTGAGAAACTAGCAGTAATTTATTGGAAAAATGGCTTTGTTCTATTGTAGTTCTGTATTTTACGACGTTTTAGAGCATTATTATGTGAATTTAATCGACAGTTATTGAAAATATCAATGTTTTTTTGATAAACACTGTATCAGGCCAAGTTAGCGTTATTGCAAATAGTATGGTTTTTCTGAAAAACTAGCAGTTATTCATTGGAAAAATGGCTTTGTTCTATTGAAGTTATTTACTTCACGTCGTTTTAGAGCATTTTTATGTGAATTTAATCGACAGTTTATGAAAAAATCAATGTTTTTTGATAAACACTGGTTTAGGCCAAGATATTGGTATTGCAAATGATATGGTATTTCTGAAAAACCAGCAGTTATTTTTTGAAAAAATGGCTTTTTTCCATTGTAGTTCTGTACTTCACGTCGTTTTAGAGCATGTTTATCTGACTTTAATCGACAGTTTATGAAAAAATCAATGTTTTCTTGAAATACACTGTTTTTGAGGAAGGTTAGTGTTATTGGAAATGATATGGTATTTTTGAAAAGCTAGCAGTTATTCTTTGGAAAAATTGCTTGGTTCTGTTGTAGTTGTGTACTTTACGTCGTTTTAGAGCATTTTTATGTTAATTTAATGGACAGTTATGGAAAAAATCAATGTTTATTTGATAAACACTTTTTTAGGCCAAAATAGTGTTATTGCAAAGGATATGGAATTTCTGAGAAACAAGCAGATTTTCTTTGAAAAAATGGCTTGGGTCTATTGTAGTTCTGTACTTGACGTCTTTTTAGAGCATTTTTATTTGAATTTAATAGACTGTTTTTGAGAAAATCAATGTTTTCTTATCAACACTGTTTCAGGCCAAGTTAGTGTTATTGGAAATGATATGGTTTTCCTTAAAAACTAGCAGTTATTCATTTGAAAAATGGCTTTATTCCTTTGTAGATCTGTATTTTACGTCATTTTAGAGCATTTTTATGTGAATTTAATCGACAGGTTTTGAAAAAATCAATGTTTTTTTGATAACCACTGTTTTAGGCCAAGTTAGTGTTATTGCAAATGATATGGTTTTTCTGTAAAACTAGTAGTTATTCATTGGCAAAATGGCCTTGTTCTATTGTAGTTCTGTACTTTACGTCGTTTTAGAGCATTTTTATGTGAATTTAATTGACAGTTTTTGAAAAAATCAATGTTTTTTTGATAAACACTTATTTAGGCCAAGTTAGTGTTATTGCAAATTATATGGTTTTTCTGTAAAACTAGCAGTTATTCATTGGCAAAATGGCTTTGTTCTATTGTAGTTCTGTACTTTACGTCGTTTTAAAGCATTTTTATGTGAATTTAATCGACAGTTTTTGAAAAAATCAATGTTTTTTTGATAAACACTGTTTTAGGCCAAGTTAGTGTAATTGCAAATAATATGGTTTTCTTGTAAAACTAGTAGTTATTCATTGGCAAAATGGCTTTAATCTATTGTAGTTTTGTACTTTACTTCGTTTTAGAGCATTTTTATGTGAATTTAATTGACAGTTTTTGAAAAAATCAATGTGTTTTTGATAAACACTGTTTTAGGCCAAGTAAGTGTTGGTGCAAATGATATGGTATTTCTGAAAAAATAGCAGTTATTCATTGGAAAAATGGCTTTGTTCTATTGCAGTTCGGTACTTTATGACGTTTTAGAGCATTTTTCTGTGAATTTAATCAACAGTTTTTGAAAAAATTAATGTTTTTTTAATAAACACTGTTTGAGGCCAAGTTAGCGTTATTGCAAATAGTATGGTTTTTCTGAAAAACTAGCAGTTATTCATTGGAAAAATGGCTTTGTTCTATTGAAGTTATTTACTTTACGTCGTTTTAGAGCATTTTTATTTGAATTTAATCGACAGTTTTTGAAAATATCAATGTTTTTTTGATAAACACTGTGTTATGCCAAGTTAGTGTTATTGCAAATGATATGGTTTTTCTTAAAAACTAGCAGTTATTCATTTGTAAAATGGCTTTGTTCTATTGTAGTTCTGTATTTTACGTCATTTTAGAGCATTTTTATCTGAAATTAATCGACAGTTTATGAAAAAATCAATGTTTTTTTTATAAACACTGTTTTAGGCCAAGTTAGTGTTATTGCAAATACTATGGTTTTTCTGAAAAACTAGCAGTTATTCATTGGCAAAATGGCTTTGTTCTATTGTAGTTTTGTACTTTACGTCGTTTTAGAGCATTTTTATGTGAATTTAATCGACAGGTTTTGAAAAAATCAATGTTTTTTTGATAAACACTGTTTTAGGCCAAGTTAGTGTTATTGCAAATGATATGGTATTTCTGAAAACAAGCAGTTATTCTTTGGAAAAATTGCTTGGTTCTGTTGTAGTTGTGTACTTTACGTCGTTTTAGAGCATTTTTATGTTAATTTAATGGACAGTTATGGAAAAAATCAATGTTTATTTGATAAACACTTTTTTAGGCCAAAATAGTGTTATTGCAAAGGATATGGAATTTCTGAGAAACAAGCAGATTTTCTTTGAAAAAATGGCTTGGGTCTATTGTAGTTCTGTACTTGACGTCTTTTTAGAGCATTTTTATTTGAATTTAATAGACTGTTTTTGAGAAAATCAATGTTTTCTGATCAACACTGTTTCAGGCCAAGTTAGTGTTATTGGAAATGATATGGTTTTCCTTAAAAACTAGCAGTTATTCATTTGAAAAATGGCTTTATTCCTTTGTAGATCTGTATTTTACGTCATTTTAGAGCATTTTTATGTGAATTTAATCGACAGGTTTTGAAAAAATCAATGTTTTTTTGATAACCACTGTTTTAGGCCAAGTTAGTGTTATTGCAAATGATATGGTTTTTCTGTAAAACTAGTAGTTATTCATTGGCAAAATGGCCTTGTTCTATTGTAGTTCTGTACTTTACGTCGTTTTAGAGCATTTTTATGTGAATTTAATTGACAGTTTTTGAAAAAATCAATGTTTTTTTGATAAACACTTATTTAGGCCAAGTTAGTGTTATTGCAAATTATATGGTTTTTCTGTAAAACTAGCAGTTATTCATTGGCAAAATGGCTTTGTTCTATTGTAGTTTTGTACTTTACGTCGTTTTAAAGCATTTTTATGTGAATTTAATCGACAGTTTTTGAAAAAATCAATGTTTTTTTGATAAACACTGTTTTAGGCCAAGTTAGTGTAATTGCAAATAATATGGTTTTCTTGTAAAACTAGTAGTTATTCATTGGCAAAATGGCTTTAATCTATTGTAGTTTTGTACTTTACTTCGTTTTAGAGCATTTTTATGTGAATTTAATTGACAGTTTTTGAAAAAATCAATGTGTTTTTGATAAACACTGTTTTAGGCCAAGTAGGTGTTGGTGCAAATGATATGGTATTTCTGAAAAAATAGCAGTTATTCATTGGAAAAATGGCTTTGTTCT
This sequence comes from Catostylus mosaicus, assembly GCA_964019065.1. Taxonomy (NCBI): domain Eukaryota; kingdom Metazoa; phylum Cnidaria; class Scyphozoa; order Rhizostomeae; family Catostylidae; genus Catostylus; species Catostylus mosaicus. Next base: position 4,350,455 of record OZ025200.1, on the reverse strand, counting down.
ATTGCAGTTCGGTACTTTACGACGTTTTAGAGCATTTTTCTGTGAATTTAATCAACAGTTTTTGAAAAAATTAATGTTTTTTTAATAAACACTGTTTGAGGCCAAGTTAGCGTTATTGCAAATAGTATGGTTTTTCTGAAAAACTAGCAGTTATTCATTGGAAAAATGGCTTTGTTCTATTGAAGTTATTTACTTCACGTCGTTTTAGAGCATTTTTATTTGAATTTAATCGACAGTTTTTGAAAATATTAATGTTTTTTTGATAAACACTGTGTTATGCCAAGTTAGTGTTATTGCAAATGATATGGTTTTTCTTAAAAACTAGCAGTTATTCATTTGTAAAATGGCTTTGTTCTATTGTAGTTCTGTATTTTACGTCATTTTAGAGCATTTTTATCTGAAATTAATCGACAGTTTATGAAAAAATCAATGTTTTTTTGATAAACACTGTTTTAGGCCAAGTTAGTGTTATTGCAAATACTATGGTTTTTCTGAAAAACTAGCAGTTATTCATTGGCAAAATGGCTTTGTTCTATTGTAGTTTTGTACTTTACGTCGTTTTAGAGCATTTTTATGTGAATTTAATCGACAGGTTTTGAAAAAATCAATGTTTTTTTGATAAACACTGTTTTAGGCCAAGTTAGTGTTATTGCAAATGATATGGTATTTCTGAAAACAAGCAGTTATTCTTTGGAAAAATTGCTTGGTTCTGTTGTAGTTGTGTACTTTACGTCGTTTTAGAGCATTTTTATGTTAATTTAATGGACAGTTATGGAAAAAATCAATGTTTATTTGATAAACACTTTTTTAGGCCAAAATAGTGTTATTGCAAAGGATATGGAATTTCTGAGAAACAAGCAGATTTTCTTTGAAAAAATGGCTTGGGTCTATTGTAGTTCTGTACTTGACGTCTTTTTAGAGCATTTTTATTTGAATTTAATAGACCGTTTTTGAGAAAATCAATGTTTTCTTATCAACACTGTTTCAGGCCAAGTTAGTGTTATTGGAAATGATATGGTTTTCCTTAAAAACTAGCAGTTATTCATTTGAAAAATGGCTTTATTCCTTTGTAGTTCTGTATTTTACGTCATTTTAGAGCATTTTTATGTGAATTTAATCGACAGGTTTTGAAAAAATCAATGTTTTTTTGATAAACACTGTTTTAGGCCAAGTTAGTGTTATTGCAAATAGTATGGTTTTTCTGAAAAACTAGCAGTTATTCATTGGAAAAATGGCTTTGTTCTATTGAAGTTATTTACTTCACGTCGTTTTAGAGCATTTTTATGTGAATTTAATCGACAGTTTATGAAAAAATCAATGTTTTTTGATAAACACTGGTTTAGGCCAAGTTAGTGGTATTGCAAATGATATGGTATTTCTGAAAAACCAGCAGTTACTTTTTGAAAAAATGGCTTTGTTCCATTGTAGTTCTGTACTTCACGTCGTTTTAGAGCATTTTTATCTGACTTTAATCGACAGTTTATGAAAAAATCAATGTTTTCTTGAAATACACTGTTTTTGAGGAAGGTTAGTGTTATTGGAAATGATATGGTATTTTTGAAAAGCTAGCAGTTATTCATTAGAAAAATGAATTCGTTCTATTGTAGTTCTGTACTTTTCGTCGTTTTAGAGCATTTTTATGTGAATTTAATCGACCGTTTTTGAAAAAATCAATGTTTTTTCATAAACACTGTTTTAGGCCAAGTTAGTGTTATTGCAAATGATATGGTATTTCTGAAAACAAGCAGTTATTCTTTGGAAAAATTGCTTGGTTCTGTTGTAGTTGTGTACTTTACGTCGTTTTAGAGCATTTTTATGTTAATTTAATGGACAGTTATGGAAAAAATCAATGTTTATTTGATAAACACTTTTTTAGGCCAAAATAGTGTTATTGCAAAGGATATGGAATTTCTGAGAAACAAGCAGATTTTCTTTGAAAAAATGGCTTGGGTCTATTGTAGTTCTGTACTTGACGTCTTTTTAGAGCATTTTTATTTGAATTTAATAGACTGTTTTTGAGAAAATCAGTGTTTTCTTATCAACACTGTTTCAGGCCAAGTTAGTGTTATTGGAAATGATATGGTTTTCCTTAAAAACTAGCAGTTATTCATTTGAAAAATGGCTTTATTCCTTTGTAGTTCTGTATTTTACGTCATTTTAGAGCATTTTTATGTGAATTTAATCGACAGGTTTTGAAAAAATCAATGTTTTTTTGATAAACACTGTTTTAGGCCAAGTTAGTGTTATTGCAAATAGTATGGTTTTTCTGAAAAACTAGCAGTTATTCATTGGAAAAATGGCTTTGTTCTATTGAAGTTATTTATTTCACGTCGTTTTAGAGCATTTTTATGTGAATTTATTCGACAGTTTATGAAAAAATCAATGTTTTTTGATAAACACTGGTTTAGGCCAAGTTAGTGGTATTGCAAATGATATGGTATTTCTGAAAAACCAGCAGTTACTTTTTGAAAAAATGGCTTTGTTCCATCGTAGTTCTGTACTTCACGTCGTTTTAGAGCATTTTTATCTGACTTTAATCGACAGTTTATGAAAAAATCAATGTTTTCTTGAAATACACTGTTTTTGAGGAAGGTTAGTGTTATTGGAAATGATATGGTATTTTTGAAAAGCTAGCAGTTATTCTTTGGAAAAATTGCTTGGTTCTGTTGTAGTTGTGTACTTTACGTCGTTTTAGAGCATTTTTATGTTAATTTAATGGACAGTTTTGGAAAAAATCAATGTTTATTTGATAAACACTTTTTTAGGCCAAAATAGTGTTATTGCAAAGGATATGGAATTTCTGAGAAACAAGCAGATTTTCTTTGAAAAAATGGCTTGGGTCTATTGTAGTTCTGTACTTGACGTCTTTTTAGAGCATTTTTATTTGAATTTAATCGACTGTTTTTGAGAAAATCAATGTTTTCTTATCAACACTGTTTTAGGCCAAGTTAGTGTTATTGCACATGATATGGTATTTCTGAAAAACTAGCAGTTATTCATTGAAAAAATGTCTTTGTTCTATTGTACTTCTGTACTTTACGACGTTTTAGAGCATTATTATGTGAATTTAATCGACAGTTTTTGAAAATATCAATGTTTTTTTAATAAACACTGTTTGAGGCCAAGTTAGCGTTATTGCAAATAGTATGGTTTTTCTGAAAAACTAGCAGTTATTCATTGGAAAAATGGCTTTGTTCTATTGAAGTTATTTACTTCACGTCGTTTTATAGCATTTTTATTTGAATTTAATCGACAATTTTTGAAAAAATCAATGTTTTTTTGATAAACACTGTGTTATGCCAAGTTAGTGTTATTGCAAATGATACGGTTTTTCTTAAAAACTAGCAGTTATTCATTTGTAAAATGGCTTTGTTCTATTGTTGTTCTGTATTTTTCGTCATTTTAGAGCATTTTTATCTGAAATTAATCGACAGTTTATGAAAAAATCAATGTTTTTTTGATAAACACTGTTTTAGGCCAAGTTAGTGTTATTGCAAATACTATGGTTTTTCTGAAAAACTAGCAGTTATTAATTGGAAAAATGGCTTTCTTCTATTGTAGTGGTTTACTTTATGTCGTTTTAGAGCATTTTTATTTCAATTTAATCGACAGTTTATGAAAAAATCAATGTTTTAATCATAAACACTGTTTTAGGCCAAGTTAGTGTTATTGCAAATGATAGGGAATTTCTGAAAAACTAGCAGTTATTCGTTGGCAAAATGGCTCGGTTCTATTGTAGTTCTGTACTTTACGTCGTTTTAGAGCATTTTTATGTGAATTTAATGGACAGTTTTGGAAAAAATCAATGTTTATTTGATAAACACTTATTTAGGCCAAGTTAGTGTTATTGCAGAGGATATGGTATTTCTGAGAAACAAGCAGATTTTCTTTGAAAAAATGGCTTGGGTCTATTGAAGTTCTGTACTTTACGTCGTTTTAGAGCATTTTTATTTGAATTTAATCGACTGTTTTTGAGAAAATCAATGTTTTCTTATAAACACTGTTTTAGGCCAAGTTAGTGTTATTGCAAATGATATGGTATTTCTGAAAACAAGCAGTTATTCTTTGGAAAAATGGCTTGGGTCTATTGTAGTTCTGTACTTGACGTCTTTTTAGAGCATTTTTATTTGAATTTAATAGACTGTTTTTGAGAAAATCAATGTTTTCTTATCAACACTGTTTCAGGCCAAGTTAGTGTTATTGGAAATGATATGGTTTTCCTTAAAAACTAGCAGTTATTCATTTGAAAAATGGCTTTATTCCTTTGTAGTTCTGTATTTTACGTCATTTTAGAGCATTTTTATGTGAATTTAATCGACAGGTTTTGAAAAAATCAATGTTTTTTGATAAACACTGTTTTAGGCCAAGTTAGTGTTATTGTACATGATATGGTATTTCTGAGAAACTAGCAGTAATTTATTGGAAAAATGGCTTTGTTCTATTGTATTTCTGTATTTTACGACGTTTTAGAGCATTATTATGTGAATTTAATCGACAGTTTTTGAAAATATCAATGTTTTTTTGATAAACACTGTGTCAGGCCAAGTTAGCGTTATTGCAAATAGTATGGTTTTTCTGAAAAACTAGCAGTTATTCATTGGAAAAATGGCTTTGTTCTATTGAAGTTATTTACTTCACGTCGTTTTAGAGCATTTTTATGTGAATTTAATCGACAGTTTATGAAAAAATCAATGTTTTTTGATAAACACTGGTTTAGGCCAAGTTAGTGGTATTGCAAATGGTATTTCTGAAAAACTAGCAGTTATTCATTGAAAAAATGGCTTTGTTCTATTGTACTTCTGTACTTTACGACGTTTTAGAGCATTATTATGTGAATTTAATCGACAGTTTTTGAAAATATCAATGTTTTTTTGATAAACACTGTGTCAGGCCAAGTTAGTGTTATTGCAAATGATATGGTTTTTCTTAAAAACTAGCAGTTATTCATTTGAAAAATGGCTTTATTCCTTTGTAGTTCTGTATTTTACGTCATTTTAGAGCATTTTTATGTGAATTTAATCGACAGGTTTTGAAAAAATCAATGTGTTTTTGATAAACACTGTTTTAGGCCAAGTTAGTGTTATTGCAAATAGTATGGTTTTTCTGAAAAACTAGCAGTTATTCATTGGAAAAATGGCTTTGTTCTATTGAAGTTATTTACTTCACGTCGTTTTAGAGCATTTTTATGTGAATTTATTCGACAGTTTATGAAAAAATCAATGTTTTTTGATAAACACTGGTTTAGGCCAAGTTAGTGGTATTGCAAATGATATGGTATTTCTGAAAAACCAGCAGTAACTTTTTGAAAAAATGGCTTTGTTCCATTGTAGTTCTGTACTTCACGTCGTTTTAGAGCATTTTTATCTGACTTTAATCGACAGTTTATGAAAAAATCAATGTTTTCTTGAAATACACTGTTTTTGAGGAAGGTTAGTGTTATTGGAAATGATATGGTATTTTTGAAAAGCTAGCAGTTATTCATTAGAAAAATGAATTCGTTCTATTGTAGTTCTGTACTTTTCGTCGTTTTAGAGCATTTTTATGTGAATTTAATCGACCGTTTTTGAAAAAATCAATGTTTTTTCATAAACACTGTTTTAGGCCAAGTTAGTGTTATTGCAAATGATATGGTATTTCTGAAAACAAGCAGTTATTCTTTGGAAAAATTGCTTGGTTCTCTTGTAGTTGTGTACTTTACGTCGTTTTAGAGCATCTTTATGTTAATTTAATGGACAGTTTTGGAAAAAATCAATGTTTATTTGATAAACACTTTTTTAGGCCAAAATAGTGTTAATGCAAAGGATATGGAATTTCTGAGAAACAAGCAGATTTTCTTTGAAAAAATGTCTTTGTTCTATTGTACTTCTGTACTTTACGACGTTTTAGAGCATTATTATGTGAATTTAATCGACAGTTTTTGAAAATATCAATGTTTTTTTGATAAACACTGTGTCAGGCCAAGTTAGTGTTATTGCAAATGATATGGTTTTTCTTAAAAACTAGCAGTTATTCATTTGAAAAATGGCTTTATTCCTTTGTAGTTCTGTATTTTACGTCATTTTAGAGCATTTTTATGTGAATTTAATCGACAGGTTTTGAAAAAATCAATGTTTTTTTGATAAACACTGTTTTAGGCCAAGTTAGTGTTATTGCACATGATATGGTATTTCTGAAAAACTAGCAGTAATTTATTGGAAAAATGGCTTTGTTCTATTGTAGTTCTGTATTTTACGTCGTTTTAGAGCATTTTTATCTGAATTTAATCAACAGTTTTTGAAAAAAATCAATGTGTTTTTGATAAACACTGTTTTAGGCCAAGTAAGTGTTGGTGCAAATGATATGGTATTTCTGAAAAACTAGCAGTTATTCATTGGAAAAATGGTTTTGTTCTATTGCATTTCGGTACTTTACGACGTTTTAGAGCATTTTTCTGTGAATTTAATCAACAGTTTTTGAAAAAATTAATGTTTTTTTAATAAACACTGTTTGAGGCCAAGTTAGCGTTATTGCAAATAGTATGGTTTTTCTGAAAAACTAGCAGTTATTCATTGGAAAAATGGCTTTGTTCTATTGAAGTTATTTACTTCACGTCGTTTTAGAGCATTTTCATTTGAATTTAATCGACAATTTTTGAAAAAATCAATGTTTTTTTGATAAACACTGTGTTATGCCAAGTTAGTGTTATTGCAAATGATATGGTTTTTCTTAGAAACTAGCAGTTATTCATTTCTAAAATGGCTTTGTTCTATTGTAGTTCTGTATTTGTCGTCATTTTAGAGCATTTTTATCTGAAATTAATCGACAGTTTATGAAAAAATCAATGTTTTTTTGATAAACACTGTTTTAGGCCAAGTTAGTGTTATTGCAAATACTATGGTTTTTCTGAAAAACTAGCAGTTATTAATTGGAAAAATGGCTTTCTTCTATTGTAGTGGTTTACTTTATGTCGTTTTAGAGCATTTTTATTTCAATTTAATCGACAGTTTATGAAAAAATCAATGTTTTAATCATAAACACTGTTTTAGGCCAAGTTAGTGTTATTGCAAATGATAGGGAATTTCTGAAAAACTAGCAGTTATTCGTTGGCAAAATGGCTCGGTTCTATTGTAGTTCTGTACTTTACGTCGTTTTAGAGCATTTTTATGTGAATTTAATGGACAGTTTTGGAAAAAATCAATGTTTATTTGATAAACACTTATTTAGGCCAAGTTAGTGTTATTGCAGAGGATATGGTATTTCTGAGAAACAAGCAGATTTTCTTTGAAAAAATGGCTTGGGTCTATTGAAGTTCTGTACTTTACGTCGTTTTAGAGCATTTTTATTTGAATTTAATCGACTGTTTTTGAGAAAATCAATGTTTTCTTATAAACACTGTTTTAGGCCAAGTTAGTGTTATTGCAAATGATATGGTATTTCTGAAAACAAGCAGTTATTCTTTGGAAAAATTGCTTGGTTCTGTTGTAGTTGTGTACTTTACGTCGTTTTAGAGCATTTTTATGTTAATTTAATGGACAGTTATGGAAAAAATCAATGTTTATTTGATAAACACTTTTTTAGGCCAAAATAGTGTTATTGCAAAGGATATGGAATTTCTGAGAAACAAGCAGATTTTCTTTGAAAAAATGGCTTGGGTCTATTGTAGTTCTGTACTTGACGTCTTTTTAGAGCATTTTTATTTGAATTTAATAGACTGTTTTTGAGAAAATCAATGTTTTCTTATCAACACTGTTTCAGGCCAAGTTAGTGTTATTGGAAATGATATGGTTTTCCTTAAAAACTAGCAGTTATTCATTTGAAAAATGGCTTTATTCCTTTGTAGTTCTATATTTTACGTCATTTTAGAGCATTTTTATGTGAATTTAATCGACAGGTTTTGAAAAAATCAATGTTTTTTTGATAAACACTGTTTTAGGCCAAGTTAGTGTTATTGTACATGATATGGTATTTCTGAGAAACTAGCAGTAATTTATTGGAAAAATGGCTTTGTTCTATTGTAGTTCTGTATTTTACGACGTTTAAGAGCATTATTATGTGAATTTAATCGACAGTTTTTGAAAATATCAATGTTTTTTTGATAAACACTGTGTCAGGCCAAGTTAGCGTTATTGCAAATAGTATGGTTTTTCTGAAAAACTAGCAGTTATTCATTGGAAAAATGGCTTTGTTCTATTGAAGTTATTTACTTCACGTCGTTTTAGAGCATTTTTATGTGAATTTAATCGACAGTTTTTGAAAAAAATCAATGTTATTTTGATAAACACTTTTTAGGCCAAGTAAGTGTTGGTGCAAATGATATGGTATTTCTGAAAAACTAGCAGTTATTCATTGAAAAAATGGCTTTGTTCTATTGCAGTTTTGTATTTTACGACGTTTTAGAGCATTTTTCTGTGAATTTAATCAACAGTTTTTTAAAAAATCAATGTTTATTTGATAAACACTTATTTAGGCCAAGTTAGTGTTATTGCAGAGGATATGGTATTTCTGAAAAACTAGCAGTTATTCATTGGAAAAATGGCTTTGTTCCATTGTAGTTTTGTACTTTACGACGTTTTAGAGCATTTTTCTGTGAATTTAATCAACAGTTTTTGAAAAAATTAATGTTTTTTTAATAAACACTGTTTGAGGCCAAGTTAGCGTTATTGCAAATAGTATGGTTTTTCTGAAAAACTAGCAGTTATTCATTGGCAAAATGGCTTGGTTCTATTGTAGTTCTGTATTTTACGTCATTTTAGAGCATTTTTATCTGAATTTAATCGACAGGTTTTGGAAAAAATCAATGTTTATTTGATAAACACTTATTTAGGCCAAGTTAGTGTTATTGCAGAGGATATGGTATTTTTGAAAAACTAGCAGTTATTCATTGGAAAAATGGCTTTGTTCTATTGAAGGTATTTACTTTACGTCGTGTTAGCGAATTTTTATGTGAATTTAAGCGACAGTTTATGAAAAAATCAATGTTCTTTTGATAAACACTGTTATAGGCAAACTTAGTGTTATTGCAAATGATATGGTTTTTCTGAAAAACTAGCAGTTATTCATTGGAGAAATGGCTTGGATCTATTGTAGTTCTGTACTTTACGTCGTTTTAGAGCATTTTTATTTGAATTTAATCGACAGTTTTTGAAAAAATCAATGTTTATTTGATAAACACTTTTCTAGGCCAAGTTAGTGTTATTGCAAAGGATATGGTATTTCTGAAAAACAAGCAGATTTTCTTTAAAAAAATGGCTTGGGTCTATTGTTGTGGTTTACTATACGTCGTTTTAGAGCATTTTTATTTGAATTTAATCGACAGTTCATGAAAAAATCAATGTTTTCTTATAAACAGTGTTTTAGGCCAAGTTAGTGTTATTGCAAATGATAGGGAATTTTTGAGAAACTAGCAGTTATTCATTGGAAAAATGGCTTGGATCTATTGTAGTTCTGTATTTTACGTCGTTTTAGAGCATTTTTATCTGAATTTAATCAACAGTTTTTGAAAAAAATCAATGTTATTTTGATAAACACTGTTTGAGGCCAAGTTAGCGTTATTGCAAATAGTATGGTTTTTCTGAAAAACTAGCAGTTATTCATTGGAAAAATGGCTTTGTTCTATTGAAGTTATTTACTTCACGTCGTTTTAGAGCATTTTTATTTGAATTTAATCGACAGTTTTTGAAAAAATCAATGTTTTTTTGATAAACACTGTGTTATGCCAAGTTAGTGTTATTGCAAATGATATGGTTTTTCTTAAAAACTAGCAGTTATTCATTTGAAAAATGGCTTTGTTCTATTGTAGTTCTGTATTTTACGTCATTATAGAGCATTTTTATCTGAATTTAATCGACAGGTTTTGAAAAAATCAATGTTTTTTTGATAAACACTATTTTAAGCCAAGTTAGTGTTATTGCAAATAATATCGTTTTTCTGAGAAACTAGCAGTTATTCATTGGAAAAATGGCTTTCTTCTATTGTAGTGGTTTAATTTACGTCGTTTTAGAGCATTTTTATTTGAATTTAATCGACAGTTTATGAAAAAATCAATGTTTTAATCATAAACACTGTTTTAGGCCAAGTTAGTGTTATTGCAGATGATATGGTATTTCTGAGAAACAAGCAGATTTTCTTTGAAAAAGTGGCTTGGGTCTATTGTAGTTCTGTACTTTACGACGTTTTAGAGCATTTTTATTTGAATTTAATCTACTGTTTTTGAGAAAATCAATGTTTTCTTATAAACACTGTTTTAGGCCAAGTTAGTGTTATTGCACGTGATATGGTATTTCTGAGAAACTAGCAGTTATTTATTGGAAAAATGGCTTTGTTCTATTGTAGTTCTGTATTTTACGTCGTTTTAGAGCATTTTTATGTGAATTTAATCGACAGTTTTTGAAAAATATCAATGTTATTTTGATAAACACTTTTTAGGCCAAGTAAGTGTTGGTGCAAATGATATGGTTTTTCTGAAAAACTAGCAGTTATTCATTGAAAAAATGGCTTTGTTCCATTGCAGTTTTGTACTTTACGACGTTTTAGAGCATTTTTCTGTGAATTTAATCAACAGTTTTTGAAAAAATTAATGTTTTTCTAATAAACACTGTTTGAGGCCAAGTTAGCGTTATTGCAAATAGTATGGTTTTTCTGAAAAACTAGCAGTTATTCATTGGCAAAATTGCTTGGTTCTATTGTAGTTCTGTACTTTACGTCGTTTTAGGGCATTTTTATGTGAATTTAATGGACAGTTTTGGAAAAAATCAATGTTTATTTGATAAACACTTATTTAGGCCAAGTTAGTGTTTTTGCAGAGGATATGGTATTTTTGAAAAACTAGCAGTTATTCATTGGAAAAATGGCTGTTTTCTATTGCAGTTTTGTACTTTACGATGTTTTAGAACATTTTTCTGTGAATTTAATCGACAGTTTTTGAAAAAATTAATGTTTTTTTAATAAACACTGTTTGAGGCCAAGTTAGCGTTATTGCAAATAGTATGGTTTTTCTGAAAAACTAGCAGTTATTCATTGGAAAAATGGCTTTCTTCTATTGTAGTGGTTTAATTTACGTCGTTTTAGAGCATTTTTATTTGAATTTAATCGACAGTTTATGAAAAAATCAATGTTTTAATCATAAACACTGTTTTAGGCCAAGTTAGTGTTATTGCAAATGATATGGTATTTCTGAAAAAATAGCAGTTATTCATTGGAAAAATGGCTTTGTTCTATTGCAGTTTGGTACTTTACGACGTTTTAGAGCATTTTTCTGTGAATTTAATCAACAGTTTTTGAAAAAATTAATGTTTTTTTAATAAACACTGTTTGAGGCCAAGTTAGCGTTATTGCAAATAGTATGGTTTTTCTGAAAAACTAGCAGTTATTCATTGGAAAAATGGCTTTGTTCTATTGAAGTTATTTACTTCACGTCGTTTTAGAGCATTTATATTTGAATTTAATCGACAGTTTTTGAAAAAATCAATGTTTTTTTGATAAACACTGTGTTATGCCAAGTTAGTGTTATTGCAAATGATATGGTTTTTCTTAAAAACTAGCAGTTATTCATTTGAAAAATGGCTTTGTTCTATTGTAGTTCTGTATTTTACGTCATTTTAGAGCATTTTTATCTGAATTTAATCGACAGGTTTTGAAAAAATCAATGTTTTTTTGATAAACACTATTTTAGGCCAAGTTAGTGTTATTGCAAATAATATCGTTTTTCTGAAAAACTAGCAGTTATTCATTGGAAAAATGGCTTTCTTCTATTGTAGTGGTTTAATTTACGTCGTTTTAGAGCATTTTTATTTGAATTTAATCGACAGTTTATGAAAAAATCAATGTTTTAATCATAAACACTGTTTTAGGCCAAGTTAGTGTTATTGCAAATGATAGGGAATTTCTGAAAAACTAGCAGTTATTCATTGGCAAAATGGCTCGGTTCTATTGTAGTTCTGTACTTTACGTCGCTTTAGAGCATTTTTATTTGAATTTAATGGACGGTTTTGGAAAAAATCAATGTTTATTTGATAAACACTTATTTAGGCCAAGTTAGTGTTATTGCAGAGGATATGGTATTTCTGAGAAACAAGCAGATTTTCTTTGAAAAAGTGGCTTGGGTCTATTGAAGTTCTGTACTTTACATCGTTTTAGAGCATTTTTATTTGAATTTAATCTACTGTTTTTGAGAAAATCAATGTTTTCTTATAAACACTGTTTTAGGCCAAGTTAGTGTTATTGCACGTGATATGGTATTTCTTAGAAACTAGCAGTTATTTATTGGAAAAATGGCTTAGTTCTCTTGTAGTTCTGTATTTTACGTCGTTTTAGAGCATTTTTATCAGAATTTAATCAACAGTTTTTGAAAAAATTAATGTTTTTTTAATAAACACTATTTGAGGCCAAGTTAGCGTTATTGCAAATAGTATGGTTTTTCTGAAAAACTAGCAGTTATTCATTGGCAAAATTGCTTGGTTCTATTGTAGTTCTGTACTTTACGTCGTTTTAGGGCATTTTTATGTGAATTTAATGGACAGTTTTGGAAAAAATCAATGTTTATTTGATAAACACTTATTTAGGCCAAGTTAGTGTTATTGCAGAGGATATGGTTTTTCTGAAAAACTAGCAGTTATTCATTGGCAAAATTGCTTGGTTCTATTGTAGTTCTGTACTTTACGTCGTTTTAGGGCATTTTTATGTGAATTTAATGGACAGTTTTGGAAAAAATCAATGTTTATTTGATAAACACTTATTTAGGCCAAGTTAGTGTTTTTGCAGAGGATATGGTATTTCTGAAAAACTAGCAGTTATTCATTGAAAAAATGGCTTTGTTCTATTGCAGTTTTGTATTTTACGACGTTTTAGAGCATTTTTCTGTGAATTTAATGAACAGTTTTTGAAAAAATCAATGTTTATTTGATAAACACTTATTTAGGCCAAGTTAGTGTTATTGCAAATGATATGGTTTTTCTTAAAAACTAGCAGTTATTCATTTGTAAAATGGCTTTGTTCTATTGTAGTTCTGTATTTTACGTCATTTTAGAGCATTTTTATCTGAAATTAATCGACAGTTTATGAAAAAATCAATGTTTTTTTGATAAACACTGTTTTAGGCCAAGTTAGTGTTATTGCAAATACTATGGTATTTCTGAAAAACTAGCAGTTATTCATTGGAAAAATGGCTTTGTTCCATTGCAGTTTTGTACTTTACGACGTTTTAGAGCATTTTTCTGTGAATTTAATCAACAGTTTTTGAAAAAATTAATGTTTTTTTAATAAACACTGTTTGAGGCCAAGTTAGCGTTATTGCAAATAGTATGGTTTTTCTGAAAAACTAGCAGTTATTCATTGGCAAAATGGCTTGGTTCTATTGTAGTTCTGTATTTTACGTCATTTTAGAGCATTTTTATCTGAATTTAATCGACAGGTTTTGGAAAAAATCAATGTTTATTTGATAAACACTTATTTAGGCCAAGTTAGTGTTATTGCAGAGGATATGGTATTTTTGAAAAACTAGCAGTTATTCATTGGAAAAATGGCTTTGTTCTATTGAAGGTATTTACTTTACGTCGTGTTAGCGAATTTTTATGTGAATTTAAGCGACAGTTTATGAAAAAATCAATGTTCTTTTGATAAACACTGTTATAGGCAAACTTAGTTTTATTGCAAATGATATCGTTTTTCTGAAAAACTAGCAGTTATTCATTGGCAAAATTGCTTGGTTCTATTGTAGTTCTGTACTTTACGTCGTTTTAGAGCATTTTTATTTGAATTTAATCGACAGTTTTTGAAAAAATCAATGTTTATTTGATAAACACTTTTCTAGGCCAAGTTAGTGTTATTGCAAAGGATATGGTATTTCTGAAAAACAAGCAGATTTTCTTTAAAAAAATGGCTTGGGTCTATTGTTGTGGTTTACTATACGTCGTTTTAGAGCATTTTTATTTTAATTTAATCGACAGTTCATGAAAAAATCAATGTTTTCTTATAAACAGTGTTTTAGGCCAAGTTAGTGTTATTGCAAATGATAGGGAATTTTTGAGAAACTAGCAGTTATTCATTGGAAAAATGGCTTGGATCTATTGTAGTTCTGTATTTTACGTCGTTTTAGAGCATTTTTATCTGAATTTAATCAACAGTTTTTGAAAAAAATCAATGTTATTTTGATAAACACTGTTTTAGGCCAAGTAAGTGTTGGTGCAAATGATATGGTATTTCTGAAAAAATAGCAGTTATTCATTGGAAAAATGGCTTTGTTCTATTGCAGTTCGGTACTTTACGACGTTTTAGAGCATTTTTCTGTGAATTTAATCAACAGTTTTTGAAAAAATTAATGTTTTTTTAATAAACACTGTTTGAGGCCAAGTTAGCGTTATTGCAAATAGTATGGTTTTTCTGAAAAACTAGCAGTTATTCATTGGAAAAATGGCTTTGTTCTATTGAAGTTATTTACTTCACGTCGTTTTAGAGCATTTTTATTTGAATTTAATCGACAGTTTTTGAAAAAATCAATGTTTTTTTGATAAACACTGTGTTATGCCAAGTTAGTGTTATTGCAAATGATATGGTTTTTCTTAAAAACTAGCAGTTATTCATTTGAAAAATGGCTTTGTTCTATTGTAGTTCTGTATTTTACGTCATTTTAGAGCATTTTTATCTGAATTTAATCGACAGGTTTTGAAAAAATCAATGTTTTTTTGATAAACACTATTTTAAGCCAAGTTAGTGTTATTGCAAATAATATCGTTTTTCTGAAAAACTAGCAGTTATTCATTGGAAAAATGGCTTTCTTCTATTGTAGTGGTTTAATTTACGTCGTTTTAGAGCATTTTTATTTGAATTTAATCGACAGTTTATGAAAAAATCAATGTTTTAATCATAAACACTGTTTTAGGCCAAGTTAGTGTTATTGCAAATGATAGGGAATTTCTGAAAAACTAGCAGTTATTCATTGGCAAAATGGCTCGGTTCTATTGTAGTTCTGTACTTTACGTCGTTTTAGAGCATTTTTATTTGAATTTAATGGACAGTTTTGGAAAAAATCAATGTTTATTTGATAAACACTTATTTAGGCCAAGTTAGTGTTATTGCAGATGATATGGTATTTCTGAAAAACAAGCAGATTTTCTTTGAAAAAGTGGCTTGGGTCTATTGAAGTTCTGTACTTTACGTCGTTTTAGAGCATTTTTATTTGAATTTAATCTACTGTTTTTGAGAAAATCAATGTTTTCTTATAAACACTGTTTTAGGCCAAGTTAGTGTTATTGCACGTGATATGGTATTTCTGAGAATCTAGCAGTTATTTATTGGAAAAATGGCTTTGTTCTATTGTAGTTCTGTATTTTACGTCGTTTTAGAGCATTTTTATCAGAATTTAATCAACAGTTTTTGAAAAAAATCAATGTTATTTTGATAAACACTTTTTAGGCCAAGTAAGTGTTGGTGCAAATGATATGGTTTTTCTGAAAAACTAGCAGTTATTCATTGAAAAAATGGCTTTGTTCCATTGCAGTTTTGTACTTTACGACGTTTTAGAGCATTTTTCTGTGAATTTAATCAACAGTTTTTGAAAAAATTAATGTTTTTCTAATAAACACTGTTTGAGGCCAAGTTAGCGTTATTGCAAATAGTATGGTTTTTCTGAAAAACTAGCAGTTATTCATTGGCAAAATTGCTTGGTTCTATTGTAGTTCTGTACTTTACGTCGTTTTAGGGCATTTTTATGTGAATTTAATGGACAGTTTTGGAAAAAATCAATGTTTATTTGATAAACACTTATTTAGGCCAAGTTAGTGTTTTTGCAGAGGATATGGTATTTTTGAAAAACTAGCAGTTATTCATTGGAAAAATGGCTGTTTTCTATTGCAGTTTTGTACTTTACGACGTTTTAGAACATTTTTCTGTGAATTTAATCGACAGTTTTTGAAAAAATTAATGTTTTTTTAATAAATACTGTTTGAGGCCAAGTTAGCGTTATTGCAAATAGTATGGTTTTTCTGAAAAACTAGCAGTTATTCATTGGAAAAATGGCTTTGTTCTATTGAAGGTATTTACTTTACGTCGTGTTAGCGAATTTTTATGTGAATTTAAGCGACAGTTTATGAAAAAATCAATGTTCTTTTGATAAACACTTTTCTAGGCCAAGTTAGTGTTATTGCAAAGGATATGGTATTTCTGAAAAACAAGCAGATTTTCTTTAAAAAAATGGCTTGGGTCTATTGTTGTGGTTTACTATACGTCGTTTTAGAGCATTTTTATTTGAATTTAATCGACAGTTCATGAAAAAATCAATGTTTTCTTATAAACAGTGTTTTAGGCCAAGTTAGTGTTATTGCAAATGATATGGTATTTCTGAAAAAATAGCAGTTATTCATTGGAAAAATGGCTTTGTTCTATTGCAGTTCGGTACTTTACGACGTTTTAGAGCATTTTTCTGTGAATTTAATCAACAGTTTTTGAAAAAATTAATGTTTTTTTAATAAACACTGTTTGAGGCCAAGTTAGCGTTATTGCAAATAGTATGGTTTTTCTGAAAAACTAGCAGTTATTCATTGGAAAAATGGCTTTCTTCTAATGAAGTTATTTACTTCACGTCGTTTTAGAGCATTTTTATTTGAATTTAATCGACAGTTTTTGAAAAAATCAATGTTTTTTTGATAAACACTGTGTTATGCCAAGTTAGTGTTATTGCAAATGATATGGTTTTTCTTAAAAACTAGCAGTTATTCATTTAAAAAATGGCTTTGTTCTATTGTAGTTCTGTATTTTACGTCATTTTAGAGCATTTTTATCTGAATTTAATCGACAGGTTTTGAAAAAATCAATGTTTTTTTGATAAACACTATTTTAGGCCAAGTTAGTGTTATTGCAAATAATATCGTTTTTCTGAAAAACTAGCAGTTATTCATTGGAAAAATGGCTTTCTTCTATTGTAGTGGTTTAATTTACGTCGTTTTAGAGCATTTTTATTTGAATTTAATCGACAGTTTATGAAAAAATCAATGTTTTAATCATAAACACTGTTTTAGGCCAAGTTAGTGTTATTGCAAATGATAGGGAATTTCTGAAAAACTAGCAGTTATTCATTGGCAAAATGGCTCGGTTCTATTGTAGTTCTGTACTTTACGTCGCTTTAGAGCATTTTTATTTGAATTTAATGGACAGTTTTGGAAAAAATCAATGTTTATTTGATAAACACTTATTTAGGCCAAGTTAGTGTTATTGCAGAGGATATGGTATTTCTGAGAAACAAGCAGATTTTCTTTGAAAAAGTGGCTTGGGTCTATTGAAGTTCTGTACTTTACGTCGTTTTAGAGCATTTTTATTTGAATTTAATCTACTGTTTTTGAGAAAATCAATGTTTTCTTATAAACACTGTTTTAGGCCAAGTTAGTGTTATTGCACGTGATATGGTATTTCTTAGAAACTAGCAGTTATTTATTGGAAAAATGGCTTCGTTCTCTTGTAGTTCTGTATTCTACGTCGTTTTAGAGCATTTTTATCAGAATTTAATCAACAGTTTTTGAAAAAATTAATGTTTTTTTATTAAACACTGTTTGAGGCCAAGTTAGCGTTATTGCAAATAGTATGGTTTTTCTGAAAAACTAGCAGTTATTCATTGGCAAAATTGCTTGGTTCTATTGTAGTTCTGTACTTTACGTCGTTTTAGGGCATTTTTATGTGAATTTAATGGACAGTTTTGGAAAAAATCAATGTTTATTTGATAAACACTTATTTAGGCCAAGTTAGTGTTATTGCAGAGGATATGGTTTTTCTGAAAAACTAGCAGTTATTCATTGGCATAATTGCTTGGTTCTATTGTAGTTCTGTACTTTACGTCGTTTTAGGGCATTTTTATGTGAATTTAATGGACAGTTTTGGAAAAAATCAATGTTTATTTGATAAACACTTATTTAGGCCAAGTTAGTGTTATTGCAGAGGATATGGTATTTCTGAAAAACTAGCAGTTATTCATTGAAAAAATGGCTTTGTTCTATTGCAGTTTTGTATTTTACGACGTTTTAGAGCATTTTTCTGTGAATTTAATCAACAGTTTTTGAAAAAATCAATGTTTATTTGATAAACACTTATTTAGGCCAAGTTAGTGTTATTGCAGAGGATATAGTATTTCTGAAAAACTAGCAGTTATTCATTGGAAAAATGGCTTTGTTTCATTGCAGTTTTGTACTTTACGACGTTTTAGAGCATTTTTCTGTGAATTTAATCAACAGTTTTTGAAAAAATTAATGTTTTTTTAATAAACACTGTTTGAGGCCAAGTTAGCGTTATTGCAAATAGTATGGTTTTTCTGAAAAACTAGCAGTTATTCATTGGCAAAATTGCTTGGTTCTATTGTAGTTCTGTACTTTACGTCGTTTTAGGGCATTTTTATGTGAATTTAATGGACAGTTTTGGAAAAAATCAATGTTTATTTGATAAACACTTATTTAGGCCAAGTTAGTGTTATTGCAGAGGATATGGTATTTTTGAAAAACTAGCAGTTATTCATTGGAAAAATGGCTTTGTTCTGTTGAAGGTATTTACTTTACGTCGTGTTAGCGAATTTTTATGTGAATTTAAGCGACAGTTTATGAAAAAATCAATGTTCTTTTGATAAACACTTTTCTAGGCCAAGTTAGTGTTATTGCAAAGGATATGGTATTTCTGAAAAACAAGCAGATTTTCTTTAAAAAAATGGCTTGGGTCTATTGTTGTGGTTTACTATACGTCGTTTTAGAGCATTTTTATTTGAATTTAATCGACAGTTCATGAAAAAATCAATGTTTTCTTATCAACAGTGTTTTAGGCCAAGTTAGTGTTATTGCAAATGATATGGTATTTCTGAAAAAATAGCAGTTATTCATTGGAAAAATGGCTTTGTTCTATTGCAGTTCGGTACTTTACGACATTTTAGAGCATTTTTCTGTGAATTTAATCAACAGTTTTTGAAAAAATTAATGTTTTTTTAATAAACACTGTTTGAGGCCAAGTAAGCGTTATTGCAAATAGTATGGTTTTTCTGAAAAAACTAGCAGTTATTCATTGGAAAAATGGCTTTGTTCTATTGAAGTTATTTACTTCACGTCGTTTTAGAGCATTTTTATTTGAATTTAATCGACAGTTTTTGAAAAAATCAATGTTTTTTTGATAAACACTGTGTTATGCCAAGTTAGTGTTATTGCAAATGATATGGTTTTTCTTAAAAACAAGCAGTTATTCATCGCAAAAATGGCTTTGTTCTATTGTAGTTCTGTATTTTACGTCATTTTAGAGCATTTTTTATCTGAATTTAATCGACAGGTTTTGAAAAAATCAATGTTTTTTTGATAAACACTATTTTAGGCCAAGTTAGTGTTATTGCAAATGATAGGGAATTTCTGAAAAACTAGCAGTTATTCATTGGCAAAATGGCTCGGTTCTATTGTAGTTCTGTACTTTACGTCGTTTTAGAGCATTTTTATTTGAATTTAATGGACAGTTTTGGAAAAAATCAATGTTTATTTGATAAACACTTATTTAGGCCAAGTTAGTGTTATTGCAGAGGATATGGTATTTCTGGGAAACAAGCAGATTTTCTTTGAAAAAGTGGCTTGGGTCTATTGAAGTTCTGTACTTTACGTCGTTTTAGAGCATTTTTATTTGAATTTAATCTACTGTTTTTGAGAAAATCAATGTTTTCTTATAAACACTGTTTTAGGCCAAGTTAGTGTTATTGCACGTGATATGGTATTTCTGAGAAACTAGCAGTTATTTATTGGAAAAATGGCCTTGTTCTATTGTAGTTCTGTATTTTACGTCGTTTTAGAGCATTTTTATCAGAATTTAATCAACAGTTTTTGAAAAAAATCAATGTTATTTTGATAAACACTTTTTAGGCCAAGTAAGTGTTGGTGCAAATGATATGGTATTTCTGAAAAACTAGCAGTTATTCATTGAAAAAATGGCTTTGTTCTATTGCAGTTTTGTATTTTACGACGTTTTAGAGCATTTTTCTGTGAATTTAATCAACAGTTTTTGAAAAAATCAATGTTTATTTGATAAACACTTATTTAGGCCAAGTTAGTGTTATTGCAGAGGATATGGTATTTCTGAAAAACTAGCAGTTATTCATTGGAAAAATGGCTTTGTTCCATTGCAGTTTTGTACTTTACGACGTTTTAGAGCATTTTTCTGTGAATTTAATCAACAGTTTTTTAAAAAATTAATGTTTTTTTAATAAACACTGTTTGAGGCCAAGTTAGCGTTATTGCAAATAGTATGGTTTTTCTGAAAAACTAGCAGTTATTCATTGGCAAAATTGCTTGGTTCTATTGTAGTTCTGTACTTTACGTCGTTTTAGGGCATTTTTATGTGAATTTAATGGACAGTTTTGGAAAAAATCAATGTTTATTTGATAAACACTTATTTAGGCCAAGTTAGTGTTATTGCAGAGGATATGGTATTTTTGAAAAACTAGCAGTTATTCATTGGAAAAATGGCTTTGTTCTATTGCAGTTTTGTACTTTACGACGTTTTAGAGCATTTTTCTGTGAATTTAATCTACAGTTTTTGAAAAAATTAATGTTTTTTTAATAAACACTGTTTGAGGCCAAGTTAGCGTTATTGCAAATAGTATAGTTTTTCTGAAAAACTAGCAGTTATTCATTGGAAAAATGGCTTTGTTCTATTGAAGGTATTTACTTTACGTCGTGTTAGCGAATTTTTATGTGAATTTAAGCGACAGTTTATGAAAAAATCAATGTTCTTTTGATAAACACTGTTATAGGCAAACTTAGTGTTATTGCAAATGATATGGTTTTTCTGAAAAACTAGCAGTTATTCATTGGAGAAATGGCTTGGATCTATTGTAGTTCTGTACTTTACGTCGTTTTAGAGCATATTTATTTGAATTTAATCGACAGTTTTTGAAAAAATCAATGTTTATTTGATAAACACTTTTCTAGGCCAAGTTAGTGTTATTGCAAAGGATATGGTATTTCTGAAAAACAAGCAGATTTTCTTTAAAAAAATTGCTTGGGTCTATTGTTGTGGTTTACTATACGTCGTTTTAGAGCATTTTTATTTTAATTTAATCGACAGTTCATGAAAAAATCAATGTTTTCTTATAAACAGTGTTTTAGGCCAAGTTAGTGTTATTGCAAATGATAGGGAATTTTTGAGAAACTAGCAGTTATTCATTGGAAAAATGGCTTGGATCTATTGTAGTTCTGTATTTTACGTCGTTTTAGAGCATTTTTATCTGAATTTAATCAACAGTTTTTGAAAAAAATCAATGTTATTTTGATAAACACTGTTTTAGGCCAAGTAAGTGTTGGTGCAAATGATATGGTATTTCTGAAAAAATAGCAGTTATTCATTGGAAAAATGGCTTTGTTCTATTGCAGTTCGGTACTTTACGACGTTTTAGAGCATTTTTCTGTGAATTTAATCAACAGTTTTTGAAAAAATTAATGTTTTTTTAATAAACACTGTTTGAGGCCAAGTTAGCGTTATTGCAAATAGTATGGTTTTTCTGAAAAACTAGCAGTTATTCATTGGAAAAATGGCTTTGTTCTATTGAAGTTATTTACTTCACGTCGTTTTAGAGCATTTTTATTTGAATTTAATCGACAGTTTTTGAAAAAATCAATGTTTTTTTGATAAACACTGTGTTATGCCAAGTTAGTGTTATTGCAAATGATATGGTTTTTCTTAAAAACTAGCAGTTATTCATTTGAAAAATGGCTTTGTTCTATTGTAGTTCTGTATTTTACGTCATTTTAGAGCATTTTTATCTGAATTTAATCGACAGGTTTTGAAAAAATCAATGTTTTTTTGATAAACACTATTTTAAGCCAAGTTAGTGTTATTGCAAATAATATCGTTTTTCTGAAAAACTAGCAGTTATTCATTGGAAAAATGGCTTTCTTCTATTGTAGTGGTTTAATTTACGTCGTTTTAGAGCATTTTTATTTGAATTTAATCGACAGTTTATGAAAAAATCAATGTTTTAATCATAAACACTGTTTTAGGCCAAGTTAGTGTTATTGCAAATGATAGGGAATTTCTGAAAAACTAGCAGTTATTCATTGGCAAAATGGCTCGGTTCTATTGTAGTTCTGTACTTTACGTCGTTTTAGAGCATTTTTATTTGAATTTAATGGACAGTTTTGGAAAAAATCAATGTTTATTTGATAAACACTTATTTAGGCCAAGTTAGTGTTATTGCAGATGATATGGTATTTCTGAAAAACAAGCAGATTTTCTTTGAAAAAGTGGCTTGGGTCTATTGAAGTTCTGTACTTTACGTCGTTTTAGAGCATTTTTATTTGAATTTAATCTACTGTTTTTGAGAAAATCAATGTTTTCTTATAAACACTGTTTTAGGCCAAGTTAGTGTTATTGCACGTGATATGGTATTTCTGAGAATCTAGCAGTTATTTATTGGAAAAATGGCTTTGTTCTATTGTAGTTCTGTATTTTACGTCGTTTTAGAGCATTTTTATCAGAATTTAATCAACAGTTTTTGAAAAAAATCAATGTTATTTTGATAAACACTTTTTAGGCCAAGTAAGTGTTGGTGCAAATGATATGGTTTTTCTGAAAAACTAGCAGTTATTCATTGAAAAAATGGCTTTGTTCCATTGCAGTTTTGTACTTTACGACGTTTTAGAGCATTTTTCTGTGAATTTAATCAACAGTTTTTGAAAAAATTAATGTTTTTCTAATAAACACTGTTTGAGGCCAAGTTAGCGTTATTGCAAATAGTATGGTTTTTCTGAAAAACTAGCAGTTATTCATTGGCAAAATTGCTTGGTTCTATTGTAGTTCTGTACTTTACGTCGTTTTAGGGCATTTTTATGTGAATTTAATGGACAGTTTTGGAAAAAATCAATGTTTATTTGATAAACACTTATTTAGGCCAAGTTAGTGTTTTTGCAGAGGATATGGTATTTTTGAAAAACTAGCAGTTATTCATTGGAAAAATGGCTGTTTTCTATTGCAGTTTTGTACTTTACGACGTTTTAGAACATTTTTCTGTGAATTTAATCGACAGTTTTTGAAAAAATTAATGTTTTTTTAATAAATACTGTTTGAGGCCAAGTTAGCGTTATTGCAAATAGTATGGTTTTTCTGAAAAACTAGCAGTTATTCATTGGAAAAATGGCTTTGTTCTATTGAAGGTATTTACTTTACGTCGTGTTAGCGAATTTTTATGTGAATTTAAGCGACAGTTTATGAAAAAATCAATGTTCTTTTGATAAACACTTTTCTAGGCCAAGTTAGTGTTATTGCAAAGGATATGGTATTTCTGAAAAACAAGCAGATTTTCTTTAAAAAAATGGCTTGGGTCTATTGTTGTGGTTTACTATACGTCGTTTTAGAGCATTTTTATTTGAATTTAATCGACAGTTCATGAAAAAATCAATGTTTTCTTATAAACAGTGTTTTAGGCCAAGTTAGTGTTATTGCAAATGATATGGTATTTCTGAAAAAATAGCAGTTATTCATTGGAAAAATGGCTTTGTTCTATTGCAGTTCGGTACTTTACGACGTTTTAGAGCATTTTTCTGTGAATTTAATCAACAGTTTTTGAAAAAATTAATGTTTTTTTAATAAACACTGTTTGAGGCCAAGTTAGCGTTATTGCAAATAGTATGGTTTTTCTGAAAAACTAGCAGTTATTCATTGGAAAAATGGCTTTCTTCTAATGAAGTTATTTACTTCACGTCGTTTTAGAGCATTTTTATTTGAATTTAATCGACAGTTTTTGAAAAAATCAATGTTTTTTTGATAAACACTGTGTTATGCCAAGTTAGTGTTATTGCAAATGATATGGTTTTTCTTAAAAACTAGCAGTTATTCATTTAAAAAATGGCTTTGTTCTATTGTAGTTCTGTATTTTACGTCATTTTAGAGCATTTTTATCTGAATTTAATCGACAGGTTTTGAAAAAATCAATGTTTTTTTGATAAACACTATTTTAGGCCAAGTTAGTGTTATTGCAAATAATATCGTTTTTCTGAAAAACTAGCAGTTATTCATTGGAAAAATGGCTTTCTTCTATTGTAGTGGTTTAATTTACGTCGTTTTAGAGCATTTTTATTTGAATTTAATCGACAGTTTATGAAAAAATCAATGTTTTAATCATAAACACTGTTTTAGGCCAAGTTAGTGTTATTGCAAATGATAGGGAATTTCTGAAAAACTAGCAGTTATTCATTGGCAAAATGGCTCGGTTCTATTGTAGTTCTGTACTTTACGTCGCTTTAGAGCATTTTTATTTGAATTTAATGGACAGTTTTGGAAAAAATCAATGTTTATTTGATAAACACTTATTTAGGCCAAGTTAGTGTTATTGCAGAGGATATGGTATTTCTGAGAAACAAGCAGATTTTCTTTGAAAAAGTGGCTTGGGTCTATTGAAGTTCTGTACTTTACGTCGTTTTAGAGCATTTTTATTTGAATTTAATCTACTGTTTTTGAGAAAATCAATGTTTTCTTATAAACACTGTTTTAGGCCAAGTTAGTGTTATTGCACGTGATATGGTATTTCTTAGAAACTAGCAGTTATTTATTGGAAAAATGGCTTCGTTCTCTTGTAGTTCTGTATTCTACGTCGTTTTAGAGCATTTTTATCAGAATTTAATCAACAGTTTTTGAAAAAATTAATGTTTTTTTATTAAACACTGTTTGAGGCCAAGTTAGCGTTATTGCAAATAGTATGGTTTTTCTGAAAAACTAGCAGTTATTCATTGGCAAAATTGCTTGGTTCTATTGTAGTTCTGTACTTTACGTCGTTTTAGGGCATTTTTATGTGAATTTAATGGACAGTTTTGGAAAAAATCAATGTTTATTTGATAAACACTTATTTAGGCCAAGTTAGTGTTATTGCAGAGGATATGGTTTTTCTGAAAAACTAGCAGTTATTCATTGGCATAATTGCTTGGTTCTATTGTAGTTCTGTACTTTACGTCGTTTTAGGGCATTTTTATGTGAATTTAATGGACAGTTTTGGAAAAAATCAATGTTTATTTGATAAACACTTATTTAGGCCAAGTTAGTGTTATTGCAGAGGATATGGTATTTCTGAAAAACTAGCAGTTATTCATTGAAAAAATGGCTTTGTTCTATTGCAGTTTTGTATTTTACGACGTTTTAGAGCATTTTTCTGTGAATTTAATCAACAGTTTTTGAAAAAATCAATGTTTATTTGATAAACACTTATTTAGGCCAAGTTAGTGTTATTGCAGAGGATATAGTATTTCTGAAAAACTAGCAGTTATTCATTGGAAAAATGGCTTTGTTTCATTGCAGTTTTGTACTTTACGACGTTTTAGAGCATTTTTCTGTGAATTTAATCAACAGTTTTTGAAAAAATTAATGTTTTTTTAATAAACACTGTTTGAGGCCAAGTTAGCGTTATTGCAAATAGTATGGTTTTTCTGAAAAACTAGCAGTTATTCATTGGCAAAATTGCTTGGTTCTATTGTAGTTCTGTACTTTACGTCGTTTTAGGGCATTTTTATGTGAATTTAATGGACAGTTTTGGAAAAAATCAATGTTTATTTGATAAACACTTATTTAGGCCAAGTTAGTGTTATTGCAGAGGATATGGTATTTTTGAAAAACTAGCAGTTATTCATTGGAAAAATGGCTTTGTTCTGTTGAAGGTATTTACTTTACGTCGTGTTAGCGAATTTTTATGTGAATTTAAGCGACAGTTTATGAAAAAATCAATGTTCTTTTGATAAACACTTTTCTAGGCCAAGTTAGTGTTATTGCAAAGGATATGGTATTTCTGAAAAACAAGCAGATTTTCTTTAAAAAAATGGCTTGGGTCTATTGTTGTGGTTTACTATACGTCGTTTTAGAGCATTTTTATTTGAATTTAATCGACAGTTCATGAAAAAATCAATGTTTTCTTATCAACAGTGTTTTAGGCCAAGTTAGTGTTATTGCAAATGATATGGTATTTCTGAAAAAATAGCAGTTATTCATTGGAAAAATGGCTTTGTTCTATTGCAGTTCGGTACTTTACGACATTTTAGAGCATTTTTCTGTGAATTTAATCAACAGTTTTTGAAAAAATTAATGTTTTTTTAATAAACACTGTTTGAGGCCAAGTAAGCGTTATTGCAAATAGTATGGTTTTTCTGAAAAAACTAGCAGTTATTCATTGGAAAAATGGCTTTGTTCTATTGAAGTTATTTACTTCACGTCGTTTTAGAGCATTTTTATTTGAATTTAATCGACAGTTTTTGAAAAAATCAATGTTTTTTTGATAAACACTGTGTTATGCCAAGTTAGTGTTATTGCAAATGATATGGTTTTTCTTAAAAACAAGCAGTTATTCATCGCAAAAATGGCTTTGTTCTATTGTAGTTCTGTATTTTACGTCATTTTAGAGCATTTTTTATCTGAATTTAATCGACAGGTTTTGAAAAAATCAATGTTTTTTTGATAAACACTATTTTAGGCCAAGTTAGTGTTATTGCAAATGATAGGGAATTTCTGAAAAACTAGCAGTTATTCATTGGCAAAATGGCTCGGTTCTATTGTAGTTCTGTACTTTACGTCGTTTTAGAGCATTTTTATTTGAATTTAATGGACAGTTTTGGAAAAAATCAATGTTTATTTGATAAACACTTATTTAGGCCAAGTTAGTGTTATTGCAGAGGATATGGTATTTCTGGGAAACAAGCAGATTTTCTTTGAAAAAGTGGCTTGGGTCTATTGAAGTTCTGTACTTTACGTCGTTTTAGAGCATTTTTATTTGAATTTAATCTACTGTTTTTGAGAAAATCAATGTTTTCTTATAAACACTGTTTTAGGCCAAGTTAGTGTTATTGCACGTGATATGGTATTTCTGAGAAACTAGCAGTTATTTATTGGAAAAATGGCCTTGTTCTATTGTAGTTCTGTATTTTACGTCGTTTTAGAGCATTTTTATCAGAATTTAATCAACAGTTTTTGAAAAAAATCAATGTTATTTTGATAAACACTTTTTAGGCCAAGTAAGTGTTGGTGCAAATGATATGGTATTTCTGAAAAACTAGCAGTTATTCATTGAAAAAATGGCTTTGTTCTATTGCAGTTTTGTATTTTACGACGTTTTAGAGCATTTTTCTGTGAATTTAATCAACAGTTTTTGAAAAAATCAATGTTTATTTGATAAACACTTATTTAGGCCAAGTTAGTGTTATTGCAGAGGATATGGTATTTCTGAAAAACTAGCAGTTATTCATTGGAAAAATGGCTTTGTTCCATTGCAGTTTTGTACTTTACGACGTTTTAGAGCATTTTTCTGTGAATTTAATCAACAGTTTTTTAAAAAATTAATGTTTTTTTAATAAACACTGTTTGAGGCCAAGTTAGCGTTATTGCAAATAGTATGGTTTTTCTGAAAAACTAGCAGTTATTCATTGGCAAAATTGCTTGGTTCTATTGTAGTTCTGTACTTTACGTCGTTTTAGGGCATTTTTATGTGAATTTAATGGACAGTTTTGGAAAAAATCAATGTTTATTTGATAAACACTTATTTAGGCCAAGTTAGTGTTATTGCAGAGGATATGGTATTTTTGAAAAACTAGCAGTTATTCATTGGAAAAATGGCTTTGTTCTATTGCAGTTTTGTACTTTACGACGTTTTAGAGCATTTTTCTGTGAATTTAATCTACAGTTTTTGAAAAAATTAATGTTTTTTTAATAAACACTGTTTGAGGCCAAGTTAGCGTTATTGCAAATAGTATAGTTTTTCTGAAAAACTAGCAGTTATTCATTGGAAAAATGGCTTTGTTCTATTGAAGGTATTTACTTTACGTCGTGTTAGCGAATTTTTATGTGAATTTAAGCGACAGTTTATGAAAAAATCAATGTTCTTTTGATAAACACTGTTATAGGCAAACTTAGTGTTATTGCAAATGATATGGTTTTTCTGAAAAACTAGCAGTTATTCATTGGAGAAATGGCTTGGATCTATTGTAGTTCTGTACTTTACGTCGTTTTAGAGCATATTTATTTGAATTTAATCGACAGTTTTTGAAAAAATCAATGTTTATTTGATAAACACTTTTCTAGGCCAAGTTAGTGTTATTGCAAAGGATATGGTATTTCTGAAAAACAAGCAGATTTTCTTTAAAAAAATTGCTTGGGTCTATTGTTGTGGTTTACTATACGTCGTTTTAGAGCATTTTTATTTGAATTTAATCGACAGTTTATGAAAAAATCAATGTTTTCTTATAAACACTGTTTTAGGCCAAGTTAGTGTTATTGCAAATGATAGGGAATTTTTGAGAAACTAGCAGTTTTTCATTGGAAAAATGGCTTGGATCTATTGTAGTTCTGTATTTTACATCGTTTTAGAGCATTTTTATCTGAATTTAATCAACAGTTTTTGAAAAAAATCAATGTTATTTTGATAAACACTGTTTTAGGCCAAGTAAGAGTTGGTGCAAATGATATGGTATTTCTGAAAAAATAGCAGTTATTCATTGGAAAAATGGCTTTGTTCTATTGCAGTTCGGTACTTTACGACGTTTTAGAGCATTTTTCTTTGAATTTAATCAACAGTTTTTGAAAAAATTAATGTTTTTTTAATAAACACTGTTTGAGGCCAAGTTAGCGTTATTGCAAATAGTATGGTTTTTCTGAAAAACTAGTAGTTATTCATTGGAAAAATGGCTTTGTTCTAATGAAGTTATTTACTTCACGTCGTTTTAGAGCATTTTTATTTGAATTTAATAGACAGTTTTTGAAAAAATCAATGTTTTTTTGATAAACACTGTGTTATGCGAAGTTAGTGTTATTGCAAATGATATGGTTTTTCTTAAAAACTAGCAGTTATTCATTTGAAAAATGGCTTTGTTCCATTGTAGTTCTGTATTTTACGTCATTTTAGAGCATTTTTATCTGAATTTAATCGACAGGTTTTGAAAAAATCAATGTTTTTTTGATAAACACTATTTTAGGCCAAGTTAGTGTTATTGCAAATAATATCGTTTTTCTGAAAAACTAGCAGTTATTCATTTGAAAAATGGCTTTCTTCTATTGTAGTGGTTTACTTTACGTCGTTTTAGAGCATTTTTATTTGAATTTAATCGACAGTTTATGAAAAAATCAATGTTTTAATCATAAACACTGTTTTAGGCCAAGTTAGTGTTATTGCAAATGATAGGGAATTTCTGAAAAACTAGCAGTTATTCATTGGAAAAATGGCTTTGTTCTATTGCAGTTTTGTACTTTACGACGTTTTAGAGCATTTTTCTGTGAATTTAATCGACAGTTTTTGAAAAAATTAATGTTTTTTTAATAAACACTGTTTGAGGCCAAGTTAGCGTTATTGCAAATAGCATGGTTTTTCTGAAAAACTAGCAGTTATTCATTGGAATAATGGCTTTGTTCTATTGAAGGTATTTACTTTACGTCGTGTTAGCGAATTTTTATGTGAATTTAAGCGACAGTTTATGAAAAAATCAATGTTCTTTTGATAAACACTGTTATAGGCAAACTTAGTGTTATTGCAAATGATATGGTTTTTCTGAAAAACTAGCAGTTATTCATTGGAGAAATGGCTTGGATCTATTGTAGTTCTGTACTTTACGTCGTTTTAGAGCATTTTTATTTGAATTGAATTGACATTTTTGAAAAAAACAATGTTTTGTTGATAAACTCTGTTTTAGGCCAAGTTAGTGTTATTGATAATGATATGGTTTTTCTGAAAAACTAGCAGTTATTCATTTGCAAAATTGCTTTGTTCTATTCTAGTTCTGTACTATACATCGTTTTAGAGCATTTTTATTTGAATTTAATCTCGACAGTTTTTGAAAAAATCAATGTTTTTCTGATAAATACTGTTTTAGGCCAAGTTAGTGTTATTGCAAATGCTATGGTTTTTCTGAAAAACTAGCAGTTATTCATTGCAAAAATGGCTTGGTTCTATTGTAGTTCTGCACTTTACGTCGTTTTAGAGCATTTTTATGTGAGTTTAAGCGAAAATTTTTCAAAAAATCAATGTTTTTTTAATAAACCCTGTTTTAGGCCAAGCTAGTGTTATTCCAAATAATATGGTTTTTCTGTAAAACTAGTAGTTATTCATTGACAAAATGGCTTTGTTCTATTGTAGTTCTGTACTTTACGTCGTTTTAAAGCATTTTTATGTGAATTTAATTGACAGTTTTTTAAAACATCAATGTTCTTTTGATAAACACTGTTTTAGGCCAAGTTAGTGTTATTGCAATTGACATGGTTTTTCTGAAAAACTAGCAGTTATTCATTGGCATACTGGCTTTGGTCTATTGTAGTTCTGTACTCTACGTCGTTTTAAAGCATTTTTATGTGAATTTAATCGACAGTTTTTGAAAAAATCAATGTTTTTTTGATAATCACTGTTTTAGGCCAAGTTAGTGTTATTGCAAATGATAAGGTTCTTCTGTAAAACTAGTAGTTATTCATTGGCAAAATGGCTTTGTTCTATTGTAGTTCTGTACATTACGTCGTTTTCGAGCATTTTTATGTAAAATTAATCGACAATTTTTGAAAAAATCAAAGTTTTTTTAATAAACACTGTTTTAGGCCAAGCTAGTGTTATTGCAAATGATATGGTTTTTCTGTAAAACTAGTAGTTATTCATTGGCAAAATGGCTTTCTTCTATTGTAGTTCTGTACTTTACGTCGTTTTAAAGCATTTTTATGTGAATTTAATTGACAGTTTTTGAAAAAATCAATGTTCTTTTGATAAACACTGTTTTAAGCCAAGTTAGTGTTATTGCAAATGATATGGTTTTTCTGATAAACTAGCAGTTATTCATTGGCAAATTGGTATGGTTCTATTGAGGTTCTGTACTTTACGTCGTTTTAGAGCATTTTTAATTGAATTTAATTGACAGTTTTTGAAAAAATCAATGTTTTTTTGATAAACACTGTTTTAGGCCAAGTTAGTGTTATTGCAAATGATATGGTTTTTCTGTAAAACTAGTAGTTATTCATTAGCAAAATGGCTTTGTTCTATTGTAGTTCTGTACTTTACGTCGTTTTAAACCATTTTTATGTGAATTTAATCGACAATTTTTGAAAAAATCAATGTTTTTTTAATAAACACTGTTTTAGGCTAAGTTAGTGTTATTGCTAATGATATGGTTTTCTGAAAAACTAGCAGTTATTCATTGGCAAATTGGCTTGGTTCTATTGAAGTTCTGTACTTTACGTCCTTTTAGAGCATTTTTAATTGAATTGAATTGACATTTTTGAAAAAAACAATGTTTTGTTGATAAACTCTCTTTTAGGCCAAGTTAGTGTTATTGATAATGATATGGTTTTTCTGAAAAACTAGCAGTTATTCATTTGCAAAATTGCTTTGTTCTCTTCTAGTTCTGTACTATACATCGTTTTAGAGCATTTTTATTTGAATTTAATCTCGACAGTTTTTGAAAAAATCAATGTTTTTTTGATAAACAGTGTTTTAGGCCAAGTTAGTGTTATTGCAAATTATATGCTTTTTCTGGAAAACTAGCAGTTATTCATTGGCAAAATGGCTTTGTTTTATTGTAGTTCTGTACTTTACGTCGTTTTAAAGCATTTTTATGTGAATTTAATTGACAGTTTTTGAAAAAATCAATGTTTTTTTAATAAACACTGTTTTAGGCTTAGTTAGTGTTATTGCAAATGATATGGTTTTTCTGAAAAACTAGCAGTTATTCATTGGCAAATTGGCTTGGTTCTATTGAAGTTCTGTACTTTACGTCGTTTTAGAGCATTTTGAATTGAATTGAATTGACATTTTTGAAAAAAACAATGTTTTGTTGATAAACTCTGTTTTAGGCCAAGTTAGTGTTATTGATAATGATATGGTTTTTCTGAAAAACTAGCAGTTATTCATTTGCAAAATTGCTTTGTTCTATTCTAGTTCTGTACTATACATCGTTTTAGAGCATTTTATTTGAATTTAATCTCGACAGTTTTTGAAAAAATCAATGTTTTTTTGATAAACACTGTTTTAGGCCAAGTTAGTGTTATTGCAAATTATATGGTTTTTCTGAGAAACTAGCAGTTATTCATTGGCAAAATGGCTTTGTTCTATTGTAGTTTTGTACTTTACGTCGTTTTAAAGCATTTTTATATGAATTTAATTGACAGTTTTTGAAAAAGTCAATGTTTTTCTGATAAACAATGTTTTAGGCCAAGTTAGTGTTATTGCAAATGATATGGTTTTTCTGAAAAACTAGCAGTTATTCATCGCAAAAATGGCTTGTTTCTATTGTAGTTCTCTACTTTACGTCGTTTTAAAGCATTTTTATGTGAATTTAATCGACAGATTTTGAAAAAATCAATGTTTTTTTGACAAACACTGTTTTAGGCCATGTTAGTGTTATTGCAATTGATATGGTTTTTCTGGAAAACTAGCAGTTATTCATTGGCAAAATGGCTTTGTTCTATTGGAGTTCTGTACTTTACGTCGTTTTAAAGCATTTTTATGTGAATTTAATTGACAGTTTTTGAAAAAATCAATGTTTTTTTGATAAACACTGTTTTAGGCCAAGTTGGTGTTATTGCAAATGATATGGTTTTTCTGAAAAACTAGCAGTTATTCATTAGAAAAATGGCTTGGTTCCATTGTAGCTCTGTACTTTACGTCGTTTTAGAGCATTTTTATGTGAATTAAATTGACAGTTTTTTGAAAAAATCAATGTTTTTTTGATAAACACTGGTTTAGGCCAGGTTAGTGTTATTGCAAATGATATGGTTTTTCTCAAAAACTCGCAGTTATTCATCGCAAAAATGGCTTGGTTCTATTGTAGTTCTGTTCTTTACGTCGCTTTAGAGCATTTTTATGTGAAATTAATTGACAGTTTTTGAAAAAATCAATGTTTTTTTGATAAACACTGTTTTAGGCCAAGTTAGTGTTATTGCAAATGATATGGTTTTTCTCAAAAACTAGCAGTTATTCATTGGCAAAATGGCTTTGGTCTATTGTAGTTCAGTACTTTACGTCGTTTTAGGGCATTTTTATGTGAATTGAATTGACATTTTTGAAAAAAACAATGTTTTGTTGATAAACTCTGTTTTAGGCCAAGTTAGTGTTATTGATAATGATATGGTTTTTCTGAAAAACTAGCAGTTATTCATTTGCAAAATTGCTTTGTTCTATTCTAGTTCTGTACTATACATCGTTTTAGAGCATTTTTATGTGAATTTAATCGACAGTTTTTGAAAAATTCAATGTTTTTTGATAAACACTGTTTTAGGCCAAGTTAGTGTTATTGTAAATTATATGGTTTTTCTGAAAAACTAGCAGTTATTCATTGGCAAAATGGCTTTGTTCTATTGTAGTTCTGTACTTTACATCGTTTTAAAGCATTTTTATGTGAATTTAATTGACAGGTTTTGAAAAAGTCAATGTTTTTCTGATAAACAATGTTTTAGGCCAAGTTAGTGTTATTGCAAATGATATGGTTTTTCTGAAAAAATAGCAGTTATTCATCGCAAAAATGGCTTGGTTCTATTGTAGTTCTCTACTTTACGTCGTTTTAAAGCATTTTTATGTGAATTTAATCGACAGTTTTTGAAAAAATCAATGTTTTTTTGACAAACACTGTTTTAGGCCATGTTAGTGTTATTGCAATTGATATGGTTTTTCTGAAAAACTAGCAGTTATTCATTGGCAAAATGGCTTTGTTCTATTGGAGTTCTGTACTTTACGTCGTTTTAAAGCATTTTTATGTGAATTTGATTGACAGTTTTTGAAAAAATCAATGTTTTTTTGATAAACACTGTTTTAGGCCAAGTTAGTGTTATTGCAAATCATATGGTTTTTCTGAAAAACTAGCAGTCATTCATTAGAAAAATGGCTTGGTTCCATTGTAGCTCTGTACTTTACGTCGTTTTAGAGCATTTTTATGTGAATTAAATTGACAGTTTTTTGAAAAAATCAATGTTTTTTTGATAAACACTGTTTTAGGCCAGGTTAGTGTTATTGCAAATGATATGGTTTTTCTGAAAAACTAGCAGTTATTCATCGCAAAAATGGCTTGGTTCTATTGTAGTTCTGTACTTTACGTCGCTTTAGAGCATTTTTATGTGAATTTAATTGACAGTTTTTGAAAAAATCAATGTTTTTTTGACAAACACTGTTTTAGGCCAAGTTAGTGTTATTGCAAATGATATGGTTTTTCTGTAAAACTAGTTGTTATTCATTGGCAAAATGGCTTTGGTCTATTGTAGTTCTGTACTTTACGTCGTTTTAAAGCATTTTTATGTGAATTTAATTGACAGTTTTTGAAAAAAATCAATGTTTTTTTGATAAACACTGTTTTGGGCCAAGTTAGTGTTATTGCAAATGATATGGTTTTTCTGAAAAACTAGCAGTTATTCATTGGCAAAATGGCTTCGTTCTATTGTAATTCTGTTCTTTACGCCGTTTTAGAGCATTTTTATGTGAATTTGATCGACTTATTTTGAAAAAATCAATGTTTTTTTGATAAACACTGTTTTAGGCCAAGTTAGTGTTATTGCAAATGATATGGTTTTTCTGAAAAACTAGCAGTTATTCATTGGCAAAATGGCTTCGTTCTATTGTACTTCTGTACTTTACGTCGTTTTAAAGCATTTTTATGTGAATTTAATTGACAGTTTTTGAAAAAATCAATGTTTTTTTGATAAACAATGTTTTAGGCCAAGTTAGTGTTATTGCAAATGATATGGTTTTTCTGAAAAACTAGCAGTTATTCATTGGCAAATTGGCTTGGTTCTATTGAAGTTCTGTTCTTTACGTCGTTTTAGAGCATTTTTATGTGAATTTAATTGACATTTTTGAAAAAAACAATGTTTTGTTGATAAACTCTGTTTTAGGCCAAGTTAGTGTTATTGATAATGATATGGTTTTTCTGAAAAACTAGCAGTTATTCATTTGCAAAATTGCTTTGTTCTATTCTAGTTCTGTACTATACGTCGTTTTAGAGCATTTTTAATTGAATTTAATCTCGACAGTTTTTGAAAAAATCAATGTTTTTTTGATAAACACTGTTTTAGGCCAAGTTAGTGTTATTGCAAAATATAGGGTTTTTCTGAAAAACTAGCATTTATTCATTAGAAAAATGGCTTGGTTCTATTGTAGCTCTGTACTTTACGTCGTTTTAAAGCATTTTTATGTGAATTTAATTGACAGTTTTTGAAAAAGTCAATGTTTTTCTGATAAACACTGTTTTAGGCCAAGTTAGTGTTATTGCAAATGATATGGTTTTTCTGAAAAACTAGCAGTTATTCATTGGCAAAATGGCTTTCTTCTATTATAGTTCTGTACTTTACGTCGTTTTAACGCATTTTTATGTGAATTTAATCGACAGTTTTTGAAAAAATCAATGTTTTTTTGACAAACACTGTTTTAGGCCAAGTAAGTGTTATTGCAAATGATATGGTTTTTCTGAGAAAATAGCAGTTATTCATTTGCAAAATTGCTTTGTTCTATTGAAGTTCTGTACTTTACGTCGTATTAGAGCATTTTTATTTGAATTTAATTGACAGTTTTTGAAAAAATCAATGTTTTTTTGATAAACACTGTTTTAGGCCAAGTTAGTGTTATTGCAAATGATATGGTTTTTCTGAAAAACTAGCATTTATTCATTAGAAAAATGGCTTGTTTCCCTTGTAGCTCTGTACTTTACGTCGTTTTAGAGCATTTTTATGTGAATTTAATTGACAATTTTTGAAAAAGTCAATGTTTTTCTGATAAACACTGTTTTAGGCCAAGTTAGTGTTATTGCAAATGATATGGTTCTTCTGAAAACTAGCAGTTATTCATTGGCAAAATGGCTTTCTTCTATTGTAGTTCTGTACTTTACGTCGTTTTAAAGCATTTTTATGTGAATTTAATCGACAGTTTTTGAAAAAATCAATGTTTTTTTGACAAACACTGTTTTAGGCCAAGTAAGTGTTATTGCAAATGATATGGTTTTTCTGAAAAAATAGCAGTTATTCATTGGCAAAATGGCTTTGTTCTATTGTAGTTCTGTACTTTACGTCGTGTTAGAGCATTTTTATGTGAATTTAATCGACAGTTTTTGAAAAAATCAATGTTTTTTTGATAAACACTGTTTTAGGCCAAGTTATTGTTATTGCAAATGATATGGTTTTTTTGTAAAACTAGTAGTTATTCATTGGCATAATGGCTTTGTTCTATTGTAGTTCTGTACTTTACGTCGTGTTAGAGCATTTTTATGTGAATTTAATCGACAGTTTTTGAAAAAATCAATGTTTTTTTAATAAACACTGTTTTAGGCCAAGCTAGTGTTATTGCAAATGATATGGTTTTTTTGTAAAACTAGTAGTTATTCATTGGCAAAATGGCTTTGTTCTATTGTAGTTCTGTACTTTACGTCGTGTTAGAGCATTTTTATGTGAATTTAAGCGACAGTTTATGAAAAAATCAATGTTCTTTTGATAAACACTGTTATAGGCAAACTTAGTGTTATTGCAAATGATATGGTTTTTCTGAAAAACTAGCAGTTATTCATTGGAGAAATGGCTTGGATCTATTGTAGTTCTGTACTTTAAGTCGTTTTAGAGCATTTTTATTTGAATTTAATCGACAGTTTTTGAAAAAATCAATGTTTATTTGATAAACACTTTTCTAGGCCAAGTTAGTGTTATTGCAAAGGATATGGTTTTTCTGAAAAACTAGCAGTTATTCATTGGCAAATTGGCTTGGTTCTATTGAAGTTCTGTACTTTACGTCGTTTTAGAGCATTTTTAATTGAATTGAATTGACATTTTTGAAAAAAACAATGTTTTGTTGATAAACTCTGTTTTAGGCCAAGTTAGTGTTATTGATAATGATATGGTTTTTCTGAAAAACTAGCAGTTATTCATTTGCAAAATTGCTTTGTTCTATTCTAGTTCTGTACTATACATCGTTTTAGAGCATTTTTATTTGAATTTAATCTCGACAGTTTTTGAAAAAATCAATGTTTATTTGATAAACACTTTTCTAGGCCAAGTTAGTGTTATTGCAAAGGATATGGTTTTTCTGAAAAACTAGCAGTTATTCATTGGCAAATTGGCTTGGTTAAATTGAAGTTCTGTACTTTACGTCGTTTTAGAGCATTTTTAATTGAATTGAATTGACATTTTTGAAAAAAACAATGTTTTGTTGATAAACTCTGTTTTAGGCCAAGTTAGTGTTATTGATAATGATATGGTTTTTCTGAAAAACTAGCAGTTATTCATTTGCAAAATTGCTTTGTTCTATTCTAGTTCTGTACTATACATCGTTTTAGAGCATTTTTATTTGAATTTAATCTCGACAGTTTTTGAAAAAATCAATGTTTTTCTGATAAACACTGTTTTAGGCCAAGTTAGTGTTATTGCAAATGATATGGTTTTTCTGAAAAACTAGCAGTTATTCATTGCAAAAATGGCTTGGTTCTATTGTAGTTCTGCACTTTACGTCGTTTTAGAGCATTTTTATGTGAGTTTAAGCGAAAATTTTTCAAAAAATCAATGTTTTTTTAATAAACACTGTTTTAGGCCAAGCTAGTGTTATTCCAAATAATATGGTTTTTCTGTAAAACTAGTAGTTATTCATTGACAAAATGGCTTTGTTCTATTGTAGTTCTGTACTTTACGTCGTTTTAAAGCATTTTTATGTGAATTTAATTGACAGTTTTTTAAAACATCAATGTTCTTTTGATAAACACTGTTTTAGGCCAAGTTAGTGTTATTGCAATTCATATGGTTTTTCTGAAAAACTAGCAGTTATTCATTGGCATACTGGCTTTGTTCTATTGTAGTTCTGTACTCTACGTCGTTTTAAAGCATTTTTATGTGAATTTAATCGACAGTTTTTGAAAAAATCAATGTTTTTTTGATAATCACTGTTTTAGGCCAAGTTAGTGTTATTGCAAATGATAAGGTTCTTCTGTAAAACTAGTAGTTATTCATTGGCAAAATGGCTTTGTTCTATTGTAGTTCTGTACATTACGTCGTTTTCGAGCATTTTTATGTGAAATTAATCGACAATTTTTGAAAAAATCAAAGTTTTTTTAATAAACACTGTTTTAGGCCAAGCTAGTGTTATTGCAAATGATATGGTTTTTCTGTAAAACTAGTAGTTATTCATTGGCAAAATGGCTTTGTTCTATTGTAGTTCTGTACTTTACGTCGTTTTAAAGCATTTTTATGTGAATTTAATTGACAGTTTTTGAAAAAATCAATGTTCTTTTGATAAACACTGTTTTAAGCCAAGTTAGTGTTATTGCAAATGATATGGTTTTTCTGATAAACTAGCAGTTATTCATTGGCAAATTGGTATGGTTCTATTGAGGTTCTGTACTTTACGTCGTTTTAGAGCATTTTTATGTGAATTTAACTGACAGTGTTTGAAAAAATCAATGTTTTTTTGATAAACACTGTTTTAGGCCAAGTTAGTGTTATTGCAAATGATATGGTTTTTCTGTAAAACTAGTAGTTATTCATTAGCAAAATGGCTTTGTTCTATTGTAGTTCTGTACTTTACGTCGTTTTAAACCATTTTTATGTGAATTTAATCGACAATTTTTGAAAAAATCAATGTTTTTTTAATAAACACTGTTTTAGGCTAAGTTAGTGTTATTGCTAATGATATGGTTTTCTGAAAAACTAGCAGTTATTCATTGGCAAATTGGCTTGGTTCTATTGAAGTACTGTACTTTACGTCGTTTTAGAGCATTTTTAATTGAATTGAATTGACATTTTTGAAAAAAACAATGTTTTGTTGATAAACTCTCTTTTAGGCCAAGTTAGTGTTATTGATAATGATATGGTTTTTCTGAAAAACTAGCAGTTATTCATTTGCAAAATTGCTTTGTTCTATTCTAGTTCTGTACTATACATCGTTTTAGAGCATTTTTATTTGAATTTAATCTCGACAGTTTTTGAAAAAATCAATGTTTTTTTGATAAACACTGTTTTAGGCCAAGTTAGTGTTATTGCAAATTATATGGTTTTTCTGGAAAACTAGCAGTTATTCATTGGCAAAATGGCTTTGTTTTATTGTAGTTCTGTACTTTACGTCGTTTTAAAGCATTTTTATGTGAATTTAATTGACAGTTTTTGAAAAAATCAATGTTTTTTTAATAAACACTGTTTTAGGCTAAGTTAGTGTTATTGCAAATGATATGGTTTTTCTGAAAAACTAGCAGTTATTCATTGGCAAATTGGCTTGGTTCTATTGAAGTTCTGTACTTTACGTCGTTTTAGAGCATTTTTAATTGAATTGAATTGACATTTTTGAAAAAAACAATGTTTTGTTGATAAACTCTGTTTTAGGCCAAGTTAGTGTTATTGATAATGATATGGTTTTTCTGAAAAACTAGCAGTTATTCATTTGCAAAATTGCTTTGTTCTATTCTAGTTCTGTACTATACATCGTTTTAGAGCATTTTTATTTGAATTTAATCTCGACAGTTTTTGAAAAAATCAATGTTTTTTTGATAAACACTGTTTTAGGCCAAGTTAGTGTTATTGCAAATTATATGGTTTTTCTGAAAAACTAGCAGTTATTCATTGGCAAAATCGCTTTGTTCTATTGTAGTTTTGTACTTTACGTCGTTTTAAAGCATTTTTATGTGAATTTAATTGACAGTTTTTGAAAAAGTCAATGTTTTTCTGATAAACAATGTTTTAGGCCAAGTTAGTGTTATTGCAAATGATATGGTTTTTCTGAAAAACTAGCAGTTATTCATCGCAAAAATGGCTTGTTTCTATTGTAGTTCTCTACTTTACGTCGTTTTAAAGCATTTTTATGTGAATTTAATCGACAGATTTTGAAAAAATCAATGTTTTTTTGACAAACACTGTTTTAGGCCAAGTTAGTGTTATTGCAAATGATATGGTTTTTCTGTAAAACTAGTAGTTATTCATTAGCAAAATGGCTTTGTTCTATTGTA
Source organism: Catostylus mosaicus (assembly GCA_964019065.1). Lineage (NCBI taxonomy): Eukaryota > Metazoa > Cnidaria > Scyphozoa > Rhizostomeae > Catostylidae > Catostylus > Catostylus mosaicus. Next base: position 4,310,598 of record OZ025200.1, on the reverse strand, counting down.
GTTCTGTACTTTACGTCGTTTTAAACCATTTTTATGTGAATTTAATCGACAATTTTTGAAAAAATCAATGTTTTTTTAATAAACACTGTTTTAGGCTAAGTTAGTGTTAATGCTAATGATATGGTTTTCTGAAAAACTAGCAGTTATTCATTGGCAAATTGGCTTGGTTCTATTGAAGTTCTGTACTTTACGTCGTTTTAGAGCATTTTTAATTGAATTGAATTGACATTTTTGAAAAAAACAATGTTTTGTTGATAAACTCTCTTTTAGGCCAAGTTAGTGTTATTGATAATGATATGGTTTTTCTGAAAAACTAGCAGTTATTCATTTGCAAAATTGCTTTGTTCTATTCTAGTTCTGTACTATACATCGTTTTAGAGCATTTTTATTTGAATTTAATCTCGACAGTTTTTGAAAAAATCAATGTTTTTTTGATAAACACTGTTTTAGGCCAAGTTAGTGTTATTGCAAATTATATGGTTTTTCTGGAAAACTAGCAGTTATTCATTGGCAAAATGGCTTTGTTTTATTGTAGTTCTGTACTTTACGTCGTTTTAAAGCATTTTTATGTGAATTTAATTGACAGTTTTTGAAAAAATCAATGTTTTTTTAATAAACACTGTTTTAGGCTAAGTTAGTGTTATTGCAAATGATATGGTTTTTCTGAAAAACTAGCAGTTATTCATTGGCAAATTGGCTTGGTTCTATTGAAGTTCTGTACTTTACGTCGTTTTAGAGCATTTTTAATTGAATTGAATTGACATTTTTGAAAAAAACAATGTTTTGTTGATAAACTCTGTTTTAGGCCAAGTTAGTGTTATTGATAATGATATGGTTTTTCTGAAAAACTAGCAGTTATTCATTTGCAAAATTGCTTTGTTCTATTCTAGTTCTGTACTATACATCGTTTTAGAGCATTTTTATTTGAATTTAATCTCGACAGTTTTTGAAAAAATCAATGTTTTTTTGATAAACACTGTTTTAGGCCAAGTTAGTGTTATTGCAAATTATATGGTTTTTCTGAAAAACTAGCAGTTATTCATTGGCAAAATGGCTTTGTTCTATTGTAGTTTTGTACTTTACGTCGTTTTAAAGCATTTTTATGTGAATTTAATTGACAGTTTTTGAAAAAGTCAATGTTTTTCTGATAAACAATGTTTTAGGCCAAGTTAGTGTTATTGCAAATGATATGGTTTTTCTGAAAAACTAGCAGTTATTCATCGCAAAAATGGCTTGTTTCTATTGTAGTTCTCTACTTTACGTCGTTTTAAAGCATTTTTATGTGAATTTAATCGACAGATTTTGAAAAAATCAATGTTTTTTTGACAAACACTGTTTTAGGCCAAGTTAGTGTTATTGCAAATGATATGGTTTTTCTGTAAAACTAGTAGTTATTCATTAGCAAAATGGCTTTGTTCTATTGTAGTTCTGTACTTTACGTCGTTTTAAACCATTTTTATGTGAATTTAATCGACAATTTTTGAAAAAATCAATGTTTTTTTAATAAACACTGTTTTAGGCTAAGTTAGTGTTAATGCTAATGATATGGTTTTCTGAAAAACTAGCAGTTATTCATTGGCAAATTGGCTTGGTTCTATTGAAGTTCTGTACTTTACGTCGTTTTAGAGCATTTTTAATTGAATTGAATTGACATTTTTGAAAAAAACAATGTTTTGTTGATAAACTCTCTTTTAGGCCAAGTTAGTGTTATTGATAATGATATGGTTTTTCTGAAAAACTAGCAGTTATTCATTTGCAAAATTGCTTTGTTCTATTCTAGTTCTGTACTATACATCGTTTTAGAGCATTTTTATTTGAATTTAATCTCGACAGTTTTTGAAAAAATCAATGTTTTTTTGATAAACACTGTTTTAGGCCAAGTTAGTGTTATTGCAAATTATATGGTTTTTCTGGAAAACTAGCAGTTATTCATTGGCAAAATGGCTTTGTTTTATTGTAGTTCTGTACTTTACGTCGTTTTAAAGCATTTTTATGTGAATTTAATTGACAGTTTTTGAAAAAATCAATGTTTTTTTAATAAACACTGTTTTAGGCTAAGTTAGTGTTATTGCAAATGATATGGTTTTTCTGAAAAACTAGCAGTTATTCATTGGCAAATTGGCTTGGTTCTATTGAAGTTCTGTACTTTACGTCGTTTTAGAGCATTTTTAATTGAATTGAATTGACAGTTTTTGAAAAAGTCAATGTTTTTCTGATAAACAATGTTTTAGGCCAAGTTAGTGTTATTGCAAATGATATGGTTTTTCTGAAAAACTAGCAGTTATTCATCGCAAAAATGGCTTGTTTCTATTGTAGTTCTCTACTTTACGTCGTTTTAAAGCATTTTTATGTGAATTTAATCGACAGATTTTGAAAAAATCAATGTTTTTTTGACAAACACTGTTTTAGGCCATGTTAGTGTTATTGCAATTGATATGGTTTTTCTGGAAAACTAGCAGTTATTCATTGGCAAAATGGCTTTGTTCTATTGGAGTTCTGTACTTTACGTCGTTTTAAAGCATTTTTATGTGAATTTAATTGACAGTTTTTGAAAAAATCAATGTTTTTTTGATAAACACTGTTTTAGGCCAAGTTAGAGTTATTGCAAATGATATGGTTTTTCTGAAAAACTAGCAGTTATTCATTAGAAAAATGGCTTGGTTCCATTGTAGCTCTGTACTTTACGTCGCTTTAGAGCATTTTTATGTGAATTTAATTGACAGTTTTTGAAAAAATCAATGTTTTTTTGATAAACACTGTTTTAGGCCAAGTTAGTGTTATTGCAAATGATATGGTTTTTCTCAAAAACTAGCAGTTATTCATTGGCAAAATGGCTTTGGTCTATTGTAGTTCAGTACTTTACGTCGTTTTAGGGCATTTTTATGTGAATTGAATTGACATTTTTGAAAAAAACAATGTTTTGTTGATAAACTCTGTTTTAGGCCAAGTTAGTGTTATTGATAATGATATGGTTTTTCTGAAAAACTAGCAGTTATTCATTTGCAAAATTGCTTTGTTCTATTCTAGTTCTGTACTATACATCGTTTTAGAGCATTTTTATGTGAATTTAATCGACAGTTTTTGAAAAAATCAATGTTTTTTTGATAAACACTGTTTTAGGCCAAGTTAGTGTTATTGTAAATTATATGGTTTTTCTGAAAAACTAGCAGTTATTCATTGGCAAAATGGTTTTATTCTATTGTAGTTCTGTACTTTACATCGTTTTAAAGCATTTTTATGTGAATTTAATTGACAGGTTTTGAAAAAGTCAATGTTTTTCTGATAAACAATGTTTTAGGCCAAGTTAGTGTTATTGCAAATGATATGGTTTTTCTGAAAAACTAGCAGTTATTCATCGCAAAAATGGCTTGGTTCTATTGTAGTTCTCTACTTTACGTCGTTTTAAAGCATTCTTATGTGAATTTAATCGACAGTTTTTGAAAAAAATCAATGTTTTTTTGACAAACACTGTTTTAGGCCATGTTAGTGTTATTGCAATTGATATGGTTTTTCTGAAAAACTAGCAGTTATTCATTGGCAAAATGGCTTTGTTCTATTGGAGTTCTGTACTTTACGTCGTTTTAAAGCATTTTTATGTGAATTTGATTGACAGTTTTTGAAAAAATCAATGTTTTTTTGATAAACACTGTTTTAGGCCAAGTTAGTGTTATTGCAAATGATATGGTTTTTCTGAAAAACTAGCAGTTATTCATTAGAAAAATGGCTTGGTTCCATTGTAGCTCTGTACTTTACGTCGTTTTAGAGCATTTTTATGTGAATTAAATTGACAGTTTTTTGAAAAAATCAATGTTTTTTTGATAAACACTGGTTTAGGCCAGGTTAGTGTTATTGCAAATGATATGGTTCTTCTGAAAAACTAGCAGTTATTCGTCGCAAAAATGGCTTGGTTCTATTGTAGTTCTGTACTTTACGTCGCTTTAGAGCATTTTTATGTGAATTTAATCGACAGTTTTTGAAAAAATCAATGTTTTTTTGACAAACACTGTTTTAGGCCAAGTTAGTGTTATTGCAAATGATATGGTTTTTCTGTAAAACTAGTAGTTATTCATTGGCAAAATGGCTTTGGTCTATTGTAGTTCTGTACTTTACGTCGTTTTAAAGCATTTTTATGTAAATTTAATTGACAGTTTTTGAAAAAAATCAATGTTTTTTTGATAAACACTGTTTTGGGCCACGTTAGTGTTATTGCAAATGATATGGTTTTTCTGAAAAACTAGCAGTTATTCATTGGCAAAATGGCTTCGTTCTATTGTAATTCTGTTCTTTACGCCGTTTTAGAGCATTTTTATGTGAATTTGATCGACAGTTTTTGAAAAAATCAATGTTTTTTGATAAACACTGTTTTAGGCCAAGTTAGTGTTATTGCAAATGATATGGTTTTTCTGAAAAACTAGCAGTTATTCATTGGCAAAATGGCTTTGTTCTATTGTACTTCTGTACTTTACGTCGTTTTAGAGCATTTTTATGTGAATTTAATTGACAGTTTTTGAAAAAATCAATGTTTTTTTGATAAACAATGTTTTAGGCCAAGTTAGTGTTATTGCAAATGATATGCTATTTCTGAGAAACTAGCAGTTATTCATAGGCAAATTGGCTTGGTTCTATTGAAGTTCTGTTCTTTACGTCGTTTTAGAGCATTTTTATGTGAATTTAATTGACATTTTTGAAAAAAACAATGTTTTGTTGATAAACTCTGTTTTAGGCCAAGTTAGTGTTATTGATAATGATATGGTTTTTCTGAAAAGCTAGCAGTTATTCATTTGCAAAATTGCTTTGTTCTATTCTAGTTCTGTACTATACGTCGTTTTAGAGCATTTTTAATTGAATTTAATCTCGACAGTTTTTGAAAAAATCAATGTTTTTTTGATAAACACTGTTTTAGGCCAAGTTAGTGTTATTGCAAAATATAGTGTTTTTCTGAAAAACTAGCATTTATTCATTAGAAAAATGGCTTGGTTCTATTGTAGCTCTGTACCTTACGTCGTTTTAAAGCATTTTTATGTGAATTTAATTGACAGTTTTTGAAAAAATCAATGTTTTTTTAATAAACACTGTTTTAGGCTAAGTTAGTGTTATTGCAAATGATATGGTTTTTCTGAAAAACTAGCAGTTATTCATTGGCAAATTGGCTTGGTTCTATTGAAGTTCTGTACTTTACGTCGTTTTAGAGCATTTTTATGTGAATTTGATTGACAGTTTTTGAAAAAGTCAATGTTTTTCTGATAAACACTGTTTTAGGCCAAGTTAGTGTTATTGCAAATGATATGGTTCTTCTGAAAAACTAGCAGTTATTCATTGGCAAAATGGTTTTGTTCTATTGTAGTTCTGTACTTTACGTCGTGTTAGAGCATTTTTATGTGAATTTAGTCGACAGTTTTTGAAAAAATCAATGTTTTTTTGATAAACACTGTTTTAGGCCAAGTTAGTGTTATTGCAAATGATATGGTTTTTCAGTAAAACTAGTGGTTATTCATTGGTAAAATGGCTTTGTTCTATTGTAGTTTTGTACTTTACGTCGTGTTAGAGCATTTTTATCTGAATTTAATCGACAGTTTTTGAAAAAATCAATGCTTTTTTGATAAACACTGTTTTAGGCCAAGTTAGTGTTATTGCAAATGATATGGTTTTTCAGTAGAACTAGTGGTAATTCATTGGTAAAATGGCTTTGTTCTCTTGTAGCTCTGTACTTTACGTCGTTTTAGAGCATTTTTATGTGAATTTAATTGACAGTTTTTGAAAAAATCAATGTTTTTTTGATAAACACTGTTTTAGGCCAAGTTAGTGTTATTGCCAATGATATGGTTTTTCAGTAAAACTAGTGGTTATTCATTGGTAAAATAGCTTTGTTCTATTGTAGTTTTGTACTTTACGTCGTGTTAGAGCATTTTTATCTGAATTTAATCGACAGTTTTTGAAAAAATTAATGCTTTTTTGATAAACACTGTTTTAGGCCAAGTTAGTGTTATTGCAAATGATATGGTTTTTCAGTAAAACTAGCAGTTATTCATTGGCAAAATGGCTTTGTTCTATTGTAGTTCTGTACTTTAAGTCGTTTTAGAGCATTTTTATGTGAATTTAATCGACAGTTTTTGAAAAAATCAATGTTTTTTTAATAAACACTGTCTTAGGCCAAGTTAGTGTTATTGCAAATGATATGCTTTTTCTGTAAAACTGGTAGTTATTCATTGGCAAAATGGCTTTGTTCTATTGTAGTTCTGTACTTTACGTCGTTTTAGAGCATTTTTATGTGAATTTAATCGACAGTTTTTGAAAAAATCAAGGTTTTTTTAATAAACACTGTTTTAGGCAAAGCTAGTGTTATTGCAAATGATATGGTTTTTCTGTAAAACTAGTAGTTATTCATTGGCAAAATGGCTTTATTCTATTGTAGTTCTGTACTTTACGTCGTGTTAGAGCATTTTTATGTGAATTTAATCGACAGTTTTTGAAAAAATCAATGTTTTTTTGAGAAACACTGTTTTAGGCCAAGTTAGTGTTATTGCAAATGATATGGTTTTTCTGAAAAACTAGCATTTATTCATTGGCAAAATGGCCTTGTTCTATTGTAGTTCTGTACTCTACGTCGTTTTAAAGCACTTTTATGTGAATTTAATTGACAGTTTTTGAAAAAATCAATGTTTTTTTGATAAACACTGTTTTAGGCCAAGTTAGTGTTATTGCAAATGATATGGTTTTTCTGAAAATCTAGCAGTTATTCATTGGCAAAATGGCTTTGTTCTTTTGGAGTTCTGTACTTTACGTCGTGTTAGAGCATTTTTATGTGAATTTAATCGACAGTTTTTGAAAAAATCAATGTTTATTTGATAAACACTGTTTTAGGCCAAGTTAGTGTTATTGCAAATGATATGGTTTTTCAGTAAAACTAGTGGTTATTCATTGGTAAAATGGCTTTGTTCTATTGTAGTTTTGTACTTTACGTCGTTTTAAAGTATTTTTATGTGAATTTAATCGACAGTTTTTGTAAAAATCAATGTTTTTTCGATAACCATCGTTTTAGGCCAAGTTAGTGTTATTGCAAATTATATGGTTTTTCTGAAAAACTAGCATTTATTCATTGGCAAAATGGCCTTGTTGTATTGTAGTTCTGTACTCTACGTCGTTTTAAAGCATTTTTATGTGAATTTAATTGACAGTTTTTGAAAAAATCAATGTTTTTTTGATAAACAATGTTTTAGGCCAAGTTAGTGTTATTGCAAATGATATGGTTTTTCTGTAAAACTAGTAGTTATTCATTGGCAAAGGGCTTTGTTCTATTGTAGTTCTGTACTTTACGTCGTGTTAGAGCATTTTTATGTGAATTTAATCGACAGTTTTTGAAAAAAATCAATGTTTTTTTAATAAACACTGTTTTAGGCCAAGTTAGTGTTATTGCAAATGATATGGTTTTTCTAAAAAACTAGCAGTTATTCATTGGCAAAATGGCTTTGATCTATTGTAGTTCTCTACATTACGTCGTTTTAGAGCATTTTTATGTGAATTTAATTGACAGTTTTTGAAAAAATCAATGTTTTCTTGATAAACACTGTTTTAGGCCAAGTAAGTGTTATTGCAAATTTAATTGTTTTTTCTGAAAAATAGTAGTTATTCATTGGCAAAATGGCTTTGTTCTATTGTAGTTCTGTATTTTACGTCGTTTTAAAGCATTTTTATGTGAATTTAATTGACAGTTTCTGAAAAAATCAATGTTTCTTTGATAAACACTTTTTTCGGCCAAGTTAGTGTTATTGCAAATTATATGGTTTTTCTTAAAAACTAGCAGTTATTCATTGGCAAAATGGCTTTGTTTTATTGTAACTCTGTACTTTACGTCGTTTTAAAGCATTTTTATGTGAATCTAATCTACAGTTTTTGAAAAAATCAATGCTTTTTTGATAAACACTGTTTTAGCCAAAGCTAGTATTATTGCGAATTATATGGTTTTTCTGAAAAGCTAGCAGCTATTCATTGGCAAAATGGCTTTGTTCTATTGTAGTTCTCTACATTACGTCGTTTTAGAGCATTTTTATGTGAATTGAGTTGACAGTTTTTGAAAAAATCAATGTTTTTTTGATAAACACTGTTTTAGGCCAAGTTAGTGTTATTGCAAATGATATGGTATTTCTGTATAACTAGTAGTTATTCATTGGCAAAATGGCTTTGTTCCATTGTTGTTCTGTACTTTACGTCGTTTTAAAGCATTTTTATGTGAATTTAATTGACAGTTTTTGAAAAAATCAATGTTTTTTTGATAAACATCGTTTTAGGCCAAGTTAGTGTTATTGCGAATTATATGGTTTTTCTGAAAAGCTAGCAGCTATTCATTGGCAAAATGGCTTTGTTCTATTGTAGTTCTCTACATTACTTCGTTTTAGAGCATTTTTATGTGAATTGAATTGACAGTTTTTGAAAAAATCAATGTTTTTTTGATAAACATTGTTTTAGGCCAAGTTAGTGTTATTGCAAATGATATGGTTTTTCTGTAAAACTAGTAGTTATTCATTGGCAAAATGGCTTTGTTCTATTGTTGTTCTGTACTTTACGTCGTTTTAAAGCATTTTTATGTGAATTGAATTGACAGTTTTTAAAAAAATCAATGTTTTTTTGATAAACATTGTTTTAGGCCAAGTTAGTGTTATTGCAAATGATATGGTTTTTCTGTAAAACTAGTAGTTATTCATTGGCAAAATGGCTTTGTTCTATTGTTGTTCTGTACTTTACGTCGTTTTAAAGCATTTTTATGTGAATTTAATTGACAGTTTTTGAAAACAACAATGTTTTTTTGATAAACACTGTTTTAGGCCAAGTTAGTGTTATTGCAAATGATATGGTTTTTCTGTAAAACTAGTAGTTATTCATTGGCAAAATGGCTTTGTTCTATTGTAGTTCTGTACTTTACGTCGTTTTAGAGCATTTTTATGTGAATTTAATCGACAGTTTTTGAAAAAATCAATGTTTTTTTAATAAACACTGTTCTAGGCCAAGTTAGTGTTATTGCAAATGATATGGTTTTTCTGTAAAACTAGTAGTTATTCATTGGCAAAGGGCTTTGTTCTATTGTAGTTCTGTACTTTACGTCGTGTTAGAGCATTTTTATGTGAATTTAATCGACAGTTTTTGAAAAAAATCAATGTTTTTTTAATAAACACTGTGTTAGGCCAAGTTAGTGTTATTGCAAATGATATGGTTTTTCTAAAAAACTAGCAGTTATTCATTGGCAAAATGGCTTTGATCTATTGTAGTTCTCTACATTACGTCGTTTTAGAGCATTTTTATGTGAATTTAATTGACAGTTTTTGAAAAAATCAATGTTTTCTTGATAAACACTGTTTTAGGCCAAGTAAGTGTTATTGCAAATTTAATTGTTTTTTCTGAAAAATAGTAGTTATTCATTGGCAAAATGGCTTTGTTCTATTGTAGTTCTGTATTTTAAGTCGTTTTAAAGCATTTTTATGTGAATTTAATTGACAGTTTCTGAAAAAATCAATGTTTCTTTGATAAACACTTTTTTCGGCCAAGTTAGTGTTATTGCAAATTATATGGTTTTTCTTAAAAACTAGCAGTTATTCATTGGCAAAATGGCTTTGTTTTATTGTAACTCTGTACTTTACGTCCTTTTAAAGCATTTTTATGTGAATCTAATCTACAGTTTTTGAAAAAATCAATGCTTTTTTGATAAACACTGTTTTAGCCAAAGCTAGTATTATTGCGAATTATATGGTTTTTCTGAAAAGCTAGCAGCTATTCATTGGCAAAATGGCTTTGTTCTATTGTAGTTCTCTACATTACGTCGTTTTAGAGCATTTTTATGTGAATTGAGTTGACAGTTTTTGAAAAAATCAATGTTTTTTTGATAAACACTGTTTTAGGCCAAGTTAGTGTTATTGCAAATGATATGGTATTTCTGTATAACTAGTAGTTATTCATTGGCAAAATGGCTTTGTTCCATTGTTGTTCTGTACTTTACGTCGTTTTAAAGCATTTTTATGTGAATTTAATTGACAGTTTTTGAAAAAATCAATGTTTTTTTGATAAACATCGTTTTAGGCCAAGTTAGTGTTATTGCGAATTATATGGTTTTTCTGAAAAGCTAGCAGCTATTCATTGGCAAAATGGCTTTGTTCTATTGTAGTTCTCTACATTACGTCGTTTTAGAGCATTTTTATGTGAATTGAATTGACAGTTTTTGAAAAAATCAATGTTTTTTTGATAAACATTGTTTTAGGCCAAGTTAGTGTTATTGCAAATGATATGGTTTTTCTGTAAAACTAGTAGTTATTCATTGGCAAAATGGCTTTGTTCTATTGTTGTTCTGTACTTTACGTCGTTTTAAAGCATTTTTATGTGAATTTAATTGACAGTTTTTGAAAACAACAATGTTTTTTTGATAAACACTGTTTTAGGCCAAGTTAGTGTTATTGCAAATGATATGGTTTTTCTGTAAAACTAGTAGTTATTCATTGGCAAAATGGCTTTGTTCTATTGTAGTTCTGTACTTTACGTCGTTTTAGAGCATTTTTATGTGAATTTAATCGACAGTTTTTGAAAAAATCAATGTTTTTTTAATAAACACTGTTCTAGGCCAAGCTAGTGTTATTGCAAATGATATGGTTTTTCTGTAAAACTAGTAGTTATTCATTGGCAAAATGGCTTTGTTCTATTGTAGTTCTGTACTTTACGTCGTGTTAGAGCATTTTTATGTGAATTTAATTGACAGTTTTTGAAAAAATCAATGTTTTTTTGACAAACACTGTTTTAGGCCAAGTAAGTGTTATTGCAAATGATATGGTTTTTCTGAAAAACTAGCATTTATTCATTAGAAAAATGGCTTGGTTCCCTTGTAGCTCTGTACTTTACGTCGTTTTAGAGCATTTTTATGTGAATTTAATTGACAATTTTTGAAAAAGTCAATGTTTTTCTGATAAACACTGTTTTAGGCCAAGTTAGTGTTATTGCAAATGATATGGTTCTTCTGAAAACTAGCAGTTATTCATTGGCAAAATGGCTTTCTTCTATTGTAGTTCTGTACTTTACGTCGTTTTAAAGCATTTTTATGTGAATTTAATCGACAGTTTTTGAAAAAATCAATGTTTTTTTGACAAACACTGTTTTAGGCCAAGTAAGTGTTATTGCAAATGATATGGTTTTTCTGAAAAAATAGCAGTTATTCATTGGCAAAATGGCTTTGTTCTATTGTAGTTCTGTACATTACGTCGTGTTAGAGCATTTTTATGTGAATTTAATCGACAGTTTTTGAAAAAATCAATGTTTTTTTGATAAACACTGTTTTAGGCCAAGTTAGTGTTATTGCAAATGATATGGTTTTTCAGTAAAACTAGTGGTTATTCATTGGTAAAATGGCTTTGCTCTATTGTAGTTTTGTACTTTACGTCGTGTTAGAGCATTTTTATCTGAATTTAATCGACAGTTTTTGAAAAAATCAATGCTTTTTTGATAAACACTGTTTTAGGCCAAGTTAGTGTTATTGCAAATGATATTGTTTTTCAGTAAAACTAGTAGTTATTCATTGGTAAAATGGCTTTGTTCTATTGTAGTTCTGTACTTTACGTCGTGTTAGAGCATTTTTATATGAATTTAATCGACAGTTTTTGAAAAAATCAATGTTTTTTTGATAAACACTGTTTTAGGCCAAGTTAGTGTTATTGCAAATGATATGGTTTTTCAGTAAAACTAGTGGTTATTCATTGGTAAAATGGCTTTGTTCTATTGTAGTTCTGTACTTTACGTCGTGTTGGAGCATTTTTATCTGAATTTAATCGACAGTTTTTGAAAAAATCAATGCTTTTTTGATAAACACTGTTTTAGGCCAAGTTAGTGTTATTGCAAATGATATGGTTTTTCAGTAAAACTAGTGGTTATTCATTGGTAAGATGGCTTTGTTCTATTGTAGTTTTGTACTTTACGTCGTTTTAAAGTATTTTTATGTGAATTTAATCGACAGTTTTTGAAAAAATCAATGTTTTGTCGATAAACATCGTTTTAGGCCAAGTTAGTGTTATTGCAAATTATATGGTTTTTCTGAAAAACTAGCATTTATTCATTGGCAAAATGGCTTTGTTCTATTGTAGTTCTCTACATTACGTCGTTTTAGAGCATTTTTATGTGAATTGAATTGACAGTTTTTGAAAAAATCAATGTTTTTTTGATAAACACTGTTTTAGGCCAAGTTAGTGTTATTGCAAATGATATGGTTTTTCTGTAAAACTAGTAGTTATTCATTGGCAAAATGGCTTTGTTCTATTGTAGTTCTGTACTTTACGTCGTGTTAGAGCATTTTTATGTGAATTTAATTGACAGTTTTTGAAAAAATCAATGTTTTTTTGACAAACACTGTTTTAGGCCAAGTAAGTGTTATTGCAAATGATATGGTTTTTCTGAAAAACTAGCATTTATTCATTAGAAAAATGGCTTGGTTCCCTTGTAGCTCTGTACTTTACGTCGTTTTAGAGCATTTTTATGTGAATTTAATTGACAATTTTTGAAAAAGTCAATGTTTTTCTGATAAACACTGTTTTAGGCCAAGTTAGTGTTATTGCAAATGATATGGTTCTTCTGAAAACTAGCAGTTATTCATTGGCAAAATGGCTTTCTTCTATTGTAGTTCTGTACTTTACGTCGTTTTAAAGCATTTTTATGTGAATTTAATCGACAGTTTTTGAAAAAATCAATGTTTTTTTGACAAACACTGTTTTAGGCCAAGTAAGTGTTATTGCAAATGATATGGTTTTTCTGAAAAAATAGCAGTTATTCATTGGCAAAATGGCTTTGTTCTATTGTAGTTCTGTACATTACGTCGTGTTAGAGCATTTTTATGTGAATTTAATCGACAGTTTTTGAAAAAATCAATGTTTTTTTGATAAACACTGTTTTAGGCCAAGTTAGTGTTATTGCAAATGATATGGTTTTTCAGTAAAACTAGTGGTTATTCATTGGTAAAATGGCTTTGCTCTATTGTAGTTTTGTACTTTACGTCGTGTTAGAGCATTTTTATCTGAATTTAATCGACAGTTTTTGAAAAAATCAATGCTTTTTTGATAAACACTGTTTTAGGCCAAGTTAGTGTTATTGCAAATGATATTGTTTTTCAGTAAAACTAGTGGTTATTCATTGGTAAAATGGCTTTGTTCTATTGTAGTTCTGTACTTTACGTCGTGTTGGAGCATTTTTATCTGAATTTAATCGACAGTTTTTGAAAAAATCAATGCTTTTTTGATAAACACTGTTTTAGGCCAAGTTAGTGTTATTGCAAATGATATGGTTTTTCAGTAAAACTAGTGGTTATTCATTGGTAAAATGGCTTTGTTCTATTGTAGTTTTGTACTTTACGTCGTTTTAAAGTATTTTTATGTGAATTTAATCGACAGTTTTTGAAAAAATCAATGTTTTTTCGATAAACATCGTTTTAGGCCAAGTTAGTGTTATTGCAAATTATATGGTTTTTCTGAAAAACTAGCATTTATTCATTGGCAAAATGGCTTTGTTCTATTGTAGTTCTCTACATTACGTCGTTTTAGAGCATTTTTATGTGAATTGAATTGACAGTTTTTGAAAAAATCAATGTTTTTTTGATAAACACTGTTTTAGGCCAAGTTAGTGTTATTGCAAATGATATGGTTTTTCTGTAAAACTAGTAGTTATTCATTGGCAAAATGGCTTTGTTCTATTGTTGTTCTGTACTTTACGTCGTTTTAAAGCATTTTTATGTGAATTTAATTGACAGTTTTTGAAAACAACAATGTTTTTTGATAAACACTGTTTTAGGCCAAGTTAGTGTTATTGCAAATGATATGGTTTTTCTGTAAAACTAGTAGTTATTCATTGGCAAAATGGCTTTGTTCTATTGTAGTTCTGTACTTTACGTCGTTTTAGAGCATTTTTATGTGAATTTAATCGACAGTTTTTGAAAAAATCAATGTTTTTTTAATAAACACTGTTCTAGGCCAAGCTAGTGTTATTGCAAATGATATGGTTTTTCTGTAAAACTAGTAGTTATTCATTGGCAAAATGGCTTTGTTCTATTGTAGTTCTGTACTTTACGTCGTGTTAGAGCATTTTTATATGAATTTAATCGACAGTTTTTGAAAAAATCAATGTTTTTTTGATAAACACTGTTTTAGGCCAAGTTAGTGTTATTGCAAATGATATGGTTTTTCAGTAAAACTAGTGGTTATTCATTGGTAAAATGGCTTTGTTCTATTGTAGTTCTGTACTTTACGTCGTGTTGGAGCATTTTTATCTGAATTTAATCGACAGTTTTTGAAAAAATCAATGCTTTTTTGATAAACACTGTTTTAGGCCAAGTTAGTGTTATTGCAAATGATATGGTTTTTCAGTAAAACTAGTGGTTATTCATTGGTAAAATGGCTTTGTTCTATTGTAGTTTTGTACTTTACGTCGTTTTAAAGTATTTTTATGTGAATTTAATCGACAGTTTTTGAAAAAATCAATGTTTTTTCGATAAACATCGTTTTAGGCCAAGTTAGTGTTATTGCAAATTATATGGTTTTTCTGAAAAACTAGCATTTATTCATTGGCAAAATGGCTTTGTTCTATTGTAGTTCTCTACATTACGTCGTTTTAGAGCATTTTTATGTGAATTGAATTGACAGTTTTTGAAAAAATCAATGTTTTTTTGATAAACACTGTTTTAGGCCAAGTTAGTGTTATTGCAAATGATATGGTTTTTCTGTAAAACTAGTAGTTATTCATTGGCAAAATGGCTTTGTTCTATTGTTGTTCTGTACTTTACGTCGTTTTAAAGCATTTTTATGTGAATTTAATTGACAGTTTTTGAAAACAACAATGTTTTTTGATAAACACTGTTTTAGGCCAAGTTAGTGTTATTGCAAATGATATGGTTTTTCTGTAAAACTAGTAGTTATTCATTGGCAAAATGGCTTTGTTCTATTGTAGTTCTGTACTTTACGTCGTTTTAGAGCATTTTTATGTGAATTTAATCGACAGTTTTTGAAAAAATCAATGTTTTTTTAATAAACACTGTTCTAGGCCAAGCTAGTGTTATTGCAAATGATATGGTTTTTCTGTAAAACTAGTAGTTATTCATTGGCAAAATGGCTTTGTTCTATTGTAGTTCTGTACTTTACGTCGTGTTAGAGCATTTTTATGTGAATTTAATTGACAGTTTTTGAAAAAATCAATGTTTTTTTGACAAACACTGTTTTAGGCCAAGTAAGTGTTATTGCAAATGATATGGTTTTTCTGAAAAAATAGCAGTTATTCATTGGCAAAATGGCTTTGTTCTATTGTAGTTCTGTACTTTACGTCGTGTTAGAGCATTTTTATGTGAATTTAATCGACAGTTTTTGAAAAAATCAATGTTTTTTTGATAAACACTGTTTTAGGCCAAGTTAGTGTTATTGCAAATGATATGGTTTTTCAGTAAAACTAGTGGTTATTCATTGGTAAAATGGCTTTGTTCTATTGTAGTTTTGTACTTTACGTCGTGTTGGAGCATTTTTATCTGAATTTAATCGACAGCTTTTGAAAAAATCAATGCTTTTTTGATAAACACTGTTTTAGGCCAAGTTAGTGTTATTGCAAATGATATGGTTTTTCAGTAAAACTAGTGGTTATTCATTGGTAAAATGGCTTTGTTCTATTGTAGTTTTGTACTTTACGTCGTTTTAAAGTATTTTTATGTGAATTTAATCGACAGTTTTTGAAAAAATCAATGTTTTTTCGATAAACATCGTTTTAGGCCAAGTTAGTGTTATTGCAAATTATATGGTTTTTCTGAAAAACTAGCATTTATTCATTGGCAAAATGGCCTTGTTCTATTGTAGTTCTGTACTCTACGTCGTTTTAAAGCATTTTTATGTGAATTTAATTGACAGTTTTTGAAAAAATCAATGTTTTTTTGATAAACACTGTTTTAGGCCAAGTTAGTGTTATTGCAAATGATATGGTTTTTCTGTAAAACTAGCAGTTATTCATTGGCAAAATGGCTTTGTTCTATTGTAGTTCTGTACTTTAAGTCGTTTTAGAGCATTTTTATATGAATTTAATCGACAGTTTTTGAAAAAATCAATGTTTTTTTAATAAACACTGTCTTAGGCCAAGTTAGTGTTATTGCAAATTATATGGTTTTTCTGTAAAACTAGTAGTTATTCATTGGCAAAATGGCTTTGTTCTATTGTAGTTCTGTATTTTAAGTCGTTTTAGAGCATTTTTATGTGAATTTAATTGACAGTTTTTGAAAAAATCAATGTTTTTTTTATAAACACTTTTTTAGGCCTAGTTAGTGTTATTGCAAATTATATGGTTTTTCTGAAAAACTAGCATTTATTCATTAGAAAAATGGCTTGGTTCCCTTGTAGCTCTGTACTTTACGTCGTTTTAGAGCATTTTTATGTGAATTTAATTGACAGTTTTTGAAAAAGTCAATGTTTTTCTGATAAACACTGTTTTAGGCCAAGTTAGTGTTATTGCAAATGATATGGTTCTTCTGAAAAACTAGCAGTTATTCATTGGCAAAATGGCTTTCTTCTATTGTAGTTCTGTACTTTACGTCGTTTTAAAGCATTTTTATGTGAATTTAATCGACAGTTTTTGAAAAAATCAATGTTTTTTTGACAAACATTGTTTTAGGCCAAGTAAGTGTTATTGCAAATGATATGGTTTTTCTGAAAAAATAGCAGTTATTCATTGGCAAAATGGCTTTGTTCTATTGTAGTTCTGTACTTTACGTCGTGTTAGAGCATTTTTATGTGAATTTAATCGACAGTTTTTGAAAAAATCAATGTTTTTTTGATAAACACTGTTTTAGGCCAAGTTAGTGTTATTGCAAATGATATGGTTTTTCAGTAAAACTAGTGGTTATTCATTGGTAAAATGGCTTTGTTCTATTGTAGTTTTGTACTTTATGTCGTGTTAGAGCATTTTTATGTGAATTTAATCGACAGTTTTTGAAAAAATCAATGCTTTTTTGATAAACACTGTTTTAGGCCAAGTTAGTGTTATTGCAAATGATATGGTTTTTCTGTAAAACTAGCAGTTATTCATTGGCAAAATGGCTTTGTTCTATTGTAGTTCTGTACTTTAAGTCGTTTTAGAGCATTTTTATGTGAATTTAATCGACAGTTTTTGAAAAAATCAATGTTTTTTTAATAAACACTGTCTTAGGCCAAGTTAGTGTTATTGCAAATGATATGCTTTTTCTGTAAAACTAGTAGTTATTCATTGGCAAAATGGCTTTGTTCTATTGTAGTTCTGTACTTTACGTCGTTTTAGAGCATTTTTATGTGAATTTAATCGACAGTTTTTGAAAAAATCAATGTTTTTTTAATAAACACTGTTTCAGGCCAAGCTAGTGTTATTGCAAATGATATGGTTTTTCTGTAAAACTAGTAGTTATTCATTGGCAAAATGGCTTTGTTCTATTGTAGTTCTGTACTTTACGTCGTTTTAAAGTATTTTTATGTGAATTTAATCGACAGTTTTTGAAAAAATCAATGTTTTTTCGATAAACATCGTTTTAGGCCAAGTTAGTGTTATTGCAAATTATATGGTTTTTCTGAAAAACTAGCATTTATTCATTGGCAAAATGGCTTTGTTCTATTGTAGTTCTCTACATTACGTCGTTTTAGAGCATTTTTATGTGAATTGAATTGACAGTTTTTGAAAAAATCAATGTTTTTTTGATAAACACTGTTTTAGGCCAAGTTAGTGTTATTGCAAATGATATGGTTTTTCTGTAAAACTAGTAGTTATTCATTGGCAAAATGGCTTTGTTCTATTGTTGTTCTGTACTTTACGTCGTTTTAAAGCATTTTTATGTGAATTTAATTGACAGTTTTTGAAAACAACAATGTTTTTTGATAAACACTGTTTTAGGCCAAGTTAGTGTTATTGCAAATGATATGGTTTTTCTGTAAAACTAGTAGTTATTCATTGGCAAAATGGCTTTGTTCTATTGTAGTTCTGTACTTTACGTCGTGTTAGAGCATTTTTAAGTGAATTTAATTGACAGTTTTTGAAAAAATCAATGTTTTTTTGACAAACACTGTTTTAGGCCAAGTAAGTGTTATTGCAAATGATATGGTTTTTCTGAAAAAATAGCAGTTATTCATTGCCAAAATGGCTTTGTTCTATTGTAGTTCTGTACTTTACGTCGTGTTAGAGCATTTTTATGTGAATTTAATCGACAGTTTTTGAAAAAATCAATGTTTTTTTGATAAACACTGTTTTAGGCCAAGTTAGTGTTATTGCAAATGATATGGTTTTTCAGTAAAACTAGTGGTTATTCATTGGTAAAATGGCTTTGTTCTATTGTAGTTTTGTACTTTACGTCGTGTTGGAGCATTTTTATCTGAATTTAATCGACAGTTTTTGAAAAAATCAATGCTTTTTTGATAAACACTGTTTTAGGCGAAGTTAGTGTTATTGCAAATGATATGGTTTTTCAGTAAAACTAGTGGTTATTCATTGGTAAAATGGCTTTGTTCTATTGTAGTTTTGTACTTTACGTCGTTTTAAAGTATTTTTATGTGAATTTAATCGACAGTTTTTGAAAAAATCAATGTTTTTTCGATAAACATCGTTTTAGGCCAAGTTAGTGTTATTGCAAATTATATGGTTTTTCTGAAAAACTAGCATTTATTCATTGGCAAAATGGCCTTGTTCTATTGTAGTTCTGTACTCTACGTCGTTTTAAAGCATTTTTATGTGAATTTAATTGACAGTTTTTGAAAAAATCAATGTTTTTTTGATAAACACTGTTTTAGGCCAAGTTAGTGTTATTGCAAATGATATGGTTTTTCTGTAAAACTAGCAGTTATTCATTGGCAAAATGGCTTTGTTCTATTGTAGTTCTGTACTTTAAGTCGTTTTAGAGCATTTTTATATGAATTTAATCGACAGTTTTTGAAAAAATCAATGTTTTTTTAATAAACACTGTCTTAGGCCAAGTTAGTGTTATTGCAAATTATATCGTTTTTCTGTAAAACTAGTAGTTATTCATTGGCAAAATGGCTTTGTTCTATTGTAGTTCTGTATTTTAAGTCGTTTTAGAGCATTTTTATGTGAATTTAATTGACAGTTTTTGAAAAAATCAATGTTTTTTTTATAAACACTTTTTTAGGCCTAGTTAGTGTTATTGCAAATTATATGGTTTTTATGAAAAACTAGCATTTATTCATTAGAAAAATGGCTTGGTTCCCTTGTAGCTCTGTACTTTACGTCGTTTTAGAGCATTTTTATGTGAATTTAATTGACAGTTTTTGAAAAAGTCAATGTTTTTCTGATAAACACTGTTTTAGGCCAAGTTAGTGTTATTGCAAATGATATGGTTCTTCTGAAAAACTAGCAGTTATTCATTGGCAAAATGGCTTTCTTCTATTGTAGTTCTGTACTTTACGTCGTTTTAAAGCATTTTTATGTGAATTTAATCGACAGTTTTTGAAAAAATCAATGTTTTTTTGACAAACACTGTTTTAGGCCAAGTAAGTGTTATTGCAAATGATATGGTTTTTCTGAAAAAATAGCAGTTATTCATTGGCAAAATGGCTTTGTTCTATTGTAGTTCTGTACTTTACGTCGTGTTAGAGCATTTTTATGTGAATTTAATCGACAGTTTTTGAAAAAATCAATGTTTTTTTGATAAACACTGTTTTAGGCCAAGTTAGTGTTATTGCAAATGATATGGTTTTTCAGTAAAACTAGTGGTTATTCATTGGTAAAATGGCTTTGTTCTATTGTAGTTTTGTACTTTACGTCGTGTTAGAGCATTTTTATCTGAATTTAATCGACAGTTTTTGAAAAAATCAATGCTTTTTTGATAAACACTGTTTTAGGCCAAGTTAGTGTTATTGCAAATGATATGGTTTTTCAGTAAAACTAGTGGTTATTCATTGGTAAAATGGCTTTGTTCTATTGTAGTTTTGTACTTTACGTCGTTTTAAAGTATTTTTATGTGAATTTAATCGACAGTTTTTGAAAAAATCAATGTTTTTTCGATAAACATCGTTTTAGGCCAAGTTAGTGTTATTGCAAATTATATGGTTTTTCTGAAAAACTAGCATTTATTCATTGGCAAAATGGCCTTGTTCTATTTTAGTTCTGTACTCTACGTCGTTTTAAAGCATTTTTATGTGAATTTAATTGACAGTTTTTGAAAAAATCAATGTTTTTTTGATAAACACTGTTTTAGGCCAAGTTAGTGTTATTGCAAATGATATGGTTTTTCTGTAAAACTAGCAGTTATTCATTGGCAAAATGGCTTTGTTCTATTGTAGTTCTGTACTTTAAGTCGTTTTAGAGCATTTTTATGTGAATTTAATCGACAGTTTTTGAAAAAATCAATGTTTTTTTAATAAACACTGTCTTAGGCCAAGTTAGTGTTATTGCAAATGATATGCTTTTTCTGTAAAACTAGTAGTTATTCATTGGCAAAATGGCTTTGTTCTATTGTAGTTCTGTACTTTACGTCGTTTTAGAGCATTTTTATGTGAATTTAATCGACAGTTTTTGAAAAAATCAATGTTTTTTTAATAAACACTGTTTTAGGCCAAGCTAGTGTTATTGCAAATGATATGGTTTTTCTGTAAAACTAGTAGTTATTCATTGGCAAAATGGCTTTGTTCTATTGTAGTTCTGTACTTTACGTCGTGTTAGAGCATTTTTATGTGAATTTAATCGACAGTTTTTGAAAAAATCAATGTTTTTTTGAGAAACACTGTTTTAGGCCAAGTTAGTGTTATTGCAAATGATATGGTTTTTCAGTAAAACTAGTGGATATTCATTGGTAAAATGGCTTTGTTCTATTGTAGTTTTGTACTTTACGTCGTTTTAAAGTATTTTTATGTGAATTTAATCGACAGTTTTTGAAAAAATCAATGTTTTTTCGATAAACATCGTTTTAGGCCAAGTTAGTGTTATTGCAAAGGATATGGTTTTTCTGAAAAACTAGCATTTATTCATTGGCAAAATGGCCTTGTTCTATTGTAGTTCTGTACTCTGCGTCGTTTTAAAGCACTTTTATGTGAATTTAATTGACAGTTTTTGAAAAAATCAATGTTTTTTTGATAAACACTGTTTTAGGCCAAGTTAGTGTTATTGCAAATGATATGGTTTTTCTGAAAATCTAGCAGTTATTCATTGGCAAAATGGCTTTGTTCTTTTGGAGTTCTGTACTTTACGTCGTGTTAGAGCATTTTTATGTGAATTTAATCGACAGTTTTTGAAAAAATCAATGTTTTTTTGATAAACACTGTTTTAGGCCAAGTTAGTGTTATTGCAAATGATATGGTTTTTCAGTAAAACTAGTGGTTATTCATTGGTAAAATGGCTTTGTTCTATTGTAGTTTTGTACTTTACGTCGTTTTAAAGTATTTTTATGTGAATTTAATCGACAGTTTTGGAAAAAATCAATGTTTTTTCGATAACCATCGTTTTAGGCCAAGTTAGTGTTATTGCAAATTATATGGTTTTTCTGAAAAACTAGCATTTATTCATTGGCAAAATGGCCTTGTTGTATTGTAGTTCTGTACTCTACGTCGTTTTAAAGCATTTTTATGTGAATTTAATTGACAGTTTTTGAAAAAATCAATGTTTTTTTGATAAACACTGTTTTAGGCCAAGTTAGTGTTATTGCAAATGATATGGTTTTTCTGTAAAACTAGTAGTTATTCATTGGCAAAATGGCTTTGTTCTATTGTAGTTCTGTACTTTACGTCGTGTTAGAGCATTTTTATGTGAATTTAATCGACAGTTTTTGAAAAAATCAATGTTTTGTTGATAAACACTGTTTTAGGCCAAGTTAGTGTTATTGCAAATTATATGGTTTTTCTTAAAAACTAGCAGTTATTCATTGGCAAAATGGCTTTGTTTTATTGTAACTCTGTACTTTACGTCGTTTTAAAGCATTTTTATGTGAATCTAATCTACAGTTTTTGAAAAAATCAATGCTTTTTTGATAAACACTGTTTTAGCCAAAGCTAGTATTATTGCGAATTATATGGTTTTTCTGAAAAGCTAGCAGCTATTCATTGGCAAAATGGCTTTGTTCTATTGTAGTTCTCTACATTACGTCGTTTTAGAGCATTTTTATGTGAATTGAGTTGACAGTTTTTGAAAAAATCAATGTTTTTTTGATAAACACTGTTTTAGGCCAAGTTAGTGTTATTGCAAATGATATGGTTTTTCTGTAAAACTAGTAGTTATTCATTGGCAAAATGGCTTTGTTCTATTGTTGTTCTGTACTTTACGTCGTTTTAAAGCATTTTTATGTGAATTTAATTGACAGTTTTTGAAAAAATCAATGTTTTTTTGATAAACATCGTTTTAGGCCAAGTTAGTGTTATTGCGAATTATATGGTTTTTCTGAAAAGCTAGCAGCTATTCATTGGCAAAATGGCTTTGTTCTATTGTAGTTCTCTACATTACGTCGTTTTAGAGCATTTTTATGTGAATTGAATTGACAGTTTTTGAAAAAATCAATGTTTTTTTGATAAACACTGTTTTAGGCCCAGTTAGTGTTATTGCAAATGATATGGTTTTTCTGTAAAACTAATAGTTATTCATTGGCAAAATGGCTTTGTTCTATTGTTGTTCTGTACTTTACGTCGTTTTAAAGCATTTTTATGTGAATTTAATTGACAGTTTTTGAAAACAACAATGTTTTTTTGATAAACACTGTTTTAGGCCAAGTTAGTGTTATTGCAAATGATATGGTTTTTCTGTAAAACTAGTAGTTATTCATTGGCAAAATGGCTTTGTTCTATTGTAGTTCTGTACTTTACGTCGTGTTAGAGCATTTTTATGTGAATTTAATCGACAGTTTTTGAAAAAATCAATGTTTTTTTAATAAACACTGTTCTAGGCCAAGCTAGTGTTATTGCAAATGATATGGTTTTTCTGTAAAACTAGTAGTTATTCATTGGCAAAATGGCTTTGTTCTATTGTAGTTCTGTACTTTACGTCGTGTTAGAGCATTTTTATGTGAATTTAATTGACAGTTTTTGAAAAAATCAATGTTTTTTTGATAAACACTGTTTTAGGCCAAGTTAGTGTTATTGCAAATGATATGGTTTTTCAGTAAAACTAGTGGTTATTTATTGGCAACATGGCCTTGTTCCATTGTAGTTCTGTACTTTACGTCGTTTTAAAGCATTTTTATGTGAATTTAATCAACAGTTTTTGAAAAAATCAATGCTTTTTTGATAAACACTGTTTTAGCCCAAGCTAGTGTTTTTGCAAATTGTATGTTTTTTCTGAAAAGCTAGCAGTTATTCATTGGCAAAATGGCTTTGTTCTATTGTAGTTCTGTACATTACGTCGTTTTAGAGCATTTTTATGTGAATTTAATTGACAGTTTTTGAAAAAATCAATGTTTTTTTGATAAACACTGTTTTAGGCCAAGTTAGTGTTATTGCAAATGATATGGTTTTTCTGTAAAACTAGTAGTTATTCATTGGCAAAATGGCTTTGTTCTATTGTAGTTCTGTACTTTACGTCGTGTTAGAGCATTTTTATGTGAATTTAATCGACAGTTTTTGAAAAAATCAATGTTTTGTTGATAAACACTGTTTTAGGCCAAGTTAGTGTTATTGCAAATTATATGGTTTTTCTTAAAAACTAGCAGTTATTCATTAGCAAAATGGCTTTGTTTTATTGTAACTCTGTACTTTACGTCGTTTTAAAGCATTTTTATGTGAATTTAATTGACAGTTGTTGAAAAAATCAATGTTTTTTTGATAAACACTGTTTTAGGCCAAGTTAGTGTTCATGCAAATGATATAGTTTTACTGTAAAACTAGTAGTTATTCATTGGCAAAATGGCTTTGTTCTATTGTAGTTCTGTATTTTAAGTCGTTTTAGAGCATTTTTATGTGAATTTAATTGACAGTTTTTGAAAAAATCAATGTTTTTTTGATAAACACTTTTTTAGGCCAAGTTAGTGTTATTGCAAATTATATGGTTTTTCTGAAAAACTAGCAGTTATTCATTGGCAAAATGGCTTTGTTCTATTGTAGTTCTGTACTCTACGTCGTTTTAAAGCATTTTTATGTGAATTTGATTGACAGTTTTTGAAAAAATCAATGTTTTTTTGATAAACACAGTTTTAGGCCAAGTTAGTGTTATTGCAAATGATATGGTTTTTCTGTAAAACTAGTAGTTATTCATTGGCAAAATGGCTTTGTTCTATTGTAGTTCTGTACTTTACGTCGTTTTAAAGCATTTTTATGTGAATTTAATCGACAGTTTTTGAAAAAATCAATGTTTTTTTAATTAACACTGTTTTAGGCCAAGGTAGTATTATTGCAAATGATATGGTTTTTCTGTAAAACTAGTAGTTATTCATTGGCAAATGGCTTTGTTCTATTGTAGTTCTGTACTTTACGTCGTGTTAGAGCATTTTTATGTGAATTTAATCGACAGTTTTTGAAAAAATCAATGTTTTTTTGATAAACACTGTTTTAGGCCAAGTTAGTGTTATTGCAAATGATATGGTTTTTCAGTAAAACTAGTGGATATTCATTGGTAAAATGGCTTTGTTCTATTGTAGTTTTGTACTTTACGTCGTTTTAAAGTATTTTTATGTGAATTTAATCGACAGTTTTTGAAAAAATCAATGTTTTTTCGATAAACATCGTTTTAGGCCAAGTTAGTGTTATTGCAAATTATATGGTTTTTCTGAAAAACTAGCATTTATTCATTGGCAAAATGGCCTTGTTCTATTGTAGTTCTGTACTCTACGTCGTTTTAGAGCATTTTTATGTGAATTTAATTGACAGTTTTTGAAAAAATCAATGTTTTTTTGATAAACACTTTTTTAGGCCAAGTTAGTGTTATTGCAAATTATATGGTTTTTCTGAAAAACTAGCAGTTATTCATTGGCAAAATGGCTTTGTTCTATTGTAGTTCTGTACTCTACGTCGTTTTAAAGCATTTTTTTGTGAATTTAATTGACAGTTTTTGAAAAAATCAATGTTTTTTTGATAAACACAGTTTTAGGCCAAGTTAGTGTTATTGCAAATGATATGCTTTTTCTGTAAAACTAGTAGTTATTCATTGGCAAAATGGCTTTGTTCTACTGTAGTTCTGTACTTTACGTCGTTTTAGAGCATTTTTATGTGAATTTAATCGACAGTTTTTGAAAAAATCAATGTTTTTTTAATAAACACTGTTTTAGGCCAAGCTAGTGTTATTGCAAATGATATGGTTTTTCTGTAAAACTAGTAGTTATTCATTGGCAAAATGGCTTTGTTCTATTGTAGTTCTGTACTTTACCTCGTGTTAGAGCATTTTTATGTGAATTTAATCGACAGTTTTTGAAAAAATCAATGTTTTTTTGAGAAACACTGTTTTAGGCCAAGTTAGTGTTATTGCAAATGATATGGTTTTTCAGTAAAACTAGTGGATATTCATTGGTAAAATGGCTTTGTTCTATTGTAGTTTTGTACTTTACGTCGTTTTAAAGTATTTTTATGTGAATTTAATCGACAGTTTTTGAAAAAATTAATGTTTTTTCGATAAACATCGTTTTAGGCCAAGTTAGTGTTATTGCAAAGGATATGGTTTTTCTGAAAAACTAGCATTTATTCATTGGCAAAATGGCCTTGTTCTATTGTAGTTCTGTACTCTACGTCGTTTTAAAGCACTTTTATGTGAATTTAATTGACAGTTTTTAAAAAAATCAATGTTTTTTTGATAAACACTGTTTTAGGCCAAGTTAGTGTTGTTGCAAATGATATGGTTTTTCTGAAAAACTAGCAGTTATTCATTGGCAAAATGGCTTTGTTCTTTTGGAGTTCTGTACATTACGTCGTGTTAGAGCATTTTTATGTGAATTTAATCGACAGTTTTTGAAAAAATCAATGTTTTTTTGATAAACACTGTTTTAGGCCAAGTTAGTGTTATTGCAAATGATATGGTTTTTCAGTAAAACTAGTGGTTATTCATTGGTAAAATGGCTTTGTTCTATTGTAGTTTTGAACTTTACGTCGTTTTAAAGTATTTTTATGTGAATTTAATCGACAGTTATTGAAAAAATCAATGTTTTTTCGATAACCATCGTTTTAGGCCAAGTTAGTGTTATTGCAAATTATATGGTTTTTCTGAAAAACTAGCATTTATTCATTGGCAAAATGGCCTTGTTGTATTGTAGTTCTGTACTCTACGTCGTTTTAAAGCATTTTTATGTGAATTTAAATGACAGTTTTTGAAAAAATCAATGTTTTTTTGATAAACACTGTTTTAGGCCAAGTTAGTGTTATTGCAAATGATATGGTTTTTCTGTAAAACTAGTAGTTATTCATTGGCAAAATGGCTTTGTTCTATTGTAGTTCTGTACTTTACGTCGTGTTAGAGCATTTTTATGTGAATTTAATCGACAGTTTTTGAAAAAATCAATGTTTTTTTAATAAACACTGTGTTAGGCCAAGTTAGTGTTATTGCAAATGATATGGTTTTTCTGAAAAATAGTAGTTATTCATTGGCAAAATGGCTTTGTTCTATTGTAGTTCTGTATTTTACGTTGTTTTAAAGCATTTTTATGTGAATTTAATTGACAGTTTTTGAAAAAATCAATGTTTCTTTGATAAACACTTTTTTCGGCCAAATTAGTGTTATTGCAAATTATATGGTTTTTCTTAAAAACTAGTAGTTATTCATTGGCAAAATAGCTTTGTTTTATTGTAACTCTGTACTTTACGTCGTTTTAAAGCATTTTTATGTGAATCTAATGTACAGTTTTTGAAAAAATCAATGTTTTTTTGATAAACACTGTTTTAGGCCAAGTTAGTGTTTTTGCAAATGATATGGTTTTTCTGGAAAACTAGTAGTTATTCATTGGCAAAATGGCTTTGTTCTATTGTTGTTCTGTACTTTACGTCGTTTTAAAGCATTTTTATGTGAATTTAATTGACAGTTTTTGAAAACAACAATGTTTTTTTGATAAACACTGTTTTAGGCCACGTTAGTGTTATTGCAAATGATATGGTTTTTCTGTAAAACTAGTAGTTATTCATTGGCAAAATGGCTTTGTTCTATTGTAGTTCTGTACTTTACGTCGTTTTAGAGCATTTTTATGTGAATTTAATCGACAGTTTTTGAAAAAATCAATCTTTTTTTAATAAACACTGTTCTAGGCCAAGCTAGTGTTATTGCAAATGATATCGTTTTTCTGTAAAACTAGTAGTTATTCATTGGCAAAATGGCTTTGTTCTATTGTAGTTCTGTACTTTACGTCGTGTTAGAGCATTTTTATGTGAATTTAATTGACAGTTTTTGAAAAAATCAATGTTTTTTTGATAAACACTGTTTTAGGCCAAGTTAGTGTTGTTGCAAATGATATGGTTTTTCTGAAAAACTAGCAGTTATTCATTGGCAAAATGGCTTTGTTCTTTTGGAGTTCTGTACATTACGTCGTGTTAGAGCATTTTTATGTGAATTTAATCGACAGTTTTTGAAAAAATCAATGTTTTTTTGATAAACACTGTTTTAGGCCAAGTTAGTGTTATTGCAAATGATATGGTTTTTCAGTAAAACTAGTGGTTATTCATTGGTAAAATGGCTTTGTTCTATTGTAGTTTTGAACTTTACGTCGTTTTAAAGTATTTTTATGTGAATTTAATCGACAGTTTTTGAAAAAATCAATGTTTTTTCGATAACCATCGTTTTAGGCCAAGTTAGTGTTATTGCAAATTATATGGTTTTTCTGAAAAACTAGCATTTATTCATTGGCAAAATGGCCTTGTTGTATTGTAGTTCTGTACTCTACGTCGTTTTAAAGCATTTTTATGTGAATTTAATTGACAGTTTTTGAAAAAATCAATGTTTTTTTGATAAACACTGTTTTAGGCCAAGTTAGTGTTATTGCAAATGATATGGTTTTTCTGTAAAACTAGTAGTTATTCATTGGCAAAATGGCTTTGTTCTATTGTAGTTCTGTACTTTACGTCGTGTTAGAGCATTTTTATGTGAATTTAATCGACAGTTTTTGAAAAAATCAATGTTTTTTTAATAAACACTGTGTTAGGCCAAGTTAGTGTTATTGCAAATGATATGGTTTTTCTGAAAAATAGTAGTTATTCATTGGCAAAATGGCTTTGTTCTATTGTAGTTCTGTATTTTACGTTGTTTTAAAGCATTTTTATGTGAATTTAATTGACAGTTTTTGAAAAAATCAATGTTTCTTTGATAAACACTTTTTTTGGCCAAGTTAGTGTTATTGCAAATTATATGGTTTTTCTTAAAAACTAGTAGTTATTCATTGGCAAAATAGCTTTGTTTTATTGTAACTCTGTACTTTACGTCGTTTTAAAGCATTTTTATGTGAATCTAATGTACAGTTTTTGAAAAAATCAATGTTTTTTTGATAAACACTGTTTTAGGCCAAGTTAGTGTTTTTGCAAATGATATGGTTTTTCTGGAAAACTAGTAGTTATTCATTGGCAAAATGGCTTTGTTCTATTGTTGTTCTGTACTTTACGTCGTTTTAAAGCATTTTTATGTGAATTTAATTGACAGTTTTTGAAAACAACAATGTTTTTTTGATAAACACTGTTTTAGGCCACGTTAGTGTTATTGCAAATGATATGGTTTTTCTGTAAAACTAGTAGTTATTCATTGGCAAAATGGCTTTGTTCTATTGTAGTTCTGTACTTTACGTCGTTTTAGAGCATTTTTATGTGAATTTAATCGACAGTTTTTGAAAAAATCAATCTTTTTTTAATAAACACTGTTCTAGGCCAAGCTAGTGTTATTGCAAATGATATCGTTTTTCTGTAAAACTAGTAGTTATTCATTGGCAAAATGGCTTTGTTCTATTGTAGTTCTGTACTTTACGTCGTGTTAGAGCATTTTTATGTGAATTTAATTGACAGTTTTTGAAAAAATCAATGTTTTTTTGATAAACACTGTTTTAGGCCAAGTTAGTGTTATTGCAAATGATATGGTTTTTCAGTAAAACTAGTGGTTATTCATTGGCAAAATGGCCTTGTTCCATTGTAGTTCTGTACTTTACGTCGTTTTAAAGCATTTTTATGTGAATTTAATCAACAGTTTTTGAAAAAATCAATGCTTTTTTGATAAACACTGTTTTAGCCCAAGCTAGTGTTTTTGCAAATTATATGTTTTTTCTGAAAAGCTAGCAGTTATTCATTGGCAAAATGGCTTTGTTCTATTGTAGTTCTGTACATTACGTCGTTTTAGAGCATTTTTATGTGAATTTAATTGACAGTTTTTGAAAAAATCAATGTTTTTTTGATAAACACTGTTTTAGGCCAAGTTAGTGTTATTGCAAATGATATGGTTTTTCTGTAAAACTAGTAGTTATTCATTGGCAAAATGGCTTTGTTCTATTGTAGTTCTGTACTTTACGTCGTTTTAGAGCATTTTTATGTGAATTTAATCGACAGTTTTTGAAAAAATCAATGTTTTTTTAATAAACACTGTTTTAGGCCAAGCTAGTGTTATTGCAAATTATATGTTTTTTCTGAAAAGCTAGCAGTTATTCATTGGCAAAATGGCTTTGTTCTATTGTAGTTCTGTACATTACGTCGTTTTAGAGCATTTTTATGTGAATTTAATTGACAGTTGTTGAAAAAATCAATGTTTTTTTGATAAACACTGTTTTAGGCCAAGTTAGTGTTATAGAAAATTATATGGTTTCTCTGTAAAACTAGTAGTTATTCATTGGCAAAATGGCTTTGTTCTATTGTAGTTCTGTACTTTACGTCGTTTTAAAGCATTTTTATGTCAATTTAATTGACAGTTTTTGAAAAAATCAATGTTTTTTTGATAAACACTGTTTTAGGCCAAGTTAGTGTTCATGCAAATGATATAGTTTTACTGTAAAACTAGTAGTTATTCATTGGCAAAATGGCTTTGTTCTATTGTAGTTCTGTACTTTACGTCGTGTTAGAGCATTTTTATGTGAATTTAATTGACAGTTTTTGAAAAAATCAATGTTTTTTTGATAAACACTGTTTTAGGCCAAGTTAGTGTTATTGCAAATGATATGGTTTTTCAGTAAAACTACTGGTTATTCATTGGCAAAATGGCCTTGTTCCATTGTAGTTCTGTACTTTACGTCGTTTTAAAGCATTTTTATGTGAATTTAATCAACAGTTTTTGAAAAAATCAATGCTTTTTTGATAAACACTGTTTTAGCCCAAGCTAGTGTTTTTGCAAATTATATGTTTTTTCTGAAAAGCTAGCAGTTATTCATTGGCAAAATGGCTTTGTTCTATTGTAGTTCTGTACATTACGTCGTTTTAGAGCATTTTTATGTGAATTTAATTGACAGTTTTTGAAAAAATCAATGTTTTTTTGATAAACACTGTTTTAGGCCAAGTTAGTGTTATTGCAAATGATATGGTTTTTCTGTAAAACTAGTAGTTATTCATTGGCAAAATGGCTTTGTTCTATTGTAGTTCTGTACTTTACGTCGTTTTAGAGCATTTTTATGTGAATTTAATTGACAGTTTTTGAAAAAATCAATGTTTTTTTAATAAACACTGTTTTAGGCGAAGCTAGTGTTATTGCAAATTATATGTTTTTTCTGAAAAGCTAGCAGTTATTCATTGGCAAAATGGCTTTGTTCTATTGTAGTTCTGTACATTACGTCGTTTTAGAGCATTTTTATGTGAATTTAATTGACAGTTGTTGAAAAAATCAATGTTTTTTTGATAAACACTGTTTTAGGCCAAGTTAGTGTTATAGATAATTATATGGTTTCTCTGTAAAACTAGTAGTTATTCATTGGCAAAATGGCTTTGTTCTATTGTAGTTCTGTACTTTACGTCGTTTTAAAGCATTTTTATGTCAATTTAATTGACAGTTTTTGAAAAAATCAATGTTTTTTTGATAAACACTGTTTTAGGCCAAGTTAGTGTTCATGCAAATGATATAGTTTTACTGTAAAACTAGTAGTTATTCATTGGCAAAATGGCTTTAATCTATTGTAGTTTTGTACTTTACGTCGTTTTAAAGCATTTTTACGTCAATTTAATTGACAGTTTTTGAAAAAATCAATGTTTTTTTGATAAACACTGTTTTAGGCCAAGTTAGTGTTCATGCAAATGATATAGTTTTACTGTAAAACTAGTAGTTATTCATTGGCAAAATGGCTTTGTTCTATTGTAGTTTTGTACTTTACGTCGTGTTAGAGCATTTTTATGTGAATTTAATTGACAGTTTTTGAAAAAATCAATGTTTTTTTGATAAACACTGTTTTAGGCCAAGTTAGTGTTATTGCAAATGATATGGTTTCTCAGTAAAACTACTGGTTATTCATTGGCAAAATGGCTTTGTTCTATTGTAGTTTTGTACTTTACGTCGTTTTAAAGCACTTTTATGTGAATTTAATCGACAGTTTTTGAAAAAATCAATGCTTTTTTGATAAACACTATTTTAGCCCAAGCTAGTGTTATTGCAAATTATATGGTTTTTCTGAAAAACAAGCAGTTATTCATTGGCAAAATGGCTTTGTTTAATTGTTGTTCTGTACTTTACGTCGTTTTAAAGCATTTTTATGTGAATTTAATCAACAGTTTTTGAAAAAATCAATGCTTTTTTGATAAACACTGTTTTAGCCCAAGCTAGTGTTATTGTAAATTATATGTTTTTTCTGAAAAGCTAGCAGTTATTCATTGGCAAAATGGCTTTGTTCTATTGTAGTTCTGTACATTACGTCGTTTTAGAGCATTTTTATGTAAATTTAATTGACAGTTTTTGAAAAAATCAATGTTTTTTTGATAAATACTGTTTTAGGCCAAGTTAGTGTTATTGCAAATTATATGGTTTTACTGTAAAACTAGTAGTTATTCATTGGCAAAATGGCTTTGTTCTATTGTAGTTCTGTACTACGTCGTTTTAAAGCATTTTTATGTGAATTTAATTGACAGTTTTTGAAAAAATCAATGTTTTTTTGATCAACATCGTTTTAGGCCAAGTTAGTGTTATTGCAAATGATATGGTTTTTCTGTAAAACTAGTAGTTATTCATTGGCAAAATGGCTTTGTTCTATTGTAGTTCTGTACTTTACGTCGTTTTAAAGCATTTTTATGTGAATTTAATTGACAGTTTTTTAAAAAATCAATGTTTTTTTGATAAACACTGTCTTAGGCCAAGCTTTTGTTATTGCAAATGATATGGTTTTTCTCAAAAACTAGCAGTTATTCATTGGCAAAATGGCTTTGTTCTATTGTAGTTCTGTACATTACGTCGCTTTAGAGCATTTTTATGTGAATTTAATTGACAGTTTTTGAAAAAATCAATGTTTTTTTTATAAACACTGTTTTAGGCAAAGTTAGTGTTATTGCAAATTATATGGTTTTTCTGTAAAACTAGTAGTTATTCATTGGCAAAATGGCTTTGTTCTATTGTAGTTCTGTACATTACGTCATTTTAGAGCATTTTTATGTGAATTTAATTGACAGTTTTTGAAAAAATCAATGTTTTTTTTGATAAACACTGTTTTAGGCCTATTTAGTGTTATTGCAAATGATATGGTTTTTCTGAAAAACTAGCAGTTATTCATTGGCAAAATGGCTTTGTTCTATTGTTGTTCTGTACTTTACGTCGTTTTAAAGCATTTTTATGTGAATTTAATCAACAGTTTTTGAAAAAATCAATGTTTTTTTGATCAACATCGTTTTAGGCCAAGTTAGTGTTATTGCAAATGATATGGTTTTTCTGTAAAACTAGTAGTTATTCATTGGCAAAATGGCTTTGTTCTATTGTAGTTCTGTACTTTACGTCGTTTTAAAGCATTTTTATGTGAATTTAATTGACAGTTTTTGAAAAAATCAATGTTTTTTTGATAAACACTGTCTTAGGCCAAGCTTTTGTTATTGCAAATGATATGGTTTTTCTCAAAAACTAGCAGTTATTCATTGGCAAAATGGCTTTGTTCTATTGTAGTTCTGTACATTACGTCGTTTTAGAGCATTTTTATGTGAATTTAATTGACAGTTTTTGAAAAAATCAATGTTTTTTTTATAAACACTGTTTTAGGCAAAGTTAGTGTTATTGCAAATTATATGGTTTTTCTGTAAAACTAGTAGTTATTCATTGGCAAAATGGCTTTGCTCTATTGTAGTTCTGTACTTTACGTCGTTTTAAAGCATTTTTATGTGAATTTAATTGACAGTTTTTGAAAAAATTAATGTTTTTTTGATAAACACTTTTTTAGGCCAAGTTAGTGTTATTGCAAATTATATGGTTTTTCTGAAAAACTAGCAGTTTTTCTCTGGCAAAATGGCTTTGTTCTATTGTTGTTTTGTACTTTACGTCGTTTTAAAGCATTTTTTTGTGAATTTAATTGACAGTTTTTGAAAAAATCAATGTTTTTTTGATAAACACTGTCTGAGGCCAAGTTATTGTTATTGCAAATTATATGGTTTTTCTGAAAAACTAGCAGTTATTCATTGGCAAAATGGCTTTGTTCTATTGTTGTTCTGTACTTTACGTCGTTTTAAAGCATTTTTATGTGAATTTAATCAACAGTTTTTGAAAAAATCAATGCTTTTTTGATAAACACTGTTTTAGCCCAAGCTAGTGTTATTGCAAATTATATGTTTTTTCTGAAAAGCTAGCAGTTATTCATTGGCAAAATGGCTTTGTTCTATTGTAGTTCTGTACATTACGTCATTTTAGAGCATTTTTATGTGAATTTAATTGACAGTTTTTGAAAAAATCAATGTTTTTTTTGATAAACACTGTTTTAGGCCTATTTAGTGTTATTGCAAATGATATCGTTTTTTTGTAAAACTAGTAGTTATTCATTGGCAAAATGGCTTTGCTCTATTGTAGTTCTGCTTTTTACGTCGTTTTAGAGCATTTTTATGTGAATTTAATTGACAGTTGTTGAAAAAATCAATGTTTTTTTGATAAACACTGTTTTAGGCCAAGTTAGTGTTATAGAAAATTATATGGTTTCTCTGTAAAACTAGTAGTTATTCATTGGCAAAATGGCTTTGTTCTATTGTAGTTCTGTACTTTACGTCGTTTTAAAGCATTTTTATGTGAATTTAATTGACAGTTTTTGAAAAAATCAATGTTTTTTTGATAAACACTGTTTTAGGCCAAGTTAGTGTTCATGCAAATGATATAGTTTTACTGTAAAACTAGTAGTTATTCATTGGCAAAATGGCTTTGTTCTATTGTAGTTCTGTACTTTACGTCGTGTTAGAGCATTTTTATGTGAATTTAATTGACAGTTTTTGAAAAAATCAATGTTTTTTTGATAAACACTGTTTTAGGCCAAGTTAGTGTTATTGCAAATGATATGGTTTTTCAGTAAAACTACTGGTTATTCATTGGCAAAATGGCCTTGTTCCATTGTAGTTCTGTACTTTACGTCGTTTTAAAGCATTTTTATGTGAATTTAATCAACAGTTTTTGAAAAAATCAATGCTTTTTTGATAAACACTGTTTTAGCCCAAGCTAGTGTTTTTGCAAATTATATGTTTTTTCTGAAAAGCTAGCAGTTATTCATTGGCAAAATGACTTTGTTCTATTGTAGTTCTGTACATTACGTCGTTTTAGAGCATTTTTATGTGAATTTAATTGACAGTTTTTGAAAAAATCAATGTTTTTTTGATAAACACTGTTTTAGGCCAAGTTAGTGTTCATGCAAATGATATAGTTTTACTGTAAAACTAGTAGTTATTCATTGGCAAAATGGCTTTGTTCTATTGTAGTTCTGTACTTTACGTCGTGTTAGAGCATTTTTATGTGAATTTAATTGACAGTTTTTGAAAAAATCAATGTTTTTTTGATAAACACTGTTTTAGGCCAAGTTAGTGTTATTGCAAATGATATGGTTTTTCAGTAAAACTACTGGTTATTCATTGGCAAAATGGCCTTGTTCCATTGTAGTTCTGTACTTTACGTCGTTTTAAAGCATTTTTATGTGAATTTAATCAACAGTTTTTGAAAAAATCAATGCTTTTTTGATAAACACTGTTTTAGCCCAAGCTAGTGTTTTTGCAAATTATATGTTTTTTCTGAAAAGCTAGCAGTTATTCATTGGCAAAATGGCTTTGTTCTATTGTAGTTCTGTACATTACGTCGTTTTAGAGCATTTTTATGTGAATTTAATTGACAGTTTTTGAAAAAATCAATGTTTTTTTGATAAACACTGTTTTAGGCCAAGTTAGTGTTATTATAAATGATATGGTTTTTCTGTAAAACTAGTAGTTATTCATTGGCAAAATGGCTTTGTTCTATTGTAGTTCTGTACTTTACGTCGTTTTAGAGCATTTTTATGTGAATTTAATTGACAGTTTTTGAAAAAATCAATGTTTTTTTAATAAACACTGTTTTAGGCGAAGCTAGTGTTATTGCAAATTATATGTTTTTTCTGAAAAGCTAGCAGTTATTCATTGGCAAAATGGCTTTGTTCTATTGTAGTTCTGTACATTACGTCGTTTTAGAGCATTTTTATGTGAATTTAATTGACAGTTGTTGAAAAAATCAATGTTTTTTTGATAAACACTGTTTTAGGCCAAGTTAGTGTTATAGAAAATTATATGGTTTCTCTGTAAAACTAGTAGTTATTCATTGGCAAAATGGCTTTGTTCTATTGTAGTTCTGTACTTTACGTCGTTTTAAAGCATTTTTATGTCAATTTAATTGACAGTTTTTGAAAAAATCAATGTTTTTTTGATAAACACTGTTTTAGGCCAAGTTAGTGTTCATGCAAATGATATAGTTTTACTGTAAAACTAGTAGTTATTCATTGGCAAAATGGCTTTAATCTATTGTAGTTTTGTACTTTACGTCGTTTTAAAGCATTTTTATGTCAATTTAATTGACAGTTTTTGAAAAAATCAATGTTTTTTTGATAAACACTGTTTTAGGCCAAGTTAGTGTTCATGCAAATGATATAGTTTTACTGTAAAACTAGTAGTTATTCATTGGCAAAATGGCTTTGTTCTATTGTAGTTCTGTACTTTACGTCGTGTTAGAGCATTTTTATGTGAATTTAATTGACAGTTTTTGAAAAAATCAATGTTTTTTTGATAAACACTGTTTTAGGCCAAGTTAGTGTTATTGCAAATGATATGGTTTCTCAGTAAAACTACTGGTTATTCATTGGCAAAATGGCTTTGTTCTATTGTAGTTTTGTACTTTACGTCGTTTTAAAGCACTTTTATGTGAATTTAATCGACAGTTTTTGAAAAAATCAATGCTTTTTTGATAAACACTATTTTAGCCCAAGCTAGTGTTATTGCAAATTATATGGTTTTTCTGAAAAACAAGCAGTTATTCATTGGCAAAATGGCTTTGTTTAATTGTTGTTCTGTACTTTACGTCGTTTTAAAGCATTTTTATGTGAATTTAATCTACAGTTTTTGAAAAAATCAATGCTTTTTTGATAAACACTGTTTTAGCCCAAGCTAGTGTTATTGTAAATTATATGTTTTTTCTGAAAAGCTAGCAGTTATTCATTGGCAAAATGGCTTTGTTCTATTGTAGTTCTGTACATTACGTCGTTTTAGAGCATTTTTATGTAAATTTAATTGACAGTTTTTGAAAAAATCAATGTTTTTTTGATAAATACTGTTTTAGGCCAAGTTAGTGTTATTGCAAATTATATGGTTTTACTGTAAAACTAGTAGTTATTCATTGGCAAAATGGCTTTGTTCTATTGTAGTTCTGTACTACGTCGTTTTAAAGCATTTTTATGTGAATTTAATTGACAGTTTTTGAAAAAATCAATGTTTTTTTGATCAACATCGTTTTAGGCCAAGTTAGTGTTATTGCAAATGATATGGTTTTTCTGTAAAACTAGTAGTTATTCATTGGCAAAATGGCTTTGTTCTATTGTAGTTCTGTACTTTACGTCGTTTTAAAGCATTTTTATGTGAATTTAATTGACAGTTTTTTAAAAAATCAATGTTTTTTTGATAAACACTGTCTTAGGCCAAGCTTTTGTTATTGCAAATGATATGGTTTTTCTCAAAAACTAGCAGTTATTCATTGGCAAAATGGCTTTGTTCTATTGTAGTTCTGTACATTACGTCGCTTTAGAGCATTTTTATGTGAATTTAATTGACAGTTTTTGAAAAAATCAATGTTTTTTTTATAAACACTGTTTTAGGCAAAGTTAGTGTTATTGCAAATTATATGGTTTTTCTGTAAAACTAGTAGTTATTCATTGGCAAAATGGCTTTGTTCTATTGTAGTTCTGTACATTACGTCATTTTAGAGCATTTTTATGTGAATTTAATTGACAGTTTTTGAAAAAATCAATGTTTTTTTTGATAAACACTGTTTTAGGCCTATTTAGTGTTATTGCAAATGATATGGTTTTTCTGAAAAACAAGCAGTTATTCATTGGCAAAATGGCTTTGTTCTATTGTTGTTCTGTACTTTACGTCGTTTTAAAGCATTTTTATGTGAATTTAATCAACAGTTTTTGAAAAAATCAATGTTTTTTTGATCAACATCGTTTTAGGCCAAGTTAGTGTTATTGCAAATGATATGGTTTTTCTGTAAAACTAGTAGTTATTCATTGGCAAAATGGCTTTGTTCTATTGTAGTTCTGTACTTTACGTCGTTTTAAAGCATTTTTATGTGAATTTAATTGACAGTTTTTGAAAAAATCAATGTTTTTTTGATAAACACTGTCTTAGGCCAAGCTTTTGTTATTGCAAATGATATGGTTTTTCTCAAAAACTAGCAGTTATTCATTGGCAAAATGGCTTTGTTCTATTGTAGTTCTGTACATTACGTCGTTTTAGAGCATTTTTATGTGAATTTAATTGACAGTTTTTGAAAAAATCAATGTTTTTTTTATAAACACTGTTTTAGGCAAAGTTAGTGTTATTGCAAATTATATGGTTTTTCTGTAAAACTAGTAGTTATTCATTGGCAAAATGGCTTTGCTCTATTGTAGTTCTGTACTTTACGTCGTTTTAAAGCATTTTTATGTGAATTTAATTGACAGTTTTTGAAAAAATTAATGTTTTTTTGATAAACACTTTTTTAGGCCAAGTTAGTGTTATTGCAAATTATATGGTTTTTCTGAAAAACTAGCAGTTTTTCATTGGCAAAATGGCTTTGTTCTATTGTTGTTTTGTACTTTACGTCGTTTTAAAGCATTTTTTTGTGAATTTAATTGACAGTTTTTGAAAAAATCAATGTTTTTTTGATAAACACTGTCTGAGGCCAAGTTATTGTTATTGCAAATTATATGGTTTTTCTGAAAAACTAGCAGTTATTCATTGGCAAAATGGCTTTGTTCTATTGTTGTTCTGTACTTTACGTCGTTTTAAAGCATTTTTATGTGAATTTAATTAACAGTTTTTGAAAAAATCAATGCTTTTTTGATAAACACTGTTTTAGCCCAAGCTAGTGTTATTGCAAATTATATGTTTTTTCTGAAAAGCTAGCAGTTATTCATTGGCAAAATGGCTTTGTTCTATTGTAGTTCTGTACATTACGTCATTTTAGAGCATTTTTATGTGAATTTAATTGACAGTTTTTGAAAAAATCAATGTTTTTTTTGATAAACACTGTTTTAGGCCTATTTAGTGTTATTGCAAATGATATCGTTTTTTTGTAAAACTAGTAGTTATTCATTGGCAAAATGGCTTTGCTCTATTGTAGTTCTGCACTTTACGTCGTTTTAAAGCATTTTTATGTGAATTTAATTGACAGTTTTTGAAAAAATCAATGTTTTTTTGATAAACACTTTTTTAGGCCAAGTTAGTGTTATTGCAAATGATATGGTTTTTCTGAAAAACTAGCAGTTATTCATTGGCAAAATGGCTTTGTTCTATTGTAGTTCTGTACTCTACGTCGTTTTAGAGCATTTTTATGTTAATTTAATTGACAGTTTTTGAAAAAATCAATGTTTTTTTGATAAACACTGTTTTAGGCCAAGCTAGTGTTATTGCAAATGATATGGTTTTTCTGTAAAACTAGTTGTTATTAATTGGCAAAATGGCT
Organism: Catostylus mosaicus; assembly: GCA_964019065.1. Taxonomy (NCBI): domain Eukaryota; kingdom Metazoa; phylum Cnidaria; class Scyphozoa; order Rhizostomeae; family Catostylidae; genus Catostylus; species Catostylus mosaicus. The sequence continues at coordinate 4,271,634 of OZ025200.1, read as the reverse complement.
TTGTTCTATTGTAGTTCTGTACATTACGTCGTTTTAGAGCATTTTTATGTGAATTTAATCGACAGTTTTTGAAAAAATCAATGTTTTGTTGATAAACACTGTTTTAGGCCAAGTTAGTGTTATTGCAAATGATATGGTTTTTCTAAAAAACCAGCAGTTATTCATTGGCAAAATGGCTTTGTTCTATTGTAGTTCTGTACATTACGTTGTTTTAGAGCCTTTTTATGTGAATTTGATTGACAGTTTTTGTAAAAATCAATGTTTTTTTGATAAACACTGTTTTAGGCCAAGTTAGTGTTATTGCAAATTATATGGTTTTTCTGTAAAACTAGCAGTTATTCATTGGCAAAATGGCTTTGTTCTATTGTAGTTCTGTACTCTACGTCGTTTTAGAGCATTTTTATGTGAATTTAATTGACAGTTTTTGAAAAAATCAATGTTTTTTTGATAAACACTGTTTTAGGCCAAGTTAGTGTTATTGCAAATGATATGGTTTTTCAGTAAAACTAGTAGTTATTCATTGGCAAAATGTCTTTGTTCTATTGTAGTTCTCTACTTTACGTCGTTTTAGAGCAATTTTATGTGAATTTAATCGACAGTTTTTGAAAAAAATCAATGTTATTTTAATAAACACTGTTTTAGGCCAGGCTAGTGTTATTGCAAATGATATGGTTTTTCTGTAAAACTAGTAGTTATTCATTGGCAAAATGGCTTTGTTCTATTGTAGTTCTGTACTTTACGTCGTGTTAGAGCATTTTTATGTGAATCTAATCGACAGTTATTGAAAAAATCAATGTTTTTTTGATAAACACTGTTTTAGGCCAAATTAGTGTTATTGCAAATGATATGATTTTTCAGTAAAACTAGTGGTTATTCATTGGCAAAATGGCTTTGTTCTATTGTAGTTTTGTACTGTACGTCGTTTTAAAGCATTTTTATGTGAATTTAATCGACAGTTTTTGAAAAAAATCAATGCTTTTTTGATAAACACTGTTTTAGCCCAAGCTAGTGTTATTGCAAATGATATGGTTTTTCTAAGAAACTAGCTGTTATTCATTGGCAAAATGGCTTTGTTCTATTGTAGTTCTGTACATTACGTCATTTTAGAGCATTTTTATGTGAATTTAATTGACAGTTTTTGAAAAAATCAATGTTTTTTTTGATAAACACTGTTTTAGGCCTATTTAGTGTTATTGCAAATGATATCGTTTTTTTGTAAAACTAGTAGTTATTCATTGGCAAAATGGCTTTGCTCTATTGTAGTTCTGCACTTTACGTCGTTTTAAAGCATTTTTATGTGAATTTAATTGACAGTTTTTGAAAAAATCAATGTTTTTTTGATAAACACTTTTTTAGGCCAAGTTAGTGTTATTGCAAATGATATGGTTTTTCTGAAAAACTAGCAGTTATTCATTGGCAAAATGGCTTTGTTCTATTGTAGTTCTGTACTCTACGTCGTTTTAGAGCATTTTTATGTTAATTTAATTGACAGTTTTTGAAAAATCAATGTTTTTTTGATAAACACTGTTTTAGGCCAAGTTAGTGTTATTGCAAATTATATGGTTTTTCTGTAAAACTAGCAGTTATTCATTGGCAAAATGGCTTTGTTCTATTGTAGTTCTGTACTCTACGTCGTTTTAGAGCATTTTTATGTGAATTTAATTGACAGTTTTTGAAAAAATCAATGTTTTTTTGATAAACACTGTTTTAGGCCAAGTTAGTGTTATTGCAAATGATATGGTTTTTCAGTAAAACTAGTAGTTATTCATTGGCAAAATGTCTTTGTTCTATTGTAGTTCTCTACTTTACGTCGTTTTAGAGCAATTTTATGTGAATTTAATCGACAGTTTTTGAAAAAAATCAATGTTATTTTAATAAACACTGTTTTAGGCCAGGCTAGTGTTATTGCAAATGATATGGTTTTTCTGTAAAACTAGTAGTTATTCATTGGCAAAATGGCTTTGTTCTATTGTAGTTCTGTACTTTACGTCGTGTTAGAGCATTTTTATGTGAATCTAATCGACAGTTATTGAAAAAATCAATGTTTTTTTGATAAACACTGTTTTAGGCCAAATTAGTGTTATTGCAAATGATATGATTTTTCAGTAAAACTAGTGGTTATTCATTGGCAAAATGGCTTTGTTCTATTGTAGTTTTGTACTGTACGTCGTTTTAAAGCATTTTTATGTGAATTTAATCGACAGTTTTTGAAAAAAATCAATGCTTTTTTGATAAACACTGTTTTAGCCCAAGCTAGTGTTATTGCAAATGATATGGTTTTTCTAAGAAACTAGCTGTTATTCATTGGCAAAATGGCTTTGTTCTAATGTAGTTCTGTACATTACGTCGTTATAGATCATTTTTATGTGAATTTGATTGACAGTTTTTGAAAAAATCAATGTTTTTTTGATAAACACTGTTTTAGGCCTAGTTAATGTTATTGCAAATGATATGGTTTTTCTGTAAAACTAGCAGTTATTCATTTGCAAAATGGCTTTGTTCTATTATAGTTTTGTACTGTACGTCGTTTTAAAGCATTTTTATGTGAATTTAATCGACAGTTTTTGAAAAAAATCAATGCTTTTTTGATAAACACTGTTTTAGCCCAAGCTAGTGTTATTGCAAATGATATGGTTTTTCTAAGAAACTAGCTGTTATTCATTGGCAAAATGGCTTTGTTCTAATGTAGTTCTGTACATTACGTCGTTATAGATCATTTTTATGTGAATTTAATTGACAGTTTTTGTAAAAATCAATGTTTTTTTGATAAACACTGTTTTAGGCCAAATTAGTGTTATTGCAAATGATATGATTTTTCAGTAAAACTAGTGGTTATTCATTGGCAAAATGGCTTTGTTCTATTGTAGTTTTGTACTGTACGTCGTTTTAAAGCATTTTTATGTGAATTTAATCGACAGTTTTTGAAAAAAATCAATGCTTTTTTGATAAACACTGTTTTAGCCCAAGCTAGTGTTATTGCAAATGATATGGTTTTTCTAAGAAACTAGCTGTTATTCATTGGCAAAATGGCTTTGTTCTAATGTAGTTCTGTACATTACGTCGTTATAGATCATTTTTATGTGAATTTGATTGACAGTTTTTGAAAAAATCAATGTTTTTTTGATAAACACTGTTTTAGGCCTAGTTAATGTTATTGCAAATGATATGGTTTTTCTGTAAAACTAGCAGTTATTCATTTGCAAAATGGCTTTGTTCTATTATAGTTTTGTACTGTACGTCGTTTTAAAGCATTTTTATGTGAATTTAATCGACAGTTTTTGAAAAAAATCAATGCTTTTTTGATAAACACTGTTTTAGCCCAAGCTAGTGTTATTGCAAATGATATGGTTTTTCTGTAAAACTAGTAGTTATTCATTGGCAAAATGGCTATGTTCTATTGTAGTTCTGTACTTTACGTCGTGTTAGAGCATTTTTATGTGAATTTAATCGACAGTTATTGAAAAAATCAATGTTTTTTTGATAAACACTGTTTTAGGCCAAGTTAGTGTTATTGCAAATGATATAGTTTTTCTGAAAAACTAGCAGTTATTCATTGGCAAAATGGCTTTGTTCTATTGTAATTTTGTACTGTACGTCGTTTTAAAGCATTTTTATGTGAATTTAATCGACAGTTTTTGAAAAAATCAATGTTTTTTTGATAAACACTGATTTAGGCCAAGTTAGTGTTATTGCAAATGATATGGTTTTTCTGTAAAACTAGTAGTTATTCATTGGCAAAATGTCTTTGTTCTATTGTAGTTCTCTACTTTACGTCGTTTTAGAGCAATTTTATGTGAATTTAATTGACAGTTTTTGAAAAAATCAATGTTATTTTAATAAACACTGTTTTAGGCCAGGCTAGTGTTATTGCAAATGATATGGTTTTTCTGTAAAACTAGTAGTTATTCATCGGCAAAATGGCTTTGTTCTATTGTAGTTCTGTACTTTACGTCGTGTTAGAGCATTTTTATGTGAATCTAATCGACAGTTATTGAAAAAATCAATGTTTTTTTGATAAACACTGTTTTAGGCCAAGTTAGTGTTATTGCAAATGATATGATTTTTCAGTAAAACTAGTGGTTATTCATTGGCAAAATGGCTTTGTTCTATTGTAGTTTTGTACTGTACGTCGTTTTAAAGCATTTTTATGTGAATTTAATCGACAGTTTTTGAAAAAAATCAATGCTTTTTTGATAAACACTGTTTTAGCCCAAGCTAGTGTTATTGCAAATGATATGGTTTTTCTAAGAAACTAGCTGTTATTCATTGGCAAAATGGCTTTGTTCTAATGTAGTTCTGTACATTACGTCGTTATAGATCATTTTTATGTGAATTTGATTGACAGTTTTTTAAAAAATCAATGTTTTTTTGATAAACACTGTTTTAGGCCTAGTTAATGTTATTGCAAATGATATGGTTTTTCTGTAAAACTAGCAGTTATTCATTTGCAAAATGGCTTTGTTCTATTATAGTTTTGTACTGTACGTCGTTTTAAAGCATTTTTATGTGAATTTAATCGACAGTTTTTGAAAAAAATCAATGCTTTTTTGATAAACACTGTTTTAGCCCAAGCTAGTGTTATTGCAAATGATATGGTTTTTCTAAGAAACTAGCTGTTATTCATTGGCAAAATGGCTTTGTTCTAATGTAGTTCTGTACATTACGTCGTTATAGATCATTTTTATGTGAATTTAATTGACAGTTTTTGTAAAAATCAATGTTTTTTTGATAAACACTGTTTTAGGCCAAATTAGTGTTATTGCAAATGATATGATTTTTCAGTAAAACTAGTGGTTATTCATTGGCAAAATGGCTTTGTTCTATTGTAGTTTTGTACTGTACGTCGTTTTAAAGCATTTTTATGTGAATTTAATCGACAGTTTTTGAAAAAAATCAATGCTTTTTTGATAAACACTGTTTTAGCCCAAGCTAGTGTTATTGCAAATGATATGGTTTTTCTAAGAAACTAGCTGTTATTCATTGGCAAAATGGCTTTGTTCTAATGTAGTTCTGTACATTACGTCGTTATAGATCATTTTTATGTGAATTTGATTGACAGTTTTTGAAAAAATCAATGTTTTTTTGATAAACACTGTTTTAGGCCTAGTTAATGTTATTGCAAAAGATATGGTTTTTCTGTAAAACTAGCAGTTATTCATTTGCAAAATGGCTTTGTTCTATTATAGTTTTGTACTGTACGTCGTTTTAAAGCATTTTTATGTGAATTTAATCGACAGTTTTTGAAAAAAATCAATGCTTTTTTGATAAACACTGTTTTAGCCCAAGCTAGTGTTATTGCAAATGATATGGTTTTTCTGTAAAACTAGTAGTTATTCATTGGCAAAATGGCTATGTTCTATTGTAGTTCTGTACTTTACGTCGTGTTAGAGCATTTTTATGTGAATTTAATCGACAGTTATTGAAAAAATCAATGTTTTTTTGATAAACACTGTTTTAGGCCAAGTTAGTGTTATTGCAAATGATATAGTTTTTCTGAAAAACTAGAAGTTATTCATTGGCAAAATGGCTTTGTTCTATTGTAATTTTGTACTGTACGTCGTTTTAAAGCATTTTTATGTGAATTTAATCGACAGTTTTTGAAAAAAATCAATGCTTTTTTGATAAACACTGTTTTAGCCCAAGCAAGTGTTATTGCAAATGATATGGTTTTTCTAAGAAACTAGCTGTTATTCATTGGCAAAATGGCTTTGTTCTAATGTAGTTCTGTACATTACGTCGTTATAGATCATGTTTATGTGAATTTAATTGACAGTTTTTGAAAAAATCAATGTTTTTTTGATAAACACTGATTTAGGCCAAGTTAGTGTTATTGCAAATGATATGGTTTTTCTGTAAAACTAGTAGTTATTCATTGGCAAAATGTCTTTGTTCTATTGTAGTTCTCTACTTTACGTCGTTTTAGAGCAATTTTATGTGAATTTAATTGACAGTTTTTGAAAAAATCAATGTTATTTTAATAAACACTGTTTTAGGCCAGGCTAGTGTTATTGCAAATGATATGGTTTTTCTGTAAAACTAGTAGTTATTCATTGGCAAAATGGCTTTGTTCTATTGTAGTTCTGTACTTTACGTCGTGTTAGAGCATTTTTATGTGAATTTAATCGACAGTTATTGAAAAAATCAATGTTTTTTTGATAAACACTGTTTTAGGCCAAGTTAGTGTTATTGCAAATGATATAGTTTTTCTGAAAAACTAGCAGTTATTCATTGGCAAAATGGCTTTGTTCTATAGTAATTTTGTACTGTACGTCGTTTTAAAGCATTTTTATGTGAATTTAATCGACAGTTTTTGAAAAAATCAATGTTTTTTTGATAAACACTGATTTAGGCCAAGTTAGTGTTATTGCAAATGATATGGTTTTTCTGTAAAACTAGTAGTTATTCATTGGCAAAATGTCTTTGTTCTATTGTAGTTCTCTACTTTACGTCGTTTTAGAGCAATTTTATGTGAATTTAATTGACAGTTTTTGAAAAAATCAATGTTATTTTAATAAACACTGTTTTAGGCCAGGCTAGTGTTATTGCAAATGATATGGTTTTTCTGTAAAACTAGTAGTTATTCATTGGCAAAATGGCTTTGTTCTATTGTAGTTCTGTACTTTACGTCGTGTTAGAGCATTTTTATGTGAATTTAATCGACAGTTTTTGAAAAAATCAATGTTTTTTTGATAAACACTGATTTAGGCCAAGTTAGTGTTATTGCAAATGATATGGTTTTTCTGTAAAACTAGTAGTTATTCATTGGCAAAATGTCTTTGTTCTATTGTAGTTCTCTACTTTACGTCGTTTTAGAGCAATTTTATGTGAATTTAATTGACAGTTTTTGAAAAAATCAATGTTATTTTAATAAACACTGTTTTAGGCCAGGCTAGTGTTATTGCAAATGATATGGTTTTTCTGTAAAACTAGTAGTTATTCATTGGCAAAATGGCTTTGTTCTATTGTAGTTCTGTACTTTACGTCGTGTTAGAGCATTTTTATGTGAATCTAATCGACAGTTATTGAAAAAATCAATGTTTTTTTGATAAACACTGTTTTAGGCCAAGTTAGTGTTATTGCAAATGATATGATTTTTCAGTAAAACTAGTGGTTATTCATTGGCAAAATGGCTTTGTTCTATTGTAGTTTTGTACTGTACGTCGTTTTAAAGCATTTTTATGTGAATTTAATCGACAGTTTTTGAAAAAAATCAATGCTTTTTTGATAAACACTGTTTTAGCCCAAGCTAGTGTTATTGCAAATGATATGGTTTTTCTAAGAAACTAGCTGTTATTCATTGGCAAAATGGCTTTGTTCTAATGTAGTTCTGTACATTACGTCGTTATAGATCATTTTTATGTGAATTTGATTGACAGTTTTTGAAAAAATCAATGTTTTTTTGATAAACACTGTTTTAGGCCTAGTTAATGTTATTGCAAATGATATGGTTTTTCTGTAAAACTAGCAGTTATTCATTTGCAAAATGGCTTTGTTCTATTATAGTTTTGTACTGTACGTCGTTTTAAAGCATTTTTATGTGAATTTAATCGACAGTTTTTGAAAAAAATCAATGCTTTTTTGATAAACACTGTTTTAGCCCAAGCTAGTGTTATTGCAAATGATATGGTTTTTCTAAGAAACTAGCTGTTATTCATTGGCAAAATGGCTTTGTTCTAATGTAGTTCTGTACATTACGTCGTTATAGATCATTTTTATGTGAATTTAATTGACAGTTTTTGTAAAAATCAATGTTTTTTTGATAAACACTGTTTTAGGCCAAATTAGTGTTATTGCAAATGATATGATTTTTCAGTAAAACTAGTGGTTATTCATTGGCAAAATGGCTTTGTTCTATTGTAGTTTTGTACTGTACGTCGTTTTAAAGCATTTTTATGTGAATTTAATCGACAGTTTTTGAAAAAAATCAATGCTTTTTTGATAAACACTGTTTTAGCCCAAGCTAGTGTTATTGCAAATGATATGGTTTTTCTAAGAAACTAGCTGTTATTCATTGGCAAAATGGCTTTGTTCTAATGTAGTTCTGTACATTACGTCGTTATAGATCATTTTTATGTGAATTTGATTGACAGTTTTTGAAAAAATCAATGTTTTTTTGATAAACACTGTTTTAGGCCTAGTTAATGTTATTGCAAATGATATGGTTTTTCTGTAAAACTAGCAGTTATTCATTTGCAAAATGGCTTTGTTCTATTATAGTTTTGTACTGTACGTCGTTTTAAAGCATTTTTATGTGAATTTAATCGACAGTTTTTGAAAAAAATCAATGCCTTTTTTGTATAAACACTGTTTTAGCCCAAGCTAGTGTTATTGCAAATGATATGGTTTTTCTGTAAAACTAGTAGTTATTCATTGGCAAAATGGCTATGTTCTATTGTAGTTCTGTACTTTACGTCGTGTTAGAGCATTTTTATGTGAATTTAATCGACAGTTATTGAAAAAATCAATGTTTTTTTGATAAACACTGTTTTAGGCCAAGTTAGTGTTATTGCAAATGATATAGTTTTTCTGAAAAACTAGCAGTTATTCATTGGCAAAATGGCTTTGTTCTATTGTAATTTTGTACTGTACGTCGTTTTAAAGCATTTTTATGTGAATTTAATCGACAGTTTTTGAAAAAAATCAATGCTTTTTTGATAAACACTGTTTTAGCCCAAGCAAGTGTTATTGCAAATGATATGGTTTTTCTAAGAAACTAGCTGTTATTCATTGGCAAAATGGCTTTGTTCTAATGTAGTTCTGTACATTACGTCGTTATAGATCATGTTTATGTGAATTTAATTGACAGTTTTTGAAAAAATCAATGTTTTTTTGATAAACACTGATTTAGGCCAAGTTAGTGTTATTGCAAATGATATGGTTTTTCTGTAAAACTAGTAGTTATTCATTGGCAAAATGTCTTTGTTCTATTGTAGTTCTCTACTTTACGTCGTTTTAGAGCAATTTTATGTGAATTTAATTGACAGTTTTTGAAAAAATCAATGTTATTTTAATAAACACTGTTTTAGGCCAGGCTAGTGTTATTGCAAATGATATGGTTTTTCTGTAAAACTAGTAGTTATTCATTGGCAAAATGGCTTTGTTCTATTGTAGTTCTGTACTTTACGTCGTGTTAGAGCATTTTTATGTGAATCTAATCGACAGTTATTGAAAAAATCAATGCTTTTTTGATAAACACTGTTTTAGGCCAAGTTAGTGTTATTGCAAATGATATGATTTTTCAGTAAAACTAGTGGTTATTCATTGGCAAAATGGCTTTGTTCTATTGTAGTTTTGTACTGTACGTCGTTTTAAAGCATTTTTATGTGAATTTAATCGACAGTTATTGAAAAAATCAATGTTTTTTTGATAAACACTGTTTTAGGCCAAGTTAGTGTTATTGCAAATGATATAGTTTTTCTGAAAAACTAGCAGTTATTCATTGGCAAAATGGCTTTGTTCTATTGTAATTTTGTACTGTACGTCGTTTTAAAGCATTTTTATGTGAATTTAATCGACAGTTTTTGAAAAAAATCAATGCTTTTTTGATAAACACTGTTTTAGCCCAAACTAGTGTTATTGCAAATGATATGGTTTTTCTAAGAAACTAGCTGTTATTCATTGGCAAAATGGCTTTGTTCTAATGTAGTTCTTTACATTACGTCGTTATAGATCATGTTTATGTGAATTTAATTGACAGTTTTTGAAAAAATCAATGTTTTTTTGATAAACACTGTTTTAGGCCAAGTTAGTGTTATTGCAAATGATATGGTTTTTCTGTAAAACTAGTAGTTATTCATTGGCAAAATGTCTTTGTTCTATTGTAGTTCTCTACTTTACGTCGTTTTAGAGCAATTTTATGTGAATTTAATTGACAGTTTTTGAAAAAATCAATGTTATTTTAATAAACACTGTTTTAGGCCAGGCTAGTGTTATTGCAAATGATATGGTTTTTCTGTAAAACTAGTAGTTATTCATTGGCAAAATGGCTTTGTTCTATTGTAGTTCTGTACTTTACGTCGTGTTAGAGCATTTTTATGTGAATCTAATCGACAGTTATTGAAAAAATCAATGTTTTTTTGATAAACACTGTTTTTGGGCCAAGTTAGTGTTATTGCAAATGATATGATTTTTCAGTAAAACTAGTGGTTATTCATTGGCAAAATGGCTTTGTTCTATTGTAGTTTTGTACTGTACGTCGTTTTAAAGCATTTTTATGTGAATTTAATCGACAGTTTTTGAAAAAAATCAATGCTTTTTTGATAAACACTGTTTTAGCCCAAGCTAGTGTTATTGCAAATGATATGGTTTTTCTAAGAAACTAGCTGTTATTCATTGGCAAAATGGCTTTGTTCTAATGTAGTTCTGTACATTACGTCGTTATAGATCATTTTTATGTGAATTTGATTGACAGTTTTTGAAAAAATCAATGTTTTTTTGATAAACACTGTTTTAGGCCAAGTTAGTGTTATTGCAAATGATATGGTTTTTCTGTAAAACTAGCAGTTATTCATTTGCAAAATGGCTTTGTTCTATTATAGTTTTGTACTGTACGTCGTTTTAAAGCATTTTTATGTGAATTTAATCGACAGTTTTTGAAAAAAATCAATGTTTTTTTGATAAACACTGTTTTAGCCCAAGCTAGTGTTATTGCAAATGATATGGTTTTTCTAAGAAACTAGCTGTTATTCATTGGCAAAATGGCTTTGTTCTAATGTAGTTCTGTACATTACGTCGTTATAGATCATGTTTATGTGAATTTAATTGACAGTTTTTGAAAAAATCAATGTTTTTTTGATAAACACTGTTTTAGGCCAAGTTAGTGTTATTGCAAATGATATGGTTTTTCTGTAAAACTAGTAGTTATTCATTGGCAAAATGTCTTTGTTCTATTGTAGTTCTCTACTTTACGTCGTTTTAGAGCAATTTTATGTGAATTTAATTGACAGTTTTTGAAAAAATCAATGTTATTTTGATAAACACTGTTTTAGGCCAGGCTAGTGTTATTGCAAATGATATGGTTTTTCTGTAAAACTAGTAGTTATTCATTGGCAAAATGGCTTTGTTCTATTGTAGTTCTGTACTTTACGTCGTGTTAGAGCATTTTTATGTGAATCTAATCGACAGTTATTGAAAAAATCAATGTTTTTTTGATAAACACTGTTTTAGGCCAAGTTAGTGTTATTGCAAATGATATGATTTTTCAGTAAAACTAGTGGTTATTCATTGACAAAATGGCTTTGTTCTATTGTATTTTTGTACTGTACGTGGTTTTAAAGCATTTTTATGTGAATTTAATTGACAGTTTTTGAAAAAATCAATGTTTTTTTGATAAACACTGTCTTAGGCCAAGTTAGTGTTATTGCAAATGATATGGTTTTTCTAAAAAACTAGCAGTTATTCATTGGCAAAATGGCTTTGTTCTATTGTAGTTCTGTACATTACGTCGTTTTAGAGCATTTTTATGTGAATTTAATTGACAGTTTTTGAAAAAATCAATGTTTTTTTGATAAACACCGTTTTAGGCAAAGTTAGTGTTATTGCAAATTATATGGTTTTTCTGTAAAACTAGTAGTTATTCATTGGCAAAATGGCTTTGTTCTATTGTAGTTCTGTACTTTACGTCGTTTTAAAGCATTTTTATGTGAATTTAATTGACAGTTTTTGAAAAAATCAATGTTTCTTTGATCAACACTCTTTTAGGCCAAGTTAGTGTTATTGCAAATTATATGGTTTTTCATAAAAACTAGCAGTTATTCATTGGCAAAATGGCTTTTTTCTATTATTGTTCTGTACTTTACGTCGTTTTAAAGCATTTTTATGTGAATTTAATCGACAGTTTTTGAAAAAATCAATGCTTTTTTGATAAACACTGTTTTAGCCCAACCTAGTGTTATTGCAAATTATATGTTTTTTCTGAAAAGCTAGCAGTTATTCATTGGCAAAATGGCTGTGTTCTATTGTACTTCTGTACATTACGTCGTTTTAGAGCATTTTTATGTGAATTTGATTGACAGTTTTTGAAAAAAATCAATGTTTTTTTTGATAAAAACTGTTTTAAGCCTAGTTAGTGTTATTGCAAATGATATCGTTTTTCTGTTAAACTAGTAGTTATTCATTGGCAAAATGGCGTTGCTCTATTGTAGTTCAGTACTTTACGTCGTTTTAAAGCATTTTTATGTGAATTTAATTGACAGTTTTTGAAAAAATCAATGCTTTTTTGATAAACACTGTTTTAGCCCAAGCTAGTGTTATTGCAAATGATAAGGTTTTTCTATGAAACTAGCTGTTATTCATTGGCAAAATGGCTGTGTTCTATTGTACTTCTGTACATTACGTCGTTTTAGAGCATTTTTATGTGAATTTGATTGACAGTTTTTGAAAAAAATCAATGTTTTTTTTGATAAAAACTGTTTTAAGCCTAGTTAGTGTTATTGCAAATGATATCGTTTTTCTGTTAAACTAGTAGTTATTCATTGGCAAAATGGCGTTGCTCTATTGTAGTTCAGTACTTTACGTCGTTTTAAAGCATTTTTATGTGAATTTAATTGACAGTTTTTGAAAAAATCAATGTTTTTTTGATAAACACTGTTTTAGGCCAAGTTGGTGTTATTGCAAATGATATGGTTTTTCTATGAAACTAGCTGTTATTTATTGGCAAAATGGCTTTGTTCTAATGTAGTTCTGTACATTACGTCGTTTTAAAGCACTTTTATGTGAATTTAATTGACAGTTTTTTAAAAAATCAATGTTTTTTTGATAAACACTGTTTTAGGCCAAGTTAGTGTTATTGCAAATGATATGGTTTTTCTGTAAAACTAGTAGTTATTCATTGGCAAAATGGCTTTGTTCTATTGTAGTTCTGTACTTTACGTCGTTTTAAAGCATTTTTATGTGAATTTAATTGACAGTTTTTGAAAAAATCAATGTTTTTTTGATAAACACTGTCTTAGGCCAAGTTAGTGTTATTGCAAATGATATGGTTTTTCTAAAAAACTAGCAGTTATTCATTGGCAAAATGGCTTTGTTCTATTGTAGTTCTGTACATTACGTCGTTTTAGAGCATTTTTATGTGAATTTAATTGACAGTTTTTGAAAAAACCAATGTTTTTTTGATAAACACCGTTTTAGGCAAAGTTAGTGTTATTGCAAATTATATGGTTTTTCTGTAAAACTAGTAGTTATTCATTGGCAAAATGGCTTTGTTCTATTGTAGTTCTGTACTTTACGTCGTTTTAAAGCATTTTTATGTGAATTTAATTGACAGTTTTTGAAAAAATCAATGTTTCTTTGATCAACACTCTTTTAGGCCAAGTTAGTGTTATTGCAAATTATATGGTTTTTCTGAAAAACTAGCAGTTATTCATTGGCAAAATGGCTTTGTTCTATTGTTGTTCTGTACTTTACGTCGTTTTAAAGCATTTTTATGTGAATTTAATCGACAGTTTTTGAAAAAATCAATGTTTTTTTGATAAACACTGTTTTAGGCCAAGTTAGTGTTATTGCAAATTATATGGTTTTTCTGTAAAACTAGTAGTTATTCATTGGCAAAATGGCTTTGTTCTATTGTAGTTCTGTACTTTACGTCGTTTTAAAGCATTTTTATGTGAATTTAATTGACAGTTTTTGAAAAAATCAATGTTTCTTTGATTAACACTCTTTTAGGCCAAGTTAGTGTTATTGCAAATTATATGGTTTTTCTGAAAAACTAGCAGTTATTCATTGGCAAAATGGCTTTGTTCTATTGTTGTTCTGTACTTTACGTCTTTTTAAAGCATTTTTATGTGAATTTAATCGACAGTTTTTGAAAAAATCAATGCTTTTTAGATAAACACTGTTTTAGCCCAAGCTAGTGTTATTGCAAATTATATGTTTTTTCTGAAAAGCTAGCAGTTATTCATTGGCAAAATGGCTTTGTTCTATTGTACTTCTGTACATTACGTCGTTTTAGAGCATTTTTATGTGAATTTGATTGACAGTTTTTGAAAAAAATCAATGTTTTTTTTGATAAAAACTGTTTTAGGCCTAGTTAGTGTTATTGCAAATGATATCGTTTTTCTGTAAAACTAGTAGTTATTCATTGGCAAAATGGCTTTGCTCTATTGTAGTTCTGTACTCTACGTCGTTTTAAAGCATTTTTATAAGAATTTAATTGACAGTTTTTGAAAAAATCAATGTTTTTTTGATAAACACTTTTTTAGGCCAAGTTAGTGTTATTGCAAATTATATGGTTTTTCTAAAACACTAGCAGTTATTCATTGGCAAAATGGCTTGGTTCTAATGTAGTTCTGTACATTACGTCGTTTTAGAGCATTTTTATGTGAATTTAATTGACAGTTTTTGAACAAATCAATGTTATTTTGATAAACACTGTTTTAGGCCAAGTTAGTGTTATTGCAAATGATATGGTTTTTGTAAAACTAGTAGTTATTCATTGGCAAAATGGCTTTGTTCTATTGTAGTTCTGTACTTTACGTCGTTTTAAAGCATTTTTATGTGAATTTAATTGACAGTTTTTGAAAAAATCAATGTTTTTTTGATAAACACTGTTTTAGGCCAAGTTAGTGTTATTGCAAATGATATGGTTTTTTTGTAAAACTAGTAGTTATTCATTGGCAAAAAGGCTTTGTTCTATTGTAGTTCTCCACTTTACGTCGTTTTAAAGCATTTTTATGTGAATTTAATTGACAGTTTTTGAAAAAATCAATGTTTTTTTGATAAACACTGTTTTAGGCCAAGTTAGTGTTATTGCAAATGATATGGTTTTTCTAAAAAACTAGCAGTTATTCATTGGCAAAATGGCTTTGATCTATTGTAGTTCTCTACATTACGTCGTTTTAGAGCATTTTTATGTGAATTTAATTGACAGTTTTTGAAAAAATCAATGTTTTTTTGATAAACACTGTTTTAGGCCAAGTTAGTGTTATTGCAAATTATATGGTTTTTCTGAAAAACTAGGAGTTATTCATTGGCAAAATGGATTTGTTCTATTGTAGTTCTGTACTTTACGTCGTTTTAAAGCATTTTTCTGTGAATTTAATTGACAGTTTTAAAAAAATCAATGTTTTTTTTGATAAACATTGTTTTAGGCCAAGTTAGTGTTATTGAAAATGATATGGTTTTTCTGTAAAACTAGTAGTTATTCATTGGCAAAATGGCTTTGTTCTATTGTAGTTCTGTACATTACGTCGTTTTAGAGCATTTTTATGTGAATTTAATTGATAGTTTTTTAAAAAATCAATATTTTTTTGATAAACACTGTTTTAGGCCAAGTTAGTGTTATTGCAAATGATATGGTTTTTCTGTAAAAGTAGCAGTTATTCATTGGCAAAATGGCTTTGTTCTATTGTAGTTCTGTACTTTACGTCGTTTTAAAGCATTTTTATGTGAATTTAATTGACAGTTTTTGAAAAAATCAATGTTTTTTTGATAAACACTGTTTTAGGCCAATTTAGTGTTATTGCAAATTATATGGTTTTTCTCTAAAACTAGTAGTTATTCATTGGCAAAAGGGCTTTGTTCTATTGTAGTTCTGTACTTTACGTCGTTTTCAAGCATTTTTATGTGAATTTAATTGACAGTTTTTGAAAAAATCAATGTTTTTTTGATAAACACTTTTTTAGGCAAAGTTAGTGTTATTGCAAATTATATGGTTTTTCTGAAAAACTAGCAGTTATTCATTGGCAAAATGGCTTTGTTCTATTGTTGTTATGTACTTTACGTCGTTTTAAAGCAGTTTTATGTGAATTTAATTGACAGTTTTTTAAAAAATCAATGTTATTTTGATAAACACTGTTTTAGGCCAAGTTAGTGTTATTGCAAATGATATGGTTTTTCTGAAAAACTAGCAGTTATTCATTAGCAAAATGGCTTTGTTCTATTGTATTTCTGTACTTTACGTCGTTTTAGAGCATTTTTATGTGAATTTAATCGACAGTTTTTGAAAAAATCAATGTGCAAATTATATGTTTTTTCTGAAAAGCTAGCAGTTATTCATTGGCAAAAGGGCTTTCTTCTATTGTAGTTCTGTACTTTACGTCGTTTTAAAGCATTTTTATGTGAATTTAATTGACAGTTTTTGAAAAAATCAATGTTTTTTTGATAAACACTGTTTTAGGCCAAGTTAGTGTTATTGCAAATGATATGGTTTTTCTAAAAAACTAGCAGTTATTCATTGGCAAAATGGCTCTGTTCTATTGTAGTTCTGTACTTTACGTCGTTTTAGAGCAATTTTATGTTAATTTGATTGACAGTGTTTGAAAAAATCAATGTTTTTGTGATAAACACTGTTTTAGGACAAGTTAGTGTTATTGCAAATTAAATGGTTTTTCTGTAAAACTAGTAGTTATTCATTGGCAAAATGGCATTCTTCTATTGTAGTTCTGTACTTTACGTCGTTTTAAAGCATTTTTATGTGAATTTAATTGACAGTTTTTGAAAAAATCAATGTTTTTTTGATAAACACTGTTTTAGGCCAAGTTAGTGTTATTGCAAATTATATGGTTTTTCTGAAAAACTAGGAGTTATTCATTGGCAAAATGGCTTTGTTCTAATGTAGTTCTGTACTTTACGTCGTTTTAAAGCATTTTTATGTGAATTTAATTGACAGTTTTTCAAAAAATCAATGTTTTTTTGATAAACACTGTTTTAGGCCAAGTTAGTGTTATTGCAAATGATATGGTTTTTCTAAAAAACTAGCAGTTATTCATTGGCAAAATGGCTTTGTTCTATTGTAGTTCTGTACTTTACGTCGTTTTAGAGCATTTTTATGTTAATTTGATTGACAGTTTTTGAAAAAATCAATGTTTTTGTGATAAACACTGTTTTAGGACAAGTTAGTGTTATTGCAAATGATATGGTTTTTCTGTAAAACTAGTAGTTATTCATTGGCAAAATGGCATTCTTCTATTGTAGTTCTGTACTTTACGTCGTTTTAGAGCATTTTTATGTGAATTTAATTGACAGTTTTTGAAAAAATCAATGTTTTTTTGATAAACACTGTTTTAGGCCAAGTTAGTGTTATTGCAAATTATATGGTTTTTCTGAAATACTAGGAGTTATTCATTGGCACAATGGCTTTGTTCTAATGTAGTTCTGTACTTTACGTCGTTTTAAAGCATTTTTATGTGAATTTAATTGACAGTTTTTCAAAAAATCAATGTTTTTTTGATAAACACTGTTTTAGGCCAAGTTAGTGTTATTGCAAATGATATGGTTTCTCTGAAAAACTAGCAGTTATTCATTGGCAAACTGGCTTTGTTCTATTGTTGTTCTGTACTTTACGTCGTTTTAAAGCATTTTTATGTGAATTTAATTGACAGTTTTTAAAAAAATAAATGTTTTTTTGATAAAGACTGTTTTAGGCCAAGTTAGTGTTATTGCAAATGACATGGTTTTTCTGAAAAACTAGCAGTTATTCATTGGCAAAATGGCTTTGTTCTATTGTAGTACTGTACTTTACGTCGTTTTAGAGCATTTTTATGTGAATTTAATCGAAAGTTTTTGAAAAAATCAATGTTTTTTTTGATAAACACTGTTTTAGGCCAAGTTAGTGTTATTGCAAATGATATGGTTTTTCTGTAAAACTAGTAGTTATTCATTGCCAAAATGGCTTTGTTCTATTGTAGTTCTTTACTTTACGTCGTTTTAAAGCATTTTTATGTGAATTTAATCGACAGTTTTTGAAAAAATCAATGTTTTTTTGATAAACACTGTTTTAGGACAAGTTAGTGTTATTGCAAATTATATGGCTTTTCTGTAAAACTAGTAGTTATTCATTGGCAAAATGGCATTCTTCTATTGTAGTTCTGTACTTTACGTCGTTTTAAAGCATTTTTATGTGAA
This sequence comes from Catostylus mosaicus, assembly GCA_964019065.1. Classification (NCBI taxonomy): domain Eukaryota; kingdom Metazoa; phylum Cnidaria; class Scyphozoa; order Rhizostomeae; family Catostylidae; genus Catostylus; species Catostylus mosaicus. Next base: position 4,253,793 of record OZ025200.1, on the reverse strand, counting down.
TTTAATTGACAGTTTTTGAAAAAATCAATGTTTTTTTGATAAACACTGTTTTAGGCCAAGTTAGTGTTATTGCAAATTATATGGTTTTTCTGAAAAACTAGGAGTTATTCATTGGCAAAATGGCTTTGTTCTATTGTAGTTCTGTACTTTACGTCGTTTTAAAGCATTTTTATGTGAATTTAATTGACAATTTTTCAAAAAATCAATGTTTTTTTGATAAACACTGTTTTAGGCCAAGTTAGTGTTATTGCAAATGATATGGTTTTTCTAAAAAACTAGCAGTTATTCATTGGCAAAATGGCTCTGTTCTATTGTAGTTCTGTACTTTACGTCGTTTTAGAGCATTTTTATGTTAATTTGATTGACAGTGTTTGAAAAAATCAATGTTTTTGTGATAAACACTGTTTTAGGACAAGTTAGTGTTATTGCAAATTAAATGGTTTTTCTGTAAAACTAGTAGTTATTCATTGGCAAAATGGCATTCTTCTATTGTAGTTCTGTACTTTACGTCGTTTTAAAGCATTTTTATGTGAATTTAATTGACAGTTTTTGAAAAAATCAATGTTTTTTTGATAAACACTGTTTTAGGCAAGGTTGGTGTTTTTGCAAATTATATGGTTTTTCTGAAAAACTAGGAGTTATTCATTGGCAAAATGGCTTTGTTCTAATGTAGTTCTGTACTTTACGTCGTTTTAAAGCATTTTTATGTGAATTTAATTGACAGTTTTTCAAAAAATCAATGTTTTTTTGATAAACACTGTTTTAGGCCAAGTTAGTGTTATTGCAAATGATATGGTTTTTCTAAAAAACTAGTAGTTATTCATTGCCAAAATGGCTTTGTTCTATTGTAGTTCTTTACTTTACGTCGTTTTAAAGCATTTTTATGTGAATTTAATTGACAGTTTTTGAAAAAATCAATGTTTTTTTGATAAACACTGTTTTAGGACAAGTTAGTGTTATTGCAAATTATATGGTTTTTCTGTAAAACTAGTAGTTATTCATTGGCAAAATGGCTTTGTTCTAATGTAGTTCTGTACTTTACGTCGTTTTAAAGCATTTTTATGTGAATTTAATTGACAATTTTTCAAAAAATCAATGTTTTTTTGATAAACACTGTTTTAGGCCAAGTTAGTGTTATTGCAAATGATATGGTTTCTCTGAAAAACTAGCAGTTATTCATTGGCAACATGGCTCTGATCTATTGTAGTTCTGTACTTTACGTCGTTTTAGAGCATTTTTATGTTAATTTGATTAACAGTTTTTGAAAAAATCAATGGTTTTGTGATAAACACTGTTTTAGGACAAGTTAGTGTTATTGCAAATTATATGGTTTTTCTGTAAAACTAGTAGTTATTCATTGGCAAAATGGCATTCTTCTATTGTAGTTCTGTACTTTACGTCGTTTTAGAGCATTTTTATGTGAATTTAATTGACAGGTTTTGAAAAAATCAATGTTTTTTTGATAAACACTGTTTTAGGCCAAGTTAGTGTTATTGCAAATTATATGGTTTTTCTGAAATACTAGGAGTTATTCACAGGCAAAATGGCTTTGTTCTAATGTAGTTCTGTACTTTACGTCGTTTTAAAGCATTTTTATGTGAATTTAATTGACAGTTTTTGAAAAAATCAATTTTTTTTTGATAAACACTGTTTTAGGCCAAGTTAGTGTTATTGCAAATGATAGGGTTTTTCTAAAAAACTAGCAGTTATTCATTGGCAAAATGGCTTTGTTCTATTGTAGTTCTGTACATTACGTCGTTTTAGAGCATTTTTATGTCAATTTAATTGACAGTTTTTGAAAAAATCAATGTTTTTTTGATAAACACTGTTCTAGGCCAAGTTAGTGTTATTGCAAATTATATGGTTTCTCTGAAAAACTAGGAGTTATTCATTGGCAAAATGGCTTTGTTCTAATGTAGTTCTGTACTTTACGTCGTTTTAAAGCATTTTTATGTGAATTTAATTGACAATTTTTCAAAAAATCAATGTTTTTTTGATAAACACTGTTTTAGGCCAAGTTAGTGTTATTGCAAATGATATGGTTTTTCTAAAAAACTAGCAGTTATTCATTGGCAAAATGGCATTCTTCTATTGTAGTTCTGTACTTTACGTCGTTTTAAAGCATTTTTATGTGAATTTAATTGACAGTTTTTGAAAAAATCAATGTTTTTTTGATAAACACTGTTTTAGGCCAAGTTAGTGTTATTGCAAATTATATGGTTTTTCTGAAAAACTAGGAGTTATTCATTGGCAAAATGGCTTTGTTCTAATGTAGTTCTGTACTTTACGTCGTTTTAAAGCATTTTTATGTGAATTTAATTGACAATTTTTCAAAAAATCAATGTTTTTTTGATAAACACTGTTTTAGGCCAAGTTTGTGTTATTGCAAATGATATGGTTTCTCTGAAAAACTAGCAGTTATTCATTGGCAACATGGCTCTGATCTATTTTAGTTCTGTACTTTACGTCGTTTTAGAGCATTTTTATGTTAATTTGATTAACAGTTTTTGAAAAAATCAATGGTTTTGTGATAAACACTGTTTTAGGACAAGTTAGTGTTATTGCAAATTATATGGTTTTTCTGTAAAACTAGTAGTTATTCATTGGCAAAATGGCATTCTTCTATTGTAGTTCTGTACTTTACGTCGTTTTAGAGCATTTTTATGTGAATTTAATTGACAGGTTTTGAAAAAATCAATGTTTTTTTGATAAACACTGTTTTAGGCCAAGTTAGTGTTATTGCAAATTATATGGTTTTTCTGAAATACTAGGAGTTATTCATTGGCAAAATGGCTTTGTTCTAATGTAGTTCTGTACTTTACGTCGTTTTAAAGCATTTTTATGTGAATTTAATTGACAGTTTTTGAAAAAATCAATTTTTTTTTGATAAACACTGTTTTAGGCCAAGTTAGTGTTATTGCAAATGATATGGTTTTTCTAAAAAACTAGCAGTTATTCATTGGCAAATTGGCTTTGTTCTATTGTAGTTCTGTACATTACGTCGTTTTAGAGCATTTTTATGTGAATTTAATTGACAGTTTTTGAAAAAATCAATGTTTTTTTGATAAACACTGTTCTAGGCCAAGTTAGTGTTATTTCAAATTATATGGTTTCTCTGAAAAACTAGGAGTTATTCATTGGCAAAATGGCTTTGTTCTAATGTAGTTCTGTACTTTACGTCGTTTTAAAGCATTTTTATGTGAATTTAATTGACAATTTTTCAAAAAATCAATGTTTTTTTGATAAACACTGTTTTAGGCCAAGTTAGTGTTATTGCAAATGATATGGTTTTTCTAAAAAACTAGCAGTTATTCATTGGCAACATGGCTCTGTTCTATCGTAGTTCTGTACTTTACGTCGTTTTAGAGCATTTTTATGTTAATTTGATTAAAAGTTTTTGAAAAAATCAATGGTTTTGTGATAAACACTGTTTTAGGACAAGTTAGTGTTATTGCAAATTATATGGTTTTTCTGTAAAACTAGTAGTTATTCATTGGCAAAATGGCATTCTTCTATTGTAGTTCTGTACTTTACGTCGTTTTAGAGCATTTTTATGTGAATTTAATTGACAGGTTTTGAAAAAATCAATGTTTTTTTGATAAACACTGTTTTAGGCCAAGTTAGTGTTATTGCAAATTATATGGTTTTTCTGAAATACTAGGAGTTATTCATTGGCAAAATGGCTTTGTTCTAATGTAGTTCTGTACTTTACGTCGTTTTAAAGCATTTTTATGTGAATTTAATTGACAGTTTTTGAAAAAATCAATGTTTTTTTGATAAACACTGTTTTAGGCCAATTTAGTGTTATTGCAAATGATATGGTTTTTCTAAAAAACTAGCAGTTATTCATTGGCAAAATGGCTTTGTTCTATTGTAGTTCTGTACATTACGTCGTTTTAGAGCATTTTTATGTGAATTTAATTGACAGTTTTTGAAAAAATCAATGTTTTTTTGATAAACACTGTTTTAGGCCAAGTTAGTGTTATTGCAAATGATATAGTTTTTCTGAAAAACTAGCAGTTATTCATTGGCAAAATGGCTTTGTTCTATTGTAGTACTGTACTTTACGTCGTTTTAGAGCATTTTTATGTGAATTTAATCGACAGTTTTTGAAAAAATCAATGTTTTTTTGATAAACACTGTTTTAGGCCAATTTAGTGTTATTGCAAATGATATGGTTTTTCTAAAAAACTAGCAGTTATTCATTGGCAAAATGGCTTTGTTCTATTGTACTTCTGTACATTACGTCGTTTTAGAGCATTTTTATGTGAATTTAATTGACAGTTTTTGAAAAAATCAATGTTTTTTTGATAAACACTGTTTTAGGCCAAGTTAGTGTTATTGCAAATGATATAGTTTTTCTGAAAAACTAGCAGTTATTCATTGGCAAAATGGCTTTGTTCTATTGTAGTACTGTACTTTACGTCGTTTTAGAGCATTTTTATGTGAATTTAATCGACAGTTTTTGAAAAAATCAATGTTTTTTTTGATAAACACAGTTTTAGGCCAAGTTAGTGTTATTGCAAATGATATGCTTTTTCTGTAAAACTAGTAGTTATTCATTGCCAAAATGGCTTTGTTCTATTGTAGTTCTTTACTTTACGTCGTTTTAAAGCATTTTTATGTGAATTTAATTGACAGTTTTTGAAAAAATCAATGTTTTTTTGATAAACATTTTTTTAGGCCAAGTTAGTGTTATTGCAAATGATATGGTTTTCCTAAAAAAAATTAGCAGTTATTCATTGGCAAAATGGCTTTGTTCTATTGTAGTTCTGTACATTACGTCGTTTTAGAGCATTTTTATGTGAATTTAATTGACAGCTTTTGAAAAAATCAATGTTTTTTTGATAAACACTGTTTTAGGCCAAGTTAGTGTTATTGCAAAATATATGGTTTTTCTGTAAAACTAGTAGTTAGTCATTGGCAAAATGGCTTTGTTCTATTGTAGTTCTGTACTTTACGTCGTTTTAAAGCATTTTTATGTGAATTTAATTGACAGTTTTTGAAAAAATCAATGTTTTTTTGATAAACACTTTTTTAGGCAAAGTTAGTGTTATTGCAAATGATATGGTTTTTCTCAAGAACTAGCAGTTAGTCATTGGCAAAATGGCTTTGTTCTATTGTAGTTCTGTACATTACGTCGTTTTATAGCATTTTTATGTGAATTTAATTGACAGTTTTTGAAAAAATCAATGTTTTTATGATAAACACTGTTTTAGGCCAAGTTAGTGTTATTGCAAATGATATTGTTGTTCTAAGAAACTAGCAGTTATTCTTTAGCAAATTGGCTTTTTTCTATTGTAGTTCTGTCCTTTACGTCGTTTTAAAGCATTTTTATTTGAATTTAATTGACACTTTTTGAAAAATTCAATGTTTCTTTGATAAATACTGTTTTAGGCCAAAATAGTGTTATTGCAAATTATATGGTTTTTCTGTAAAACTAGTAGTTATTCATTGGCAAAATGGCTTTGTTCTATTGTAGTTCTGTACTTTACGTCGTTTTAAAGCATTTTTATATGAATTTAATTGACAGTTTTTGAAAAAATCAATGTTTTTTTTGATAAACACAGTTTTAGGCCAAGTTAGTGTTATTGCAAATGATATGGTTTTTCTGTAAAACTAGTAGTTATTCATTGCCAAAATGGCTTTGTTCTATTGTAGTTCTTTACTTAAAGTCGTTTTAAAGCATTTTTATGTGAATTTAATTGACAGTTTTTGAAAAAATTAATGTTTTTTTGATAAACACTTTTTTAGGCAAAGTTAGTGTTATTGCAAATGATATGGTTTTTCTCAAGAACTAGCAGTTAGTCATTGGCAAAATGGCTTTGTTCTATTGTAGTTCTGTACTTTACGTCGTTTTAAAGCATTTTTATTTGAATTTAATTGACAGTTTTTGAAAAAATCAATGTTTTTATGATAAACACTGTTTTAGGCCAAGTTAGTGTTATTGCAAATGATATTGTTGTTCTAAGAAACTAGCAGTTACTCTTTGGCAAATTGGCTTTGTTCTATTGTAGTTCTGTCCTTTACGTCGTTTTAAAGCATTTTTATGTGAATTTAATTGACAGTTTTTGAAAAAATCAATGTTTTTTTGATAAACACTTTTTTAGGCCAAGTTAGTGTTATTGCAAATTATATGGTTTTTCTGAAAAACTAGGAGTTATTCATTGGCAAAATGGCTTTGTTCTATTGTAGTTCTGTACTTTACGTCGTTTTAAAGCATTTTTATGTGAATTTAATTGACAGTTTTTGAAAAAATCAATGTTTTTTTGATAAACACTGTTTTAGGCCAAGTTAGTGTTATTGCAAATGATATGGTTTTTCTAAAAAACTAGCAGTTATTCATTGGCAAAATGGCTTTTTTCTATTGTAGTTCTGTACTCTACGTCGTTTTAAAGGATTTTTTATGTGAATTTAATTGACAGTTTTTGAATAAATCAATGTTTTTTTGATAAACACTGTTTTAGGCCAAGTTAGTGTTATTGCAAATGATATGGTTTTTCTGTAAAACTAGTAGTTATTCATTGGCAAAATGGCTTTGTTCTATTGTAGTTCTGTACTTTACGTCGTTTTAGAGCATTTTTATGTGAATTTAATCGACAGTTTTTGAAAAAATCAATGTTTTTTTGATAAACACTGTTTTAGGCCAAGTTAGTGTTATTGCAAATGATATGGTTTTTCTGTAAAACTAGTAGTTATTCATTGCAAAATGGCTTTAATCTATTGTAGTTCTGTACTCCACGTCGTTTTAAAGCATTTTTATGTGAATTTAATTGACAGTTTTTGAAAAAATCAATGTTTTTTTGATAAACACTGTTTTAGGCCAAGTTAGTGTTATTGCAAATGATATGGTTTTTCTGTAAAACTAGTAGTTATTCATTGGCAAAATGGCTTTGTTCTATTGTAGTTCTGTACAATACGTCGTTTTAGAGCATTTTTATGTGAATTTAATCGACAGTTTTAAAAAAATCAATGTTTTTTTAATAATCACTGTTTTAGGCCAAGTTAGTGTTATTGCAAATGATATGTTTTTTCTAAAAAACTAGCAGTTATTCATTGGCAAAATGGCTTTGTTCTATTGTAGTTCTGTACATTACGTCGTTTTAGAGCATTTTTATGTGAATTTAATTGACAGTTTTTGAAAAAATCAATGTTTTTTTGATAAACACTGTTTTAGGCCAAGTTAGTGTTATTGCAAATTATATGGTTTTTCTGTAAAACTAGTAGTTATTCATTGGCAAAATGGCTTTGTTCTATTGTAGTTCTGTACTTTACGTCGTTTTAAAGCATTTTTATGTGAATTTAATTGACAGTTTCAAAAAAATCAATGTTTTTTTAATAAGCACTGTCTTAGGCCAAGTTAGTGTTATTGCAAATGATATGGTTTTTCTAAAAAACTAGCAGTTATTCATTGGCAAAATGGCTTTGTTCTATTGTAGTTCTGTACATTACGTCGTTTTAAAGCATTTTTATGTGAATTTAATTGACAGTTTTTGAAAAAATCAATGTTTTTTTGATAAACATCGTCTTAGGCCAAGTTAGTGTTATTGCAAATGATATGGTTTTTCTGAAAAACTAGCAGTTATTCATTGGCAAAATGGCTTTGTTCTATTGTAGTTCTGTACTCTACGTCGTTTTAAAGCATTTTTATGTGAATTTAATTGACAGTTTTTGAAAAAATCAATGTTTTTTTGATAAACACTTTTTTAGGCCAAGTTAGTGTTATTGCAAATGATATGGTTTTTCTGTAAAACTAGTAGTTATTCATTGGCAAAATGGCTTTGTTCTATTGTAGTTCTGTACTTTACGTCGTTTTAGAGCATTTTTATGTGAATTTAATCGACAGTTTTAAAAAAATCAATGTTTTTTTAATAAACACTGTCTTAGGCCAAGTTAGTGTTATTGCAAATGATATGGTTTTTCTAAAAAACTAGCAGTTATTCATTGGCAAAATGGCTTTGTTCTATTGTAGTTCTGTACATTACGTCGTTTTAGAGCATTTTTATGTGAATTTAATTGACAGTTTTTGAAAAAATCAATTTTTTTTTGATAAACACTGTTTTAGGCCAAGTTAGTGTTATTGCAAATGATATGGTTTTTCTGTAAAACTAGTAGTTATTCATTGCAAAATGGCTTTAATCTATTGTAGTTCTGTACTCCACGTCGTTTTAAAGCATTTTTATGTGAATTTAATTGACAGTTTTTGAAAAAATCAATGTTTTTTTTGATAAACACTGTTTTAGGCCAAGTTAGTGTTATTGCAAATGATATGGTTTTTCTGTAAAACTAGTAATTATTCATTGGCAAAATGGCTTTGTTCTATTGTAGTTCTGTACTTTACGTCGTTTTAGAGCATTTTTATGTGAATTTAATCGACAGTTTTAAAAAAATCAATGTTTTTTTGATAAACACTGTTTTAGGCCAAGTTAGTGTTATTGCAAATGATATGGTTTTTCTAAAAAACTAGCAGTTATTCATTGGCAAAATGGCTTTGTTCTATTGTAGTTCTGTACATTACGTCGTTTTAAAGCATTTTTATGTGAATTTAATTGACAGTTTTTGAAAAAATCAATGTTTTTTTGATAAACATCGTTTTAGGCCAAGTTAGTGTTATTGCAAATTATATTGTTTTTCTGAAAAACTAGCAGTTATTCATTGGCAAAATGGCTTTGTTCTATTGTAGTTCTGTACTCTACGTCGTTTTAAAGCATTTTTATGTGAATTTAATTGACAGTTTTTGAAAAAATCAATGTTTTTTTGATAAACACTGTTTTAGGCCAGGTTAGTGTTATTGCAAATGATATGGTTTTTCTGTAAAACTAGTAGTTATTCATTGGCAAAATGGCTTTGTTCTATTGTAGTTCTGTACTTTACGTCGTTTTAGAGCATTTTTATGTGAATTTAATCGACAGTTTTAAAAAAATCAATGTTTTTTTAATAAACACTGTTTTAGGCCAAGTTAGTGTTATTGCAAATGATATGGTTTTTCTGAAAAACTAGCAGTTATTCATTGGCAAAATTGCTTTGTTCTATTGTAGTTTTGTACTTTACGTCGTTTTAGAGCATTTTTATGTGAATTTGATTAACAGTTTTTGAAAAAATCAATGTTTTTTTGATAAACACTGTTTTAGGCCAAGTTAGTGTTATTGCAAATGATATGGTTTTTCTGTAAAACTAGTAGTTATTCATTGGCAAAATGGCTTTGTTCTATTGTAGTTCTGTACTTTACGTCGTTTTAAAGCATTTTTATGTGAATTTGATTAACAGTTTTTGAAAAAATCAATGTTTTTTTGATAAACACTGTTTTAGGCCAAGTTAGTGTTATTGCAAATGATATGGTTTTCCTGTAAAACTAGTAGTTATTCATTGGCAAAATGGCTTTGTTCTATTGTAGTTCTGTACTTTACGTCGTTTTAAAGCATTTTGATGTGAATTTAATTGACAGTTTTTGAAAAAATCAATGTTTTTTTGATAAACACTGTTTTAGGCAAAGTTAGTGTTATTGCAAATCATATGGTTTTTCTGAAAAACTGGTAGTTATTCATTGGCAAAATGGCTTTGTTCTTTTGGAGTTCTGTACATTACGTTGTTTTAGAGCATTTTTATGTGAATTTGATTGACAGTTTTTGTAAAAATCAATGTTTTTTTGATAAACACTGTTTTAGGCCAAGTTAGTGTTATTGCAAATTATATGGTTTTTCTGAAAAACTAGCAGTTATTCATTGGCAAAATGGCTTCAATCTATTGTTGTTCTGTACTTTACGTCGTTTTAAAGCTTTTTTATGTGAATTTAATAGACAGTTTTTGAAAAAATCAATGTTTTTTTGATAAACACTTTTTTAGGCCAAGTTAGTGTTATTGCAAATGATATGGTTTTTCTGAAAAACTAGCAGTTATTCATTGGCAAAATGGCTTCAATCTATTGTTGTTCTGTACTTTACGTCGTTTTAAAGCATTTTTATGTGAATTTAATAGACAGTTTTTGAAAAAATCAATGTTTTTTTGATAAACACTTTTTTAGGCCAAGTTAGTGTTATTGGAAATGATATCGTTTTTCTGTAAAACTAGTAGTTATTCATTTGCAAAATGGCTTTGTTCTATTGTAGTACTCTACATTACGTCGCTTTAGAGCATTTTTATGTGAATCTAATTGACAGTTTTTGAAAAAATCAATGTTTTTTTGATAAACACTGTTTTAGGCCAAGTTAGTGTTATTGCAAATTATATGGTTTTTCTGAAAAACTAGCAGTTATTCATTGGCAAAATGGCTTTGTTCTATTGTAGTTCTGTACATTACGTCGTTTTAGAGCATTTTTTTGTGAATTTAATTGACAGTTTTTGAAAATATCAATATTTTTTTAATAAACACTGTTTTAGGCCAAGTTAGTGTGATTGCAAATTATATGGTTTTTCTGAAAAACTAGCAGTTATTCATTGGCAAAATGGCTTTGTTCTATTGTAGTTCTGTACATTACGTCGTTTTAGAGCATTTTTATGTGAATTTAATTGACAGTTTATGAAAAAATCAATTTTTTTTTTATAAACACTGTTTTAGGCCAAGTTAGTGTTATTGCAAATTATATGGTTTTTCTGTAAAACTAGTAGTTATTCATTAGCAAAATGGCTTTTTTCTATTTTTGTTCTGTACTTTACGTCGTTTTAAAGCATTTTTATGTGAATTTAATTGACAGTTTTTGAAAAAATCAATGTTTTTTTGATAAACACTTTTTTAGGCCAAACGCAGTGATTGCAAATGATATGGTTTTTCTGTAAAACTAGTAGTTATTCATTGGCAAAATGGCTTTGTTCTATTGTAGTTCTGTACTTTACGTCGTTTTAAAGCATTTTGATGTGAATTTAATTGACAGTTTTTGAAAATATCAATATTTTTTTGATAAACACTGTTTTAGGCCAAGTTAGTGTTATTGCAAATTATATGGTTTTTCTGAAAAACTAGCAGTTATTCATTGGCAAAATGGCTTTGTTCTATTGTAGTTCTGTACATTACGTCGATTTAGAGCAATTTTATGTGAATTTAATTGACAGTTTTTGAAAAAATCAATGTTTTTTTGATAAACACTGTTTTAGGCCAAGTTAGTGTTATTGCAAATGATATGGTTTTTCTGTAAAACTAGTAGTTATTCATTGGCAAAATGGCTTCAATCCATTGTAGTTCTGTACTCTACGTCGTTTTAAAGCATTTTTATGTGAATTTAATTGACAGTTTTTGAAAAAATCAATGTTTTTTTGCTAAACACTGTTTTAGGCCAAGTTAGTGTTATTGCAAATGATATGGTTTTCCTGTAAAACTAGTAGTTATTCATTGGCAAAATGGCTTTGTTCTATTGTAGCTCTGTACTTTACGTCGTTTTAAAGCATTTTGATGTGAATTTAATTGACAGTTTTTGAAAAAATCAATGTTTTTTTGATAAACACTGTTTTAGGCCAAGTTAGTGTTATTGCAAATGATATGGTTTTTCTGTAAAACTAGTAGTTATTCATTGGCAAAATGGCTTTGTTCTATTGTAGTTCTGTACTTTACGTCGTTTTAGAGCATTTTTATGTGAATTTAATCGACAGTTTTTGAAAAAATCAATGTTTTTTTGATAAACACTGTTTTAGGCCAAGTTAGTGTTATTGCAAATGATATGGTTTTTCTGTAAAACTAGTAGTTATTCATTGGCAAAATGGCTTCAATCCATTGTAGTTCTGTACTCTACGTCGTTTTAAAGCATTTTTATGTGAATTTAATTGACAGTTTTTGAAAAAATCAATGTTTTTTTGCTAAACACTGTTTTAGGCCAAGTTAGTGTTATTGCAAATTATATGGTTTTTCTGTAAAACTAGTAGTTATTCATTAGCAAAATGGCTTTGTTCTATTGTAGTTCTGTACTTTACGTCGTTTTAAAGCATTTTGATGAGAATTTAATTGACAGTTTTTGAAAAAATCAATGTTTTTTTGATAAACACTTTTTTAGGCCAAGTTAGTGTTATTGCAAATTATATGGTTTTTGTGAAAAACTAGCAGTTATTCATTGGCAAAATGGCTTTGTTCTATTGTTGTTCTGTACTTTACGTCGTTTGAAAGCATTTTTATGTGAATTTAATTGACAGTTTTTGAAAAAATCAATGTTTTTTTGATAAACACTGTTTTAGGCCAAGTTAGTGTTATTGCAAATGATATGGTTTTTCTGTAAAACTAGTAGTTATTCATTGGCAAAATGGCTTTAATCTATTGTAGTTCTGTACTCCACGTCGTTTTAAAGCATTTTTATGTGAATTTAATTGACAGTTTTTGAAAAAATCAATGTTTTTTTGCTAAACACTGTTTTAGGCCAAGTTAGTGTTATTGCAAATGATATGGTTTTTCTGAAAAACTAGCAGTTATTCATTGGCAAAATTGCTTTGTTCTATTGTAGTTTTGTACTTTACGTCGTTTTAGAGCATTTTTTTGTGAATTTGATTAACAGTTTTTGAAAAAATCAATGTTTTTTTGATGAACACTGTTTTAGGCAAAGTTAGTGTTATTGCAAATTATATGGTTTTTCTGTAAAACTAGTAGTTATTCATTGGCAAAATGGCATTGTTCTATTGTAGTTCTATACTTTACGTCGTTTTAAAGCATTTTTATGTGAATTCAATTGACAGTTTTTGAAAAAATCAATGTTTTTTTGATAAACACTGTTTTAGGCCAAGTTAGTGTTATTGCAAATGATATGGTTTTTCTGAAAAACTAGCAGTTAGTCATTGGCAAAATGGCTTTGTTCTATTGTAGTTCTGTACATTACGTCGATTTAGAGCAATTTTATGTGAATTTAATTGACAGTTTTTGAAAAAATCAATGTTTTTTTGATAAACACTGTTTTAGGCCAAGTTAGTGTTATTGCAAATGATATGGTTTTTCTGTAAAACTAGTAGTTATTCATTGGCAAAATGGCTTTGTTCTATTGTAGTTCTGTACTTTACGTCGTTTTAAAGCATTTTGATGTGAATTTAATTGACAGTTTTTGAAAAAATCAATGTTTTTTTGATTAACACTTCTTTAGGCCAAGTTAGTGTTATTGCAAATTATATGGTTTTTCTGAAAAACTAGCAGTTATTCATTGGCAAAATGGCTTTGTTCTATTGTTGTTCTGTACTTTACGTCGTTTAAAGCATTTTTATGTGAATTTAATTGACAGTTTTTGGAAAAATCAATGTTTTTTTGATAAACACATTTTTAGGCCAAGTTAGTGTTATTGCAAATGATATCGTTTTTCTGTAAAACTAGTAGTTATTCATTTGCAAAATGGCTTTGTTCTATTGTAGTTCTGTACATTACGTCGCTTTAGAGCATTTTGATGTGAATTTAATTGACAGTTTTTGAAAAAATCAATATTTTTTTGATAAACACTGTTTTAGGCCAAGTTAGTGTTATTGCAAATTATATGGTTTTTGTGAAAAACTAGCAGTTATTCATTGGCAAAATGGCTTTGTTCTATTGTAGTTCTGTACATTACGTCGATTTAGAGCAATTTTATGTGAATTTAATTGACAGTTTTTGAAAAAATCAATGTTTTTTTGATAAACACTGTTTTAGGCCAAGTTAGTGTTATTGCAAATGATATGGTTTTTCTGTAAAACTAGTAGTTATTCATTGGCAAAATGGCTTCAATCTATTGTAGTTCTGTACTCTACGTCGTTTTAAAGCATTTTTATGTGAATTTAATTGACAGTTTTTGAAAAAATCAATGTTTTTTTGCTAAACACTGTTTTAGGCCAAGTTAGTGTTATTGCAAATGATATGGTTTTCCTGTAAAACTAGTAGTTATTCATTGGCAAAATGGCTTTGTTCTATTGTAGTTCTGTACTTTACGTCGTTTTAAAGCATTTTGATGTGAATTTAATTGACAGTTTTTGAAAAAATTAATGTTTTTTTGATAAACACTGTTTTAGGCAAAGTTAGTGTTATTGCAAATTATATGGTATTTCTGAAAAACTAGCTGTTATTTATTGGCAAAATGGCTTTTTTCTATTGTTTTTCTGTACTTTACGTCGTTTTAAAGCATTTTTATGTGAATTTAATTGACAGTTTTTGAAAAAATCAATATTTTTTTGATAAACACTGTTTTAGGCCAAGTTAGTGTTATTGCAAATTATATGGTTTTTGTGAAAAACTAGCAGTTATTCATTGGCAAAATGGCTTTGTTCTATTGTAGTTCTGTACATTACGTCGATTTAGAGCAATTTTATGTGAATTTAATTGACAGTTTTTGAAAAAATCAATGTTTTTTTGCTAAACACTGTTTTAGGCCAAGTTAGTGTTATTGCAAATGATATGGTTTTCCTGTAAAACTAGTAGTTATTCATTGGCAAAATGGCTTTGTTCTATTGTAATTCTGTACTTTACGTCGTTTTAAAGCATTTTGATGTGAATTTAATTGACAGTTTTTGAAAAAATCAATGTTTTTTTGATAAACACTGTTTTAGGCCAAGTTAGTGTTATTGCAAATGATATGGTTTTTCTGTAAAACAAGTAGTTATTCATTGGCAAAATGGCTTTGTTCTATTGTAGTTCTGTACTTTACGTCGTTTTAGAGCATTTTTATGTGAATTTAATCGACAGTTTTTGAAAAAATCAATGTTTTTTTGATAAACACTGTTTTAGGCCAAGTTAGTGTTATTGCAAATGATATGGTTTTTCTGTAAAACTAGTAGTTATTCATTGGCAAAATGGCTTCAATCCATTGTAGTTCTGTACTCTACGTCGTTTTAAAGCATTTTTATGTGAATTTAATTGACAGTTTTTGAAAAAATCAATGTTTTTTTGCTAAACACTGTTTTAGGCCAAGTTAGTGTTATTGCAAATTATATGGTTTTTCTGTAAAACTAGTAGTTATTCATTAGCAAAATGGCTTTGTTCTATTGTAGTTCTGTACTTTACGTCGTTTTAAAGCATTTTGATGAGAATTTAATTGACAGTTTTTGAAAAAATCAATGTTTTTTTGATAAACACTTTTTTAGGCCAAGTTAGTGTTATTGCAAATTATATGGTTTTTGTGAAAAACTAGCAGTTATTCATTGGCAAAATGGCTTTGTTCTATTGTTGTTCTGTACTTTACGTCGTTTGAAAGCATTTTTATGTGAATTTAATTGACAGTTTTTGAAAAAATCAATGTTTTTTTGATAAACACTGTTTTAGGCCAAGTTAGTGTTATTGCAAATGATATGGTTTTTCTGTAAAACTAGTAGTTATTCATTGGCAAAATGGCTTTAATCTATTGTAGTTCTGTACTCCACGTCGTTTTAAAGCATTTTTATGTGAATTTAATTGACAGTTTTTGAAAAAATCAATGTTTTTTTGCTAAACACTGTTTTAGGCCAAGTTAGTGTTATTGCAAATGATATGGTTTTTCTGAAAAACTAGCAGTTATTCATTGGCAAAATTGCTTTGTTCTATTGTAGTTTTGTACTTTACGTCGTTTTAGAGCATTTTTTTGTGAATTTGATTAACAGTTTTTGAAAAAATCAATGTTTTTTTGATGAACACTGTTTTAGGCAAAGTTAGTGTTATTGCAAATTATATGGTTTTTCTGTAAAACTAGTAGTTATTCATTGGCAAAATGGCATTGTTCTATTGTAGTTCTATACTTTACGTCGTTTTAAAGCATTTTTATGTGAATTCAATTGACAGTTTTTGAAAAAATCAATGTTTTTTTGATAAACACTGTTTTAGGCCAAGTTAGTGTTATTGCAAATGATATGGTTTTTCTGAAAAACTAGCAGTTAGTCATTGGCAAAATGGCTTTGTTCTATTGTAGTTCTGTACATTACGTCGATTTAGAGCAATTTTATGTGAATTTAATTGACAGTTTTTGAAAAAATCAATGTTTTTTTGATAAACACTGTTTTAGGCCAAGTTAGTGTTATTGCAAATGATATGGTTTTTCTGTAAAACTAGTAGTTATTCATTGGCAAAATGGCTTTGTTCTATTGTAGTTCTGTACTTTACGTCGTTTTAAAGCATTTTGATGTGAATTTAATTGACAGTTTTTGAAAAAATCAATGTTTTTTTGATTAACACTTCTTTAGGCCAAGTTAGTGTTATTGCAAATTATATGGTTTTTCTGAAAAACTAGCAGTTATTCATTGGCAAAATGGCTTTGTTCTATTGTTGTTCTGTACTTTACGTCGTTTAAAGCATTTTTATGTGAATTTAATTGACAGTTTTTGGAAAAATCAATGTTTTTTTGATAAACACATTTTTAGGCCAAGTTAGTGTTATTGCAAATGATATCGTTTTTCTGTAAAACTAGTAGTTATTCATTTGCAAAATGGCTATGTTCTATTGTAGTTCTGTACATTACGTCGCTTTAGAGCATTTTGATGTGAATTTAATTGACAGTTTTTGAAAAAATCAATATTTTTTTGATAAACACTGTTTTAGGCCAAGTTAGTGTTATTGCAAATTATATGGTTTTTGTGAAAAACTAGCAGTTATTCATTGGTAAAATGGCTTTGTTCTATTGTAGTTCTGTACATTACGTCGATTTAGAGCAATTTTATGTGAATTTAATTGACAGTTTTTGAAAAAATCAATGTTTTTTTGATAAACACTGTTTTAGGCCAAGTTAGTGTTATTGCAAATGATATGGTTTTTCTGTAAAACTAGTAGTTATTCATTGGCAAAATGGCTTCAATCTATTGTAGTTCTGTACTCTACGTCGTTTTAAAGCATTTTTATGTGAATTTAATTGACAGTTTTTGAAAAAATCAATGTTTTTTTGCTAAACACTGTTTTAGGCCAAGTTAGTGTTATTGCAAATGATATGGTTTTCCTGTAAAACTAGTAGTTATTCATTGGCAAAATGGCTTTGTTCTATTGTAGTTCTGTACTTTACGTCGTTTTAAAGCATTTTGATGTGAATTTAATTGACAGTTTTTGAAAAAATTAATGTTTTTTTGATAAACACTGTTTTAGGCAAAGTTAGTGTTATTGCAAATTATATGGTATTTCTGAAAAACTAGCTGTTATTTATTGGCAAAATGGCTTTTTTCTATTGTTTTTCTGTACTTTACGTCGTTTTAAAGCATTTTTATGTGAATTTAATTGACAGTTTTTGAAAAAATCAATTTTTTTTTGATAAACACTTTTTTAGGCCAAGTTAGTGTTATTGCAAATGATATGGTTTTTCTGTAAAACTAGTAGTTATTCATTTGCAAAATGGCTTTGTTCTATTGTAGTTCTGTACAATACGTCGTTTTAAAGCACTTTTATGTGAATTTAATTGACAGTTTTTGAAAAAATCAATGTTTTTTTGATATACACTGTTTTAGGCCACGTTAGTGTTGTTGCAAATTATATGGTTTTTCTGAAAAACTAGCAGTTATTCATTGGCAAAATGGCTTTGTTCTATTGTAGTTCTATACTTTACGTCGTTTTAAAGCATTTTTATGTGAATTTAATTGACAGTTTTTGAAAAAATCAATGTTTTTTTGATAAACACTGTTTTAGGCCAAGTTAGTGTTATTGCAAATGATATGGTTTTTCTGAAAAACTAGCAGTTATTCATTGGCAAAATGGCTTTTTTCTATTGTAGTTCTGTACATTACGTCGATTTAGAGCATCTTTATGTGAATTTAATTGACAGTTTTTGAAAAAATCAATGTTTTTTTGATAAACACTGTTTTAGGCCAAGTTAGTGTTATTGCAAATTATATGGTTTTTCTGAAAAACTAGCAGTGATTCATTGGCAAAATTGCTTTGTTCTATTGTAGTTCTGTACATTACGTCGTTTTAGAGCATTTTTTTGTGAATTTAATTGACAGTTTTTGAAAAAATCAATATTTTTTTGATAAACACTGTTTTAGGCCAAGTTAGTGTTATTGCAAATTATATGGTTTTTCTGAAAAACTAGCAGTTATTCATTGGCAAAATGGCTTTAATCTATTGTAGTTCTGTACATTAAGTCGATTTAGAGGAATTTTATGTGAATTTAATTGACAGTTTTTGAAAAAATCAATGTTTTTTTGATAAACACTGTTTTAGGCCAAGTTAGTGTTATTGCAAATGATATGGTTTTTCTGTAAACCTAGTAGTTATTCATTGGCAAAATGGCTTCAATCTATTGTAGTTCTGTACTCTACGTCGTTTTAAAGTATTTTTATGTGAATTTAATTGACAGTTTTTGAAAAAATCAATGTTTTTTTGATAAACACTTTTTTAGGCCAAGTTAGTGTTATTGCAAATGATATGGTTTTTCTGTAAAACTAGTAGTTATTCATTTGCAAAATGGCTTTGTTCTATTGTAGTTCTGTACAATACGTCGTTTTAAAGCACTTTTATGTGAATTTAATTGACAGTTTTTGAAAAAATCAATGTTTTTTTGATAAACACTGTTTTAGGCCACGTTAGTGTTCTTGCAAATTATATGGTTTTTCTGAAAAACTAGCAGTTATTCATTGGCAAAATGGCTTTGTTCTATTGTAGTTCTATACTTTACGTCGTTTTAAAGCATTTTTATGTGAATTTAATTGACAGTTTTTGAAAAAATCAATGTTTTTTTGATAAACACTGTTTTAGGCCAAGTTAGTGTTATTGCAAATGATATGGTTTTTCTGAAAAACTAGCAGTTATTCATTGGCAAAATGGCTTTTTTCTATTGTAGTTCTGTACATTACGTCGTTTTAGAGCATTTTTTTGTGAATTTAATTGACAGTTTTTGAAAAAATCAATATTTTTTTGATAAACACTGTTTTAGGCCAAGTTAGTGTTATTGCAAATTATATGTTTTTTCTGAAAAACTAGCAGTTATTCATTGGCAAAATGGCTTTAATCTATTGTAGTTCTGTACATTACGTCGATTTAGAGCAATTTTATGTGAATTTAATTGACAGTTTTTGAAAAAATCAATGTTTTTTTGATAAACACTGTTTTAGGCCAAGTTAGTGTTATTGCAAATGATATGGTTTTTCTGTAAACCTAGTAGTTATTCATTGGCAAAATGGCTTCAATCTATTGTAGTTCTGTACTCTACGTCGTTTTAAAGCACTTTTATGTGAATTTAATTGACAGTTTTTGAAAAAATCAATTTTTTTTTGATAAACACTTTTTTAGGCCAAGTTAGTGTTATTGCAAATGATATGGTTTTTCTGTAAAACTAGTAGTTATTCATTTGCAAAATGGCTTTGTTCTATTGTAGTTCTGTACAATACGTCGTTTTAAAGCACTTTTATGTGAATTTAATTGACAGTTTTTGAAAAAATCAATGTTTTTTTGATAAACACTGTTTTAGGCCAAGTTAGTGTTATTGCAAATAATATGGTTTTTCTGAAAAACTAGCAGTTATTCATTGGCAAAATGGCTTTTTTCTATTGTAGTTCTGTACATTACGTCGATTTAGAGCATTTTTATGTGAATTTAATTGACAGTTTTTGAAAAAATCAATGTTTTTTTGATAAACACTGTTTTAGGCCAAGTTGGTGTTATTGCAAATTATATGGTTTTTCTGTAAAACTAGTAGTTATTCATTGGCAAAATGGCTTTGTTCTATTGTAGTTCTGTACTTTACGTCGTTTTAAAGCACTTTTATGTGAATTTAATTGACAGTTTTTGAAAAAATCAATGTTTTTTTGATAAACACTGTTTTAGGCCAAGTTAGTGTTATTGAAAATGATATGGTTTTTCTGTAAAACTAGTAGTTATTCACTGGCAAAATGGCTTCAATCTATTGTAGTTCTGTACTCTATTTTGTTTTAAAGCATTTTTATGTGAATTTAATTGACAGTTTTTGAAAAATTCAATGTTTTTTTGATAAACATCGTTTTAGGCCAAGTTAGTGTGATTGCAAAGGATATGGTTTTTCTGTAAAACTAGTAGTTATTCATTGGCAAAATGGCTTCAATCTATTGTAGTTCTGTACTCTACGTCGTTTTAAAGCATTTTTATGTGAATTTAATTGACAGTTTTTGATAAAATCAATGTTTTTTTGCTAAACACTGTTTTAGGCCAAGTTAGTGTTATTGCAAATTATATTGTTTTTCTGAAAAACTAGCAGTTATTCATTGGCAAAATGGCTTTGTTCTATTGTAGTTCTGTACTTTACGTCGTTTTAAAGCATTTTGATGTGAATTTAATTGACAGTTTTTGAAAAAATCAATGTTTTTTTGCTAAACACTGTTTTAGGCCAAGTTAGTGTTATTTCAAATGATATGGTTTTTCTGAAAAACTAGCTGTTATTTATTGGCAAAATGGCTTTTTTCTATTGTTGTTCTGTACTTTACGTCGTTTTAAAGCATTTTTATGTGAATTTAATTGACAGTTTTTGAAAAAATCAATGTTTTTTTGATAAACACTTTTTTAGGCCAAATTAGTGTTATTGCAAATGATATGGTTTTTCTGTAAAACTAGTAGTTATTCATTTGCAAAATGGCTTTGTTCTATTGTAGTTCTGTACATTACGTCGTTTTAAAGCACTTTTATGTGAATTTAATTGACAGTTTTTTAAAAAATCAATGTTTTTTTGATAAACACTGTTTTAGGCCACGTTAGTGTTCTTGCAAATTATATGGTTTTTCTGAAAAACTAGCAGTTATTCATTGGCAAAATGGCTTTGTTCTATTGTAGTTCTATACTTTACGTCGTTTTAAAGCATTTTTATGTGAATTTAATTGACAGTTTTTGAAAAAATCAATGTTTTTTTGATAAACACTGTTTTAGGCCAAGTTAGTGTTATTGCAAATGATATTGTTTTTCTGAAAAAATAGCAGTTATTCATTGGCAAAATGGCTTTTTTTTATTGTAGTTCTGTACATTACGTCGATTTAGAGTATTTTTATGTGAATTTAATTGACAGTTTTTGAAAAAATCAATGTTTTTTTGATAAACACAGTTTTAGGCCAAAATAGTGTTATTGCAAATTATATGGTTTTTCTGTAAAACTAGTAGTTATTCATTGGCAAAATGGCTTTGTTCTATTGTAGTTCTGTACTTTACTTCGTTTTAAAGCATTTTGATGTGAATTTAATTGACAGTTTTTGAAAAAATCAATGTTTTTTTGATTAACACTTCTTTCGGCCAAGTTAGTGTTATTGCAAATTATATGGTTTTTCTGAAAAACTAGCAGTTATTCATTGGCAAAATGGCTTTGTTCTATTGTAGTTCTGTACATTACGTCGTTTTAAAGCATTTTTATGTGAATTTAATTGACAGTTTTTGAAAAAATCAATGTTTTTTTGATAAACACTGTTTTAGGCCAAGTTAGTGTTATTGCAAATGATATGGTTTTTCTGTAAAACTAGTAGTTATTCATTGGCAAAATGGCTTTAATCTATTGTAGTTCTGTACTCTACGTCGTTTTAAAGCATTTTTATGTGAATTTAATTGACAGTTTTTGAAAAATTCAATGTATTTTTGATAAACATCGTTTTGGGCCAAGTTAGTGTTATTGCAAATGATATGGTTTTTCTGAAAAACTAGCAGTTATTCATTGGCAGAATGACTTTGTTTTATTATAGGTCTGTACTCTACGTCGTTTTAGAGCATTTTTATGTGAATTTAATTGCTAGTTTTTGAAAAAATCAATGTTTTTTTGATAAACACTGTTTTAGGCCAAGTTAGTGTTATTGCAAATGATATGGTTTTTCTGAAAAACTAGCAGTTATTCATTGGCAAAATGGCTTTGTTCTATTGTAGTTCTGTACTTTACGTTGTTGTAAAGCATTTTGTTGTGAATTTAATTGACAGTTTTTGAAAAAATCAATGTCTTTTTGATTAACACTGTTTTAGGCCAAGCTAGTGTTATTGCAAATTATATGGTTTTTCTGAAAAACTAGCAGTTATTCATTGGCAAAATGGCTTTGTTCTATTGTAGTTCGGTACAATACGTCGCTTTAGAGCATTTTTATGTGAATTTAATTGACAGTTTTTGAAAAAATCAATGTTTTTTTGATAAACACTGTTTTAGGCCAAGTTAGTGTTATTGTAAATGATATGGTTTTTCTGAATAACTAGCAGTTATTCATTGGCAAAATGGCTTTGTTCTATTGAAGTTCTGTACATTACGTCGATTTAGAGCAATTTTGTGTGAATTTAATTGACAGTTTTTGAAAAAATCAATGTTTTTTTGATAAACACTGTTTTAGGCCAAGTTAGTGTTACTGCAAATGATATGGTTTTTCTGTAAAACTAGTAGTTATTCATTGGCAAAATGGCTTCAATCTATTGTAGTTCTGTACTCTACGTCGTTTTAAAGCATTTTTATGTGAATTTAATTGACAGTTTTTGAAAAAATCAACGTTTTTTTGATAAACACTTTTTTAGGCCAAGTTAGTGTTATTGCAAATGATATGATTTTTCTGTAAACCTAGTAGTTATTCATTTGCAAAATGGCTTTGTTCTATTGTAGTTCTGTACAATACGTCGTTTTAAAGCATTTTTATGTGAATTGATTTGACAGTTTTTGAAAAAATCAATGTTTTTTTGATAAACACTGTTTTAGGCCACATTAGTGTTCTTGCAAATAATATGGTTTTTCTGAAAAACTAGCTGTTATTCATTGGCAAAATGGCTTTGTTCTATTGAAGTTCTATACTTTACGTCGTTTTAAAGCATTTTTATTTGAACTTAATTGACAGTTTTTGAAAAAATCAATGTTTTTTTGATAAACACTGTTTTAGGCCAAGTTAGTGTTATTGCAAATTATATGGTTTTTCTGAAAAACTAGCAGTTATTCATTGGCAAAATGGCTTTGTTCTATTGTAGTTCTGTACATTACGTCGCTTTAAAGCATTTTTATGTGAATTTAATTGACAGTTTTTGAAAAAATCAATGTTTTTTTGATAAACACTGTTTTAGGCCAAGTTAGTGTTATTGCAAATGATATGGTTTTTCTGTAAAACTAGTAGTTATTCATTGGCAAACTGGCTTTGTTCTATTGTAGTTCTGTACTCTACGTCGTTTTAAAGCATTTTTATGTGAATTTAATTGACAGTTTTTGAAAAATTCAATGTATTTTTGATAAACATCGTTTTGGGCCAAGTTAGTGTTATTGCAAATGAAATGGTTTTTCTGAAAAACTAGCAGTTATTCATTGGCAAAATGACTTTGTTCTATTATAGGTCTGTACTCTTCGTCGTTTTAGAGCATTTTTATGTGAATTTAATTGCTAGTTTTTGAAAAAATCAATGTTTTTTTGATAAACACTGTTTTAGGCCAAGTTAGTGTTATTGCAAATGATATGGTTTTTCTGAAAAACTAGCAGTTATTCATTGGCAAAATGGCTTTGTTCTATTGTAGTTCTGTACTTTACGTTGTTTTAAAGCATTTTATTGTGAATTTAATTGACAGTTTTCGAAAAAATCTATGTCTTTTTGATTAACACTGTTTTAGGCCAAGTTAGTGTTATTGCAAATTATATGGTTTTTCTGAAAAACTAGCAGTTATTCATTGGCAAAATGGCTTTGTTCTATTGTAGTTCTGTACAATACGTCGCTTTAGAGCATTTTTATGTGAATTTAATTGACAGTTTTTGAAAAAATCAATGTTTTTTTGATAAACACTGTTTTAGGCCAAGTTAGTGTTATTGTAAATGATATGGTCTTTCTGAATAACTAGCAGTTATTCATTGGCAAAATGGCTTTGTTCTATTGTAGTTCTGTACATTACGTCATTTTAGAGCATTTTTTTGTGAATTTAATTGACAGTTTTTGAAAAAATCAATATTTTTTGATAAACACTGTTTTAGGCCAAGTTAGTGTTATTGCAAATTATATGGTTTTTCTGAATAACTAGCAGTTATTCATTGGAAAAATGGCTTTGTCCTATTGTAGTTCTGTACATTACGTCGATTTAGAGCAATTTTGTGTGAATTTAATTGACAGTTTTTGAAAAAATCAATGTTTTTTTGATAAACACTGTTTTAGGCAAAGTTAGTGTTACTGCAAATGATATGGTTTTTCTGTAAAACTAGTAGTTATTCATTGGCAAAATGGCTTCAATCTATTGTAGTTCTGTACTCTACGTCGTTTTAAAGCATTTTTATGTGAATTTAATTGACAGTTTTTGAAAAAATCAACGTTTTTTTGATAAACACTTTTTTAGGCCAAGTTAGTGGTATTGCAAATGATATGTTTTTCTGTAAACCTAGTAGTTATTCATTTGCAAAATGGCTTTGTTCTATTGTAGTTCTGTACAATACGTCGTTTTAAAGCATTTTTATGTGAATTTAATTGACAGTTTTTGAAAAAATCAATGTTTTTTTGATAAACACTGTTTTAGGCCACATTAGTGTTCTTGCAAATAATATGGTTTTTCTGAAAAACTAGCTGTTATTCATTGGCAAAATGGCTTTGTTCTATTGAAGTTCTATACTTTACGTCGTTTTAAAGCATTTTTATGTGAACTTAATTGACAGTTTTTGAAAAAATCAATGTTTTTTTGATAAACACTGTTTTAGGCCAAGTTAGTGTTATTGCAAATGATATGGTTTTTCTGTAAAACTAGTAGTTATTCATTGGCAAAATGGCTTCAATCTATTGTAGTTCTGTACTCTACGTCGTTTTAAAGCATTTTTATGTGAATTTAATTGACAGTTTTTGAAAAAATCAACGTTTTTTTGATAAACACTTTTTTAGGCCAAGTTAGTGTTATTGCAAATGATATGATTTTTCTGTAAACCTAGTAGTTATTCATTTGCAAAATGGCTTTGTTCTATTGTAGTTCTGTACAATACGTCGTTTTAAAGCATTTTTATGTGAATTGATTTGACAGTTTTTGAAAAAATCAATGTTTTTTTGATAAACACTGTTTTAGGCCACATTAGTGTTCTTGCAAATAATATGGTTTTTCTGAAAAACTAGCTGTTATTCATTGGCAAAATGGCTTTGTTCCATTGAAGTTCTATACTTTACGTCGTTTTAAAGCATTTTTATTTGAACTTAATTGACAGTTTTTGAAAAAATCAATGTTTTTTTGATAAACACTGTTTTAGGCCAAGTTAGTGTTATTGCAAATTATATGGTTTTTCTGAAAAACTAGCAGTTATTCATTGGCAAAATGGCTTTGTTCTATTGTAGTTCTGTACATTACGTCGCTTTAAAGCATTTTTATGTGAATTTAATTGACAGTTTTTGAAAAAATCAATGTTTTTTTGATAAACACTGTTTTAGGCCAAGTTAGTGTTATTGCAAATGATATGGTTTTTCTGTAAAACTAGTAGTTATTCATTGGCAAACTGGCTTTGTTCTATTGTAGTTCTGTACTCTACGTCGTTTTAAAGCATTTTTATGTGAATTTAATTGACAGTTTTTGAAAAATTCAATGTATTTTTGATAAACATCGTTTTGGGCCAAGTTAGTGTTATTGCAAATGATATGGTTTTTCTGAAAAACTAGCAGTTATTCATTGGCAAAATGACTTTGTTCTATTATAGGTCTGTACTCTACGTCGTTTTAGAGCATTTTTATGTGAATTTAATTGCTAGTTTTTGAAAAAATCAATGTTTTTTTGATAAACACTGTTTTAGGCCAAGTTAGTGTTATTGCAAATTATATGGTTTTTCTGAAAAACTAGCAGTTATTCATTGGCAAAATGGCTTTGTTCTATTGTAGTTCTGTACTTTACGTTGTTTTAAAGCATTTTGTTGTGAATTTAATTGACAGTTTTCGAAAAAATCAATGTCTTTTTGATTAACACTGTTTTAGGCCAAGTTAGTGTTATTGCAAATTATATGGTTTTTCTGAAAAACTAGCAGTTATTCATTGGCAAAATGGCTTTGTTCTATTGTAGTTCTGTACAATACGTCGCTTTAGAGCATTTTTATGTGAATTTAATTGACAGTTTTTGAAAAAATCAATGTTTTTTTGATAAACACTGTTTTAGGCCAAGTTAGTGTTATTGTAAATGATATGGTTTTTCTGAAAAACTAGCAGTTATTCATTGGCAAAATGACTTTGTTCTATTATAGGTCTGTACTCTACGTCGTTTTAGAGCATTTTTATGTGAATTTAATTGACAGTTTTTGAAAAAATCAATGTTTTTTTGATAAACACTGTTTTAGGCCAAGTTAGTGTTACTGCAAATGATATGGTTTTTCTGTAAAACTAGTAGTTATTCATTGGCAAAATGGCTTCAATCTATTGTAGTTCTGTACTCTACGTCGTTTTAAAGCATTTTTATGTGAATTTAATTGACAGTTTTTGAAAAAATCAACGTTTTTTTGATAAACACTTTTTTAGGCCAAGTTAGTGTTATTGCAAATGATATGATTTTTCTGTAAACCTAGTAGTTATTCATTTGCAAAATGGCTTTGTTCTATTGTAGTTCTGTACAATACGTCGTTTTAAAGCATTTTTATGTGAATTGAATTGACAGTTTTTGAAAAAATCAATGTTTTTTTGATAAACACTGTTTTAGGCCACATTAGTGTTCTTGCAAATAATATGGTTTTTCTGAAAAACTAGCTGTTATTCATTGGCAAAATGGCTTTGTTCTATTGAAGTTCTATACTTTACGTCGTTTTAAAGCACTTTTATGTGAACTTAATTGACAGTTTTTGAAAAAAACAATGTTTTTTTGATAAACACTGTTTTAGGCCAAGTTAGTGTTATTGCAAATGATATGGTTTTTCTGAAAAACTAGCAGTTATTCATTGGCAAAATGGCTTTTTTCTATTGTAGTTCTGTACATTACGTCGATTTAGAGCAATTTTATGTGAATTTAATTGACAGTTTTTGAAAAAATCAATGTTCTTTTGATAAACACTGTTTTAGGCAAAGTTAGTGTTATTGCAAATTATATGGTTTTTCTGTAAAACTAGTAGTTATTCATTGGCAAACTGGCTTTGTTCTATTGTGGTTCTGTACTTTACGTCGTTTTAAAGCATTTTGATGTGAATTTAATTGACAGTTTTTGAAAAAATCAATGTTTTTTTGATTAACACTTCTTTAGGCCAAGTTAGTGTTTTTGCAAATTATATGGTTTTTCTGAAAAACTAGCAGTTATTCATTGGCAAAATGGCTTTGTTCTATTGTAGTTCTGTACATTACGTCGTTTTAAAGCATTTTTATGTGAATTTAATTGACAGTTTTTGAAAAAATCAATGTTTTTTTGATAAACACTTTTTTAGGCCACGTTAGTGTTATTGCAAATGATATGGTTTTTCTGTAAACCTAGTAGTTATTCATTTGCAAAATGGCTTTTTTCTATTGTAGTTCTGTACAATACGTCGTTTTAAAGCATTTTTATGTGAATTGAATTGACAGTTTTTGAAAAAATCAATGTTTTTTTGATAAACACTGTTTTAGGCCACGTTAGTGTTCTTGCAAATAATATGGTTTTTCTGAAAAACTAGCTGTTATTCATTGGCAAAATGGCTTTTTTCTATTGTAGTTCTGTACATTACGTCGATTTAGAGCAATTTTATGTGAATTTAATTGACAGTTTTTGAAAAAATCAATGTTCTTTTGATAGACACTGTTTTAGGCAAAGTTAGTGTTATTGCAAATTATATGGTTTTTCTGTAAAACTAGTAGTTATTCATTGGCAAACTGGCTTTGTTCTATTGTAGTTCTGTACTTTACGTCGTTTTAAAGCATTTTGATGTGAATTTAATTGTTAGTTTTTGAAAAAATCAATGTTTTTTTGATTAACACTTCTTTAGGCCAAGTTAGTGTTATTGCAAATTATATGGTTTTCTGAAAAACTAGCAGTTATTCATTGGCAAAATGGCTTTGTTCTATTGTAGTTCTGTACATTACGTCGTTTTAAAGCATTTTTATGTGAATTTAATTGACAGTTTTTGAAAAAATCAATGTTTTTTTGATAAACACTGTTTTAGGCCAAGTTAGTGTTATTGCACATGATATGGTTTTTCTGTAAAACTAGTAGTTATTCATTGGCAAAATGGCTTCAATCTATTGTAGTTCTGTACTCTACGTCGTTTTAAAGCATTTTTATGTGAATTTAATTGACAGTTTTTGAAAAATTCAATGTTTTCTTGATAAACACTGTTTTAGGCCAAGTTAGTGTTATTGCAAATTATATGGTTTTTCTGAAAAACTAGCAGTTATTCATTGGCAAAATGGCTATGTTCTATTGTAGTTCTGTACATTACGTCGATCTAGAGCAATTTTATGTGAATTTAATTGACAGTTTTTGAAAAAATCAATGTTTTTTTGATAAACACTGTTTAAACCAAGTTAGTGTTATTGCAAATGATATGGTTTTTCTGTAAAACTAGCAGTTATTTATTGGCAAAATGGCTTTTTTCTATTTTTGTTCTGTACTTTACGTCGTTTTAAAGCATTTTTATGTGAATTTAATTGACAGTTTTTGAAAAAATCAATGTTTTTTTGATAAACACTTTTTTAGGCCAAACGCAGTGATTGCAAATGATATGGTTTTTCTGTAAAACTAGTAGTTATTCATTGGCAAAATGGATTCAATCTATTGTAGTTCTGTACTCTACGTCGTTTTAAAGCATTTTTATGTGAATTTAATTGACAGTTTTTGAAAAATTCAATGTTTTCTTGATAAACATCGTTTTTGGCCAAGTTAGTGTTATTGCAAATTATATGGTTTTTCTAAAAAAATAGCAGTTATTCATTGGCAAAATGGCTTTGTTCTATTGTAGTTCTGTACATTACGTCGTTTTAGAGCATTTTTTTGTGAATTTAATTGACAGTTTTTGAAAAAATCAATATTTTTTTGATAAACACTGTTTTAGGCCAAGTTAGTGTTATTGCAAATTATATGGTTTTTCTGAAAAACTAGCAGTTATTCATTGGCAAAATGGCTATGTTCTATTGTAGTTCTGTACATTACGTCGATCTAGAGCAATTTTATGTGAATTTAATTGACAGTTTTTGAAAAAATCAATGTTTTTTTGATAAACACTGTTTAAACCAAGTTAGTGTTATTGCAAATGATATGGTTTTTCTGTAAAACTAGCAGTTATTTATTGGCAAAATGGCTTTTTTCTATTTTTGTTCTGTACTTTACGTCGTTTTAAAGCATTTTTATGTGAATTTAATTGACAGTTTTTGAAAAAATCAATGTTTTTTTGATAAACACTTTTTTAGGCCAAACGCAGTGATTGCAAATGATATGGTTTTTCTGTAAAACTAGTAGTTATTCATTTGCAAAATGGCTTCGTTCTATTGTAGTTCTGTACAATACGTCGTTTTAAAGCATTTTTATGTGAATTTAATTGACAGTTTTTGAAAAAATCAATGTTTTTCTGATAAACACTGTTTTAGGCCACGTTAGTGTTCTTGAAAATTATATGGTTTTTCTGAAAAACTAGCAGTTATTCATTGGCAAAATGGCTTTGTTCTATTGTAGTTCTATACTTTACGTCGTTTTAAGGCATTTTTATGTGAATTTAATTGACAGTTTTTGAAAAAATCAATGTTTTTTTGATAAACACTGTTTTAGGCCACGTTAGTGTTCTTGCAAATTATATGGTTTTTCTGAAAAACTAGCAGTTTTTCATTGGCAAAATGGCTTTGTTCTATTGTCGTTCTGTACATTACGTCGATCTAGAGCAATTTTATGTGAATTTAATTGACAGTTTTTGAAAAAATCAATGTTTTTTTGATAAACACTGTTTTAGGCCACGTTAGTGTTATTGCAAATGATATGGTTTTTCTGAAAAACTAGCAGTTATTCATTGGCAAAATGGCTTTTTTCTATTGTAGTTCTGTACATTACGTCGACTTAGAGCAATTTTATGTGAATTTAATTGACAGTTTTTGAAAAAATCAATGTTCTTTTGATAAACACTGTTTTAGGCAAAGTTAGTGTTATTGCAAATTATATGGTTTTTCTGTAAAACTAGTAGTTATTCATTGGCAAACTGGCTTTGTTCTATTGTGGTTCTGTACTTTTCGTCGTTTTAAAGCATTTTATGTGAATTTAATTGACAGTTTTTGAAAAAATCAATGTTTTTTTGATTAACACTTCTTTAGGCCAAGTTAGTGTTATTGCAAATTATATGGTTTTTCTGAAAAACTAGCAGTTATTCATTGGCAAAATGGCTTTGTTCTATTGTAGTTCTGTACATTACGTCGTTTTAAAGCATTTTTATGTGAATTTAATTGACAGTTTTTGAAAAAATAATGTTTTTTTGATAAACACTGTTTTAGGCCAAGTTAGTGTTATTGCAAATGATATGGTTTTTCTGTAAACCTAGTAGTTATTCATTTGCAAAATGGCTTTGTTCTATTGTAGTTCTGTACAATACGTCGTTTTAAAGCATTTTTATGTGAATTGAATTGACAGTTTTTGAAAAAATCAATGTTTTTTTGATAAACACTGTTTTAGGCCACGTTAGTGTTCTTGCAAATAATATGGTTTTTCTGAAAAACTAGCTGTTATTCATTGGCAAAATGGCTTTGTTCTATTGAAGTTCTATACTTTACGTCGTTTTAAAGCATTTTTATGTGAACTTAATTGACAGTTTTTGAAAAAATCAATGTTTTTTTGATAAACACTGTTTTAGGCCAAGTTAGTGTTATTGCAAATGATATGGTTTTTCTGAAAAACTAGCAGTTATTCATTGGCAAAATGGCTTTTTTCTATTGTAGTTCTGTACATTACGTCGATTTAGAGCAATTTTATGTGAATTTAATTGACAGTTTTTGAAAAAATCAATGTTCTTTTGATAAACACTGTTTTAGGCAAAGTTAGTGTTATTGCAAATTATATTGTTTTTCTGTAAAACTAGTAGTTATTCATTGGCAAACTGGCTTTGTTCTATTGTAGTTCTGTACTTTACGTCGTTTTAAAGCATTTTGATGTGAATTTAATTGACAGTTTTTGAAAAAATCAATGTTCTTTTGATTAACACTTCTTTAGGCCAAGTTAGTGTTATTGCAAATTATATGGTTTTTCTGAAAAACTAGCAGTTATTCATTGGCAAAATGGCTTTGTTCTATTGTAGTTCTGTACATTACGTCGTTTTAAAGCATTTTTATGTGAATTTAATTGACAGTTTTTGAAAAAATCAATGTTTTTTTGATAAACACTGTTTTAGGCCAAGTTAGTGTTATTGCAAATTATATGGTTTTTCTAAAAAACTAGCAGTTATTCATTGGCAAAATGGCTTTGTTCTATTGTAGTTCTGTACATTACGTCGTTTTAGAGCATTTTTTTGTGAATTTAATTGACAGTTTTTGAAAAAATCAATGTTTTTTTGATAAACACTGTTTAAACCAAGTTAGTGTTATTGCAAATGATATGGTTTTTCTGTAAAACTAGCAGTTATTTATTGGCAAAATGGCTTTTTTCTATTTTTGTTCTGTACTTTACGTCGTTTTAAAGCATTTTTATGTGAATTTAATTGACAGTTTTTGAAAAAATCAATGTTTTTTTGATAAACACTTTTTTAGGCCAAACGCAGTGATTGCAAATGATATGGTTTTTCTGTAAAACTAGTAGTTATTCATTTGCAAAATGGCTTCGTTCTATTGTAGTTCTGTACAATACGTCGTTTTAAAGCATTTTTATGTGAATTTAATTGACAGTTTTTGAAAAAATCAATGTTTTTCTGATAAACACTGTTTTAGGCCACGTTAGTGTTCTTGAAAATTATATGGTTTTTCTGAAAAACTAGCAGTTATTCATTGGCAAAATGGCTTTGTTCTATTGTAGTTCTATACTTTACGTCGTTTTAAGGCATTTTTATGTGAATTTAATTGACAGTTTTTGAAAAAATCAATGTTTTTTTGATAAACACTGTTTTAGGCCACGTTAGTGTTCTTGCAAATTATATGGTTTTTCTGAAAAACTAGCAGTTTTTCATTGGCAAAATGGCTTTGTTCTATTGTCGTTCTGTACATTACGTCGATCTAGAGCAATTTTATGTGAATTTAATTGACAGTTTTTGAAAAAATCAATGTTTTTTTGATAAACACTGTTTTAGGCCACGTTAGTGTTATTGCAAATGATATGGTTTTTCTGAAAAACTAGCAGTTATTCATTGGCAAAATGGCTTTTTTCTATTCTAGTTCTGTACATTACGTCGACTTAGAGCAATTTTATGTGAATTTAATTGACAGTTTTTGAAAAAATCAATGTTCTTTTGATAAACACTGTTTTAGGCAAAGTTAGTGTTATTGCAAATTATATGGTTTTTCTGTAAAACTAGTAGTTATTCATTGGCAAACTGGCTTTGTTCTATTGTGGTTCTGTACTTTTCGTCGTTTTAAAGCATTTTATGTGAATTTAATTGACAGTTTTTGAAAAAATCAATGTTTTTTTGATTAACACTTCTTTAGGCCAAGTTAGTGTTATTGCAAATTATATGGTTTTTCTGAAAAACTAGCAGTTATTCATTGGCAAAATGGCTTTGTTCTATTGTAGTTCTGTACATTACGTCGTTTTAAAGCATTTTTATGTGAATTTAATTGACAGTTTTTGAAAAAATCAATGTTTTTTTGATAAACACTGTTTTAGGCCAAGTTAGTGTTATTGCAAATGATATGGTTTTTCTGTAAACCTAGTAGTTATTCATTTGCAAAATGGCTTTGTTCTATTGTAGTTCTGTACAATACGTCGTTTTAAAGCATTTTTATGTGAATTGAATTGACAGTTTTTGAAAAAATCAATGTTTTTTTGATAAACACTGTTTTAGGCCACGTTAGTGTTCTTGCAAATAATATGGTTTTTCTGAAAAACTAGCTGTTATTCATTGGCAAAATGGCTTTGTTCTATTGAAGTTCTATACTTTACGTCGTTTTAAAGCATTTTTATGTGAACTTAATTGACAGTTTTTGAAAAAATCAATGTTTTTTTGATAAACACTGTTTTAGGCCAAGTTAGTGTTATTGCAAATGATATGGTTTTTCTGAAAAACTAGCAGTTATTCATTGGCAAAATGGCTTTTTTCTATTGTAGTTCTGTACATTACGTCGATTTAGAGCAATTTTATGTGAATTTAATTGACAGTTTTTGAAAAAATCAATGTTCTTTTGATAAACACTGTTTTAGGCAAAGTTAGTGTTATTGCAAATTATATGGTTTTTCTGTAAAACTAGTAGTTATTCATTGGCAAACTGGCTTTGTTCTATTGTAGTTCTGTACTTTACGTCGTTTTAAAGCATTTTGATGTGAATTTAATTGACAGTATTTGAAAAAATCAATGTTTTTTTGATTAACACTTCTTTAGGCCAAGTTAGTGTTATTGCAAATTATATGGTTTTTCTGAAGAACTAGCAGTTATTCATTGGCAAAATGGCTTTGTTCTATTGTAGTTCTGTACATTACGTCGTTTTAAAGCATTTTTATGTGAATTTAATTGACAGTTTTTGAAAAAATCAATGTTTTTTTGATAAACACTGTTTTAGGCCAAGTTAGTGTTATTGCAAATGATATGGTTTTTCTGTAAAACTAGTAGTTATTCATTGGCAAAATGGCTTCAATCTATTGTAGTTCTGTACTCTACGTCGTTTTAAAGCATTTTTATGTGAATTTAATTGACAGTTTTTGAAAAATTCAATGTTTTCTTGATAAACAACGTTTTAGGCCAAGTTAGTGTTATTGCAAATTATATGGTTTTTTCTAAAAAACTAGCAGTTATTCATTGGCAAAATGGCTTTGTTCTATTGTAGTTCTGTACATTACGTCGTTTTAGAGCATTTTTTTGTGAATTTAATTGACAGTTTTTGAAAAGATCAATATTTCTTTGATAAACACTGTTTTAGGCCAAGTTAGTGTTATTGCAAATTATATGGTTTTTCTGAAAAACTAGCAGTTATTCATTGGCAAAATGGCTATGTTCTATTGTAGTTCTGTACATTACGTCGATCTAGAGCAATTTTATGTGAATTTAATTGACAGTTTTTGAAAAAATCAATGTTTTTTTGATAAACACTGTTTAAACCAAGTTAGTGTTATTGCAAATGATATGGTTATTCTGTAAAACTAGCAGTTATTTATTGGCAAAATGGCTTTTTTCTATTTTTGTTCTGTACTTTACGTCGTTTTAAAGCATTTTTATGTGAATTTAATTGACAGTTTTTGAAAAAATCAATGTTTTTCTGATAAACACTGTTTTAGGCCACGTTAGTGTTCTTGAAAATTATATGGTTTTTCTGAAAAACTAGCAGTTATTCATTGGCAAAATGGCTTTGTTCTATTGTAGTTCTATACTTTACGTCGTTTTAAGGCATTTTTATGTGAATTTAATTGACAGTTTTTGAAAAAATCAATGTTTTTTTGATAAACACTGTTTTAGGCCACGTTAGTGTTCTTGAAAATTATATGGTTTTTCTGAAAAACTAGCAGTTATTCATTGGCAAAATGGCTTTGTTCTATTGTAGTTCTATACTTTACGTCGTTTTAAGGCATTTTTATGTGAATTTAATTGACAGTTTTTGAAAAAATCAATGTTTTTTTGATAAACACTGTTTTAGGCCACGTTAGTGTTCTTGCAAATTATATGGTTTTTCTGAAAAACTAGCAGTTATTCATTGGCAAAATAGCTTTGTTCTATTGTCGTTCTGTACATTACGTCGATCTAGAGCAATTTTATGTGAATTTAATTGACAGTTTTTGAAAAAATCAATGTTTTTTTGATAAACACTGTTTTAGGCCAAGTTAGTGTTATTGCAAATGATATGGTTTTTCTGTAAAACTAGCAGCTATTTATTGGCAAAATGGCTTTTTTCTATTGTTGTTCTGTACTTTACGTCGTTTTAAAGCATTTTTATGTGAATTTGATTGACAGTTTTTGAAAAATCAATTTTTTTTTGATAAACACTTTTTTAGGCCAAGTTAGTGTTATTGCAAATGATATGGTTTTTCTGTAAAACTAATAGTTATTCATTTGCAAAATGGCTTTGTTCTATTGTTGTTCTGTACAATACGTCGTTTTAAAGCATTTTTATGTGAATTTAATTGACAGTTTTTGAAAAAATCAATGTTTTTTTGATAAACACTGTTTTAGGCCACGTTAGTGTTCTTGCAAATTATATGGTTTTTCTGAAAAACTAGCAGTTATTCATTGGCAAAATGGCTTTGTTCTATTGTAGTTCTGTACATTACGTCGATTTAGAGCAATTTTATGTGATTTTAATTGACAGTTTTTGAAAAAATCAAGGTCTTTTTGATAAACACTGTTTTAGGCCAAGTTAGTGTTATTGCAAATGGTATGGTTTTTCTGAAAAACTAGCAGTTACTCATTGGCAAAATGGCTTTGTTCTATTGTTGTTCTGTACTTTACGTCGTTTAAAAGCATTTTTATGTGAATTTAATTGACAGTTTTTGAAAAAATCAATGTTTTTTTGATAAACACTGTTTTAGGCCAAGTTAGTGTTATTGCAAATGATATGGTTTTTCTGTAAAACTAGTAGTTATTCATTGGCAAAATGGCTTCAATCTATTGTAGTTCTGTACTCTACGTCGTTTTAAAGCATTTTTATGTGAATTTAATTGACAGTTTTTGAAAAATTCAATGTTTTCTTGATAAACATCGTTTTAGGCCAAGTTAGTGTTATTGCAAATTATATGGTTTTTCTAAAAAACTAGCAGTTATTCATTGGCAAAATGGCTTTGTTCTATTGTAGTTCTATACTTTACGTCGTTTTAAGGCATTTTTATGTGAATTTAATTGACAGTTTTTGAAAAATTCAATGTTTTTTTGATAAACACTGTTTTAGGCCACGTTACTGTTCTTGCAAATTATATGGTTTTTCTGAAAAACTAGCAGTTATTCATTGGCAAAATGGCTTTGTTCTATTGTCGTTCTGTACATTACGTCGATCTAGAGCAATTTTATGTGAATTTAATTGACAGTTTTTGAAAAAATCAATGTTTTTTTGATAAACACTGTTTTAGGCCAAGTTAGTGTTATTGCAAATGATATGGTTTTTCTGTAAAACTAGCAGCTATTTATTGGCAAAATGGCTTTTTTCTATTGTTGTTCTGTACTTTACGTCGTTTTAAAGCATTTTTATGTGAATTTGATTGACAGTTTTTGAAAAAATCAATTTTTTTTTGATAAACACTTTTTTAGGCCAAGTTAGTGTTATTGCAAATGATATGGTTTTTCTGTAAAACTAGTAGTTATTCATTTGCAAAATGGCTTTGTTCTATTGTTGTTCTGTACAATACGTCGTTTTAAAGCATTTTTATGTGAATTTAATTGACAGTTTTTGAAAAAATCAATGTTTTTTTGATAAACACTGTTTTAGGCCACGTTAGTGTTCTTGCAAATTATATGGTTTTTCTGAAAAACTAGCAGTTATTCATTGGCAAAATGGCTTTGTTCTATTGTAGTTCTGTACATTACGTCGATTTAGAGCAATTTTATGTGAATTTAATTGACAGTTTTTGAAAAAATCAATGTTTTTTTGATAAACACTGTTTTAGGCCAAGTTAGTGTTATTGCAAATGATATGGTTTTTCTGTAAAACTAGCAGCTATTTATGGGCAAAATGGCTTTTTTCTATTGTTGTTCTGTACTTTACGTCGTTTTAAAGCATTTTTATGTGAATTTGATTGACAGTTTTTGAAAAAATCAATTTTTTTTTGATAAACACTTTTTTAGGCCAAGTTAGTGTTATTGCAAATGATATGGTTTTTCTGTAAAACTAGTAGTTATTCATTTGCAAAATGGCTTTGTTCTATTGTTGTTCTGTACAATACGTCGTTTTAAAGCATTTTTATGTGAATTTAATTGACAGTTTTTGAAAAAATCAATGTTTTTTTGATAAACACTGTTTTAGGCCACGTTAGTGTTCTTGCAAATTATATGGTTTTTCTGAAAAACTAGAAGTTATTCATTGGCAAAATGGCTTTGTTCTATTGTAGTTCTGTACATTACGTCGATTTAGAGCAATTTTATGTGAATTTAATTGACAGTTTTTGAAAAAATCAAGGTTTTTTTGATAAACACTGTTTTAGGCCAAGTTAGTGTTATTGCAAATGATATGGTTTTTCTGAAAAACTAGCAGTTACTCATTGGCAAAATGGCTTTGTTCTATTGTTGTTCTGTACTTTACGTCGTTTAAAAGCATTTTTATGTGAATTTAATTGACAGTTTTTGAAAAAATCAATGTTTTTTTGATAAATACTGTTTTAGGCCAAGTTAGTGTTATTGCAAATGATATGGTTTTTCTGTAAAACTAGTAGTTATTCATTGGCAAAATGGCTTCAATCTATTGTGGTTCTGTACTCTACGTCGTTTTAAAGCATTTTTATGTGAATTTAATTGACAGTTTTTGAAAAATTCAATGTTTTCTTGATAAACATCGTTTTAGGCCAAGTTAGTGTTATTGCAAATTATATGGTTTTTCTAAAAAACTAGCAGTTATTCATTGGCAAAATGGCTTTAATCTATTGTAGTTCTGTACTCTACGTCGTTTTAAAGCATTTTTATGTGAATTTGATTGACACATTTTGAAAAAATCAATGCTTTTTTGCTAAAGACTGTTTTAGGCCAAGTTAGTGTTATTGCACATGATATGGTTTTTCTGAAAAACTAGCAGTTATTCATTGGCAAAATGGCTTTGTTCTATTGTAGTTTTGTACTTTACGTCGTTTTAGAGCATTTTTATGTGATTTTAATCGACAGTTTTTTAAAAAATCAATGTTTTTTTGATAAACACTGTTTTAGGCCAAGTTAGTGTTATTGCAAATGATGTGGTTTTTCTGTTAAACTAGTCGTTATTCATTGGCAAAATGGCTTCAATCTATTGTAGTTTTGTACCCTACGTCGTTTTAAAGCATTTTGATGTGAATTTAATTGACAGTTTTTGAAAAAATCAATGTTTTTTTGCTAAACACTGTTTTAGGCCAAGTTAGTGTTATTGCAAATGATATAGTTTTTCTAAAAAACTAGCAGTTATTTATTGGCAAAATGGCTTTTTTCTATTGTAGTTCTGTACAATACGTCGTTTTAAAGCATTTTTATGTGAATTTAATTGACAGTTTTTGAAAAAATCAATGTTTTTTTGATAAACACTGTTTTAGGCCACGTTATTGTTCTTGCAAATTAT
The DNA here is from genome assembly GCA_964019065.1 of Catostylus mosaicus. NCBI lineage: Eukaryota > Metazoa > Cnidaria > Scyphozoa > Rhizostomeae > Catostylidae > Catostylus > Catostylus mosaicus. The sequence goes on along the minus strand of OZ025200.1, from coordinate 4,215,816 downwards.
ATGGTTTTTCTGAAAAACTAGCAGTTATTCATTGGCAAAATGGCTTTGTTCTATTGTAGTTCTGTACATTACGTCGATTTAGAGCAATTTTATGTGAATTTAATTGACAGTTTTTGAAAAAATCAATGTTTTTTTGATAAACACTGTTTTAGGCCAAGTTAGTGTTATTGCAAATGATTTGGTTTTTCTGTTAAACTAGTAGTTATTCATTGGCAAAATGGCTTCAATCTATTGTAGTTTTGTACCCTACGTCGTTTTAAAGCATTTTGATGTGAATTTAATTGACAGTTTTTGAAAAAATCAATGTTTTTTTGCTAAACACTGTTTTAGGCCAAGTTAGTGTTATTGCAAATGATATGGTTTTTCTGAAAAACTAGCAGTTATTTATTGGCAAAATGGCTTTTTTCTATTGTAGTTCTGTACAATACGTCGTTTTAAAGCATTTTTATGTGAATTTAATTGACAGTTTTTGAAAAAATCAATGTTTTTTTGATAAACACTGTTTTAGGCCACGTTATTGTTCTTGCAAATTATATGGTTTTTCTGAAAAACTAGCAGTTATTCATTGGCAAAATGGCTTTGTTCTATTGTAGTGCTATACTTTACGTCGTTTTAAAGCATTTTTATGTGAATTTAATTGACAGTTTTGAAAAAATCAATGTTTTCTTGATAAACACTGTTTTAGGCCAAGTTAGTGTTATTGCAAATGATATGGTTTTTCTGAAAAACTAGCAGTTATTCATTGGCAAAATGGCTTTGTTCTATTGTAGTTCTGTACATTACGTCGATTTAGAGCAATTTTATGTGAATTTAATTGACAGTTTTTGAAAAAATCAATGTTTTTTTGATAAACAATGTTTTAGGCCAAGTTAGTGTTATTGCAAATTATATGGTTTTTCTGTAAAACTAGTAGTTATTCATTGGCAAAATGGCTTTGTTCTATTGTAGTTTTGTACTTTACGTCGTTTTAGAGCATTTTTATGTGATTTTAATCGACAGTTTTTGAAAAAATCAATGTTTTTTTGATAAACACTGTTTTAGGCCAAGTTAGTGTTATTGCAAATGATATGGTTTTTCTGTAAAACTAGTAGTTATTCATTGGCAAAATGGCTTCAATCTATTGTAGTTTTGTACCCTACGTCGTTTTAAAGCATTTTGATGTGAATTTAATTGACAGATTTTGAAAAAATCAATGTTTTTTTGCTAAACACTGTTTTAGGCCAAGTTAGTGTTATTGCAAATGATATGGTTTTTCTGAAAAACTAGCAGTTATTTATTGGCAAAATGGCTTTTTTCTATTGTAGTTCTGTACAATACGTCGTTTTAAAGCATTTTTATGTGAATTTAATTGACAGTTTTTGAAAAAATCAATGTTTTTTTGATAAACACTGTTTTAGGCCAAGTTAGTGTTATTGCAAATGATATGGTTTTTCTGAAAAACTAGCAGTTATTCATTGGCAAAATGGCTTTGTTCTATTGTAGCTTTGTACTTTACGTCGTTTTAGAGCATTTTTATGTGAATTTAATTGACAGTTTTGAAAAAATCAATGTTTTCTTGATAAACACTGTTTTAGGCCAAGTTAGTGTTATTGCAAATGATATGGTTTTTCTGAAAAACTAGCAGTTATTCATTGGCAAAATGGCTTTGTTCTATTGTAGTTCTGTACATTACGTCGATTTAGAGCAATTTTATGTGAATTTAATTGACAGTTTTTGAAAAAATCAATGTTTTTTTGATAAACACTGTTTTAGGCCAAGTTAGTGTTATTGCAAATTATATGGTTTTTCTGTAAAACTAGTAGTTATTCATTGGCAAAATGGCTTTGTTCTATTGTAGTTCTGTACTTTACGTCGTTTTAAAGCATTTTGATGTGAATTTAATTGACAGTTTTTGAAAAAATCAATGTTTTTTTGATAAACACTGTTTTAGGCCACGTTAGTGTTCTTGCAAATTATATGGTTTTTCTGAAAAACTAGCAGTTATTCATTGGCAAAATGGCTTTGTTCTATTGTTGTTCTGTACTTTACGTCGTTTTAAAGCATTTTTATGTGAATTTAATTGACAGTTTTTGAAAAAATCAATGTTTTTTTGATAAACACTGTTTTAGGCCAAGTTAGTGTTATTACAAATGATATGGTTTTTCTGTAAAACTAGTAGTTATTCATTGGCAAAATGGCTTTAATCTATTGTAGTTCTGTACTCTACGTCGTTTTAAAGCATTTTTATGTGAATTTAATTGACAGTTTTTGAAAAAATCAATGTTTTTTTGATAAACACTGTTTTAGGCCAAGTTAGTGTTATTGCAAATGATATGGTTTTTCTGTAAAACTAGTAGTTATTCATTGGCAAAATGGCTTTGTTCTATTGTAGTTCTATACTTTACGTCGCTTTAAAGCATATTTATGTGAATTTAATTGACAGTTTTTGAAAAAATCAATGATTTTTTGCTAAACACTGTTTTAGGCCAAGTTAGTGTTATTGCAAATGATATGGTTTTTCTGAAAAACTAGCAGTTATTCATTGGCAAAATGGCTTTGTTCTATTGTAGTTTTGTACTTTACGTCGTTTTAGAGCATTTTTATGTGAATTTAATCGACAGTTTTTGAAAAAAATCAATGTTTTTTTGATAAACACTGTTTTAGGCCAAGTTAGTGTTATTGCATATGATATGGTTTTTCTGTAAAACTAGTAGTTATTCATTGGCAAAATGGCTTTAATCTATTGTAGTTCTGTACTCTACGTCGTTTTAAAGCATTTTTATGTGAATTTAATTGACACTTTTTGAAAAAATCAATGTTTTTTTGCTAAAGACCGTTTTAGGCCAAGTTAGTGTTATTGCAAATGATATGGTTTTTCTGAAAAACTAGCAGTTATTCATTGGCAAAATGGCTTTGTTCTATTGTAGTTTTGTACTTTACGTCGTTTTAGAGCATTTTTATGTGATTTTAATCGACAGTTTTTGAAAAAAACAATGTTTTTTTGATAAACACTGTTTTAGGCAACGTTAGTGTTATTGCAAATGATATGGTTTTTCTGTGAAACTAGTAGTTATTCATTGGCAAAATGGCTTTGTTCTATTTTAGTTCTATACTGTACGTCGTTTTAAAGCATATTTATGTGAATTTAATTGACAGTTTTTGACAAAATCAATGTTTTTTGATAAACACTTCTTTAGGCCAAGTTAGTGTTATTGCAAATTATATGGTTTTTCTGAAAAACTAGCAGTTATTTATTGGCAAAATGGCTTTGTTCTATTGTAGTTCTGTACATTACGTCGTTTTAGAGCATTTTTATGTGAATTTAATCGACAGTTTTTGAAAAAATCAATGTTTTTTGATAAACACTGTTTTAGGCCAAGTTAGTGTTATTGCAAATTATATGGTTTTTCTGAAAAACAAGCAGTTATTCATTGGCAAAATGGCTTTGTTCTATTGTTGTTCTGTACTCTACGTCGTTTTCAAGCATTTTTATGTGAATTTAATTGACAGTTTTTGAAAAAATCAATGTTTTTTTGATAAACAGTGTTTTAGGCCAAGTTAGTGTTATTGCAAATGATATGGTTTTTCTGTAAAACTAGCAGTTATTCATTGGCAAAATGGCTTTGTTCTATTGTAGTTTTGTACTTTACGTTGTTTTAGAGCATTTTTATGTGATTTTAATCGACAGTTTTTGAAAAAATCAATGTTTTTTTGATAAACACTGTTTTAGGCAACGTTAGTGTTATTGCAAATGATATGGTTTTTCTGTAAAACTAGTAGTTATTCATTGGCAAAATGGCTTTGTTCTATTTTAGTTCTATACTGTACGTCGTTTTAAAGCATATTTATGTGAATTTAATTAACAGTTTTTGACAAAATCAATGTTTTTTTGATAAACACTTCTTTAGGCCAAGTTAGTGTTATTGCAAATGATATGGTTTTTCTGAAAAACTAGCAGTTATTCATTGGCAAAATGGCTTTGTTCTATTGTAGTTCTGTACATTACGTCGATTTAGAGCAATTTTATGTGAATTTAATTGACAGTTTTTGAAAAAATCAATGTTTTTTTGATAAACACTGTTTTAGGCCAAGTTAGTGTTATTGCAAATTATATGGTTTTTCTGTAAAACTTGTAGTTATTCATTGGCAAAATGGCTTCAATCTATTGTAGTTCTGTACTCTACGTCGTTTTAAAGCATTTTGATGTGAATTTAATTGACAGTTTTTGAAAAAATCAATGTTTTTTTGCTAAACACTGTTTTAGGCCCAGTTAGTGTTATTGCAAATGATATGGTTTTTCTGAAAAACTAGCAGTTATTTATTGGCAAAATGGCTTTGTTCTATTGTTGTTCTGTACTTTACGTCGTTTAAAAGCATTTTTATGTGAATTTAATTGACAGTTTTTGAAAAAATCAATGTGTTTTTGATAATCACTTTTTTAGGCCAAGTTAGTGTTATTGCAAATGATATGGTTTTTCTGTAAAACTAGCAGTTATTCATTGGCAAAATGGCTTTGTTCTATTGTAGTTCTGTACATTACGTCGTTTTAGAGCATTTTTTTGTGAATTTAATTGACAGTTTTTGAAAAAATCAATGTTTTTTTGATACACACTGTTTTAGGCCAAGTTAGTGTTATTGCAAATGATATGGTTTTTCTGTAAAACTAGTAGTTATTCATTGGCAAAATGGCTTTAATCTATTGTAGTTCTGTACTCTACGTCGTTTTCAAGCATTTTTATGTGAATTTAATTGACAGTTTTTGAAAAAATCAATGTTTTTGTGCTAAACACTGTTTTAGGCCAAGTTAGTGTTATTGCAAATGATATGGTTTTTCTGAAAAACTAGCAGTTATTCATTGGCAAAATGGCTTTGTTCTATTGTAGTTTTGTACTTTACGTCGTTTTAGAGCATTTTTATGTGAATTTAATCGACAGTTTTTGAAAAAATCAATGTTTTGTTGATAAACACTGTTTTAGGCCAAGTTAGTGTTATTGCAAATGATATGGTTTTTCTGTAAAACTAGTAGTTATTCATTGGCAAAATGGCTTTAATCTATTGTAGTTTTGTACTCTACGTCGTTTTAGAGCATTTTTATGTGAATTTAATTGACACATTTTGAAAAAATCAATGTGTTTTTGATAATCACTTTTTTAGGCCAAGTTAGTGTTATTGCAAATGATATGGTTTTTCTGTAAAACTAGCAGTTATTCATTGGCAAAATGGCTTTGTTCTATTGTAGTTCTGTACATTACGTCGTTTTAGAGCATTTTTTTGTGAATTTAATGGACAGTTTTTGAAAAAATCAATGTTTTTTTGATACACACTGTTTTAGGCCAAGTTAGTGTTATTGCAAATGATATGGTTTTTCTGTAAAACTAGTAGTTATTCATTGGCAAAATGGCTTTAATCTATTGTAGTTCTGTACTCTACGTCGTTTTCAAGCATTTTTATGTGAACTTAATTGACAGTTTTTGAAAAAATCAATGTTTTTGTGCTAAACACTGTTTTAGGCCAAGTTAGTGTTATTGCAAATGATATGGTTTTTCTGTAAAACTAGTAGTTATTCATTGGCAAAATGGCTTTAATCTATTGTAGTTTTGTACTCTACGTCGTTTGAAAGCATTTTTATGTGAATTTAATTGACACATTTTGAAAAAATCAATGTGTTTTTGATAATCACTTTTTTAGGCCAAGTTAGTGTTATTGCAAATGATATGGTTTTTCTGTAAAACTAGCAGTTATTCATTGGCAAAATGGCTTTGTTCTATTGTAGTTCTGTACATTACGTCGTTTTAGAGCATTTTTTTGTGAATTTAATGGACAGTTTTTGAAAAAATCAATGTTTTTTTGATACACACTGTTTTAGGCCAAGTTAGTGTTATTGCAAATGATATGGTTTTTCTGTAAAACTAGTAGTTATTCATTGGCAAAATGGCATTAATCTATTGTAGTTCAGTACTCTACGTCGTTTTCAAGCATTTTTATGTGAATTTAATTGACAGTTTTTGAAAAAATCAATGTTTTTGTGCTAAACACTGTTTTAGGCCAAGTTAGTGTTATTGCAAATGATATGGTTTTTCTGAAATCTAGCAGTTATTTATTGGCAAAATGGCTTTTTTCTATTGTTGTTCTGTACTTTACGTCGTTTTAAAGCCTTTTTATGTGAATTAAATTGACAGTTTTTGAAAAAATCAATGTTTTTTTGATAAACACTGTTTTAGGCCAAGTTAGTGTTATTGCAAATAATATGGTTTTTCTGTAAAACTGGTAGTTATTCATTTGAAAAATGGCTTTGTTCTATTGTAGTTCTGTACAATACGTCGTTTTAAAGCATTTTTATGTGAATTTAATTGACAGTTTTTGAAAAAATCAATGTTTTTTTTATAAACACTGTTTTATGCCACGTTATTGTTCTTGCAAATTATATGGTTTTTCTGAAAAACTAGCAGTTATTCATTGGCAAAATGGCTTTGTTCTATTGTAGTGCTATACTTTACGTCGTTTTAAAGCATTTTTATGTGAATTTAATTGACAGTTTTGAAAAAATCAACGTTTTCTTGATAAACACTGTTTTAGGCCAAGTTAGTGTTATTGCCAATGATATGGTTTTTCTGAAAAACTAGCAGTTATTCATTGGCAAAATGGCTTTGTTCTATTGTAGCTTTGTACTTTACGTCGTTTTAGAGCATTTTTATGTGAATTTAATCGACAGATTTTGAAAAAATCAATGTTTTTTTGATAAACACTGTTTTAGGCCAGGTTAGTGTTATTGCAAATTATATGGTTTTTCTGTAAAACTTGTAGTTATTCATTGGCAAAATGGCTTCAATCTATTGTAGTTCTGTACTCTACGTCGTTTTAAAGCATTTTGATGTGAATTTAATTGACAGTTTTTGAAAAAATCAATGTTTTTTTGCTAAACACTGTTTTAGGCCCAGTTAGTGTTATTGCAAATGATATGGTTTTTCTGAAAAACTAGCAGTTATTTATTGGCAAAATGGCTTTGTTCTATTGTTGTTCTGTACTTTACGTCGTTTAAGAGCATTTTTATGTGAATTTAATTGACAGTTTTTGAAAAAATCAATGTGTTTTTGATAATCACTTTTTTAGGCCAAGTTAGTGTTATTGCAAATGATATGGTTTTTCTGTAAAACTAGCAGTTATTCATTGGCAAAATGGCTTTGTTCTATTGTAGTTCTGTACATTACGTCGTTTTAGAGCATTTTTTTGTGAATTTAATTGACAGTTTTTGAAAAAATCAATGTTTTTTTGATACACACTGTTTTAGGCCAAGTTAGTGTTATTGCAAATGATATGGTTTTTCTGTAAAACTAGTAGTTATTCATTGGCAAAATGGCTTTAATCTATTGTAGTTCTGTACTCTACGTCGTTTTCAAGCATTTTTATGTGAATTTAATTGACAGTTTTTGAAAAAATCAATGTTTTTGTGCTAAGCACTGTTTTAGGCCAAGTTAGTGTTATTGCAAATGATATGGTTTTTCTGAAAAACTAGCAGTTATTCATTGGCAAAATGGCTTTGTTCTATTGTAGTTTTGTACTTTACGTCGTTTTAGAGCATTTTTATGTGAATTTAATCGACAGTTTTTGAAAAAATCAATGTTTTGTTGATAAACACTGTTTTAGGCCAAGTTAGTGTTATTGCAAATGATATGGTTTTTCTGTAAAACTAGTAGTTATTCATTGGCAAAATGGCTTTAATCTATTGTAGTTCTGTACTCTACGTCGTTTTAAAGCATTTTTATGTGAATTTAATTGACACATTTTGAAAAAATCAATGTTTTTTTGCTAAAGACTGTTTTAGGCCAAGTTAGTGTTATTGCAAATGATATGGTTTTTCTGAAAAACTAGCAGTTATTTATTGGCAAAATGGCTTTGTTCTATTGTAGTTTTGTACTTTACGTCGTTTTAGAGCATTTTTATGTGATTTTAATCGACAGTTTTTGAAAAAATCAATGTTTTTTTGATAAACACTGTTTTAGGCCAAGTTAGTGTTATTGCAAATGATATGGTTTTTCTGTAAAACTAGTAGTTATTCATTGGCAAAATGGCTTCAATCTATTGTAGTTTTGTACTCTACGTCGTTTTAAAGCATTTTGATGTGAATTTAATTGACATTTTTTGAAAAAAACAATGTTTTTTTGCTAAACACTGTTTTAGGCCAAGTTAGTGTTATTGCAAATGATATGGTTTTTCTGAAAAACTAGCAGTTATTTATTGGCAAAATGGCTTTTTTCTATTGTTGTTCTGTACTTTACGTCGTTTTAAAGCATTTTTATGTGAATTTAATTGACAGTTTTTGAAAAAATCAATGTTTTTTTGATAAACACTGTTTTAGGCCAAGTTAGTGTTATTGCAAATAATATGGTTTTTCTGTAAAACTAGTAGTTATTCATTTGAAAAATGGCTTTGTTCTATTGTAGTTTTGCACAATACGTCGTTTTAAAGCATTTTTATTTGAATTTAATTGACAGTTTTTGAAAAAATCAATGTTTTTTTGATAAACATTGTTTTATGCCACGTTATTGTTCTTGCAAATTATATGGTTTTTCTGAAAAACTAGCAGTTATTCATTGGCAAAATGGCTTTGTTCTATTGTAGTGCTATACTTTACGTCGTTTTAAAGCATTTTTATGTGAATTTGATTGACAGTTTTGAAAAAATCAATGTTTTCTTGATAAACACTGTTTTAGGCCAAGTTAGTGTTATTGCCAATGATATGGTTTTTCTGAAAAACTAGCAGTTATTCATTGGCAAAATGGCTTTGTTCTATTGTAGTTTTGTACTTTACGTCGTTTTAGAGCATTTTTATGTGATTTTAATCGACAGTTTTTGAAAAAATCAATGTTTTTTTGATAAACACTGTTTTAGGCCAAGTTAGTGTTATTGCAAATGATATGGTTTTTCTGTAAAACTAGTAGTTATTCATTGGCAAAATGGCTTCAATCTATTGTAGTTTTGTACTCTACGTCGTTTTAAAGCATTTTGATGTGAATTTAATTGACAGTTTTTGAAAAAAACAATGTTTTTTTGCTAAACACTGTTTTAGGCCAAGTTAGTGTTATTGCAAATGATATGGTTTTTCTGAAAAACTAGCAGTTATTTATTGGCAAAATGGCTTTTTTCTATTGTTGTTCTGTACTTTACGTCGTTTTAAAGCATTTTTATGTGAATTTAATTGACAGTTTTTGAAAAAATCAATGTTTTTTTGATAAACACTGTTTTAGGCCAAGTTAGTGTTATTGCAAATAATATGGTTTTTCTGTAAAACTAGTAGTTATTCATTTGAAAAATGGCTTTGTTCTATTGTAGTTCTGTACAATACGTCGTTTTAAAGCATTTTTATTTGAATTTAATTGACAGTTTTTGAAAAAATCAATGTTTTTTTGATAAACATTGTTTTATGCCACGTTATTGTTCTTGCAAATTATATGGTTTTTCTGAAAAACTAGCAGTTATTCATTGGCAAAATGGCTTTGTTCTATTGTAGTGCTATACTTTACGTCGTTTTAAAGCATTTTTATGTGAATTTGATGGACAGTTTTGAGAAAATCAATGTTTTCTTGATAAACACTGTTTTAGGCCAAGTTAGTGTTATTGCCAATGATATGGCTTTTCTGAAAAACTAGCAGTTATTCATTGGCAAAATGGCTTTGTTCTATTGTAGCTTTGTACTTTACGTCGTTTTAGAGCATTTTTTTGTGAATTTAATAGACAGTTTTTGAAAAAATCAATGTTTTTTTGATACACACTGTTTTAGGCCAAGTTAGTGTTATTGCAAATGATATGGCTTTTCTGAAAAACTAGCAGTTATTCATTGGCAAAATGGCTTTGTTCTATTGTAGTTTTGTACTTTACGTCGTTTTAGAGCATTTTTATGTGAATTTAATCGACAGTTTTTGAAAAAATCAATGTTTTGTTGATAAACACTGTTTTAGGCCAAGTTAGTGTTATTGCAAATGATATGGTTTTTCTGTAAAACTAGTAGTTATTCATTGGCAAAATGGCTTTAATCTATTGTAGTTCTGAACTCTACGTCGTTTTAAAGCATTTTTATGTGAATTTAATTGACACATTTTGAAAAAATCAATGTTTTTTTGCTAAAGACTGTTTTAGGCCAAGTTAGTGTTATTGCAAATGATATGGTTTTTCTGAAAAACTAGCAGTTATTCATTGGCAAAATGGCTTTGTTCTATTGTAGTTTTGTACTTTACGTCGTTTTAGAGCATTTTTATGTGATTTTAATCGACAGTTTTTGAAAAAATCAATGTTTTTTTGATAAACACTGTTTTAGGCCAAGTTCGTGTTATTGCAAATGATATGGTTTTTCTGTAAAACTAGTAGTTATTAATTGGCAAAATGGCTTCAATCTATTGTAGTTTTCTACTCTACGTCGTTTTAAAGCATTTTGATGTGAATTTAATTGACAGTTTTTGAAAAAAACAATGTTTTTTTGCTAAACACTGTTTTAGGCCAAGTTAGTGTTATTGCAAATGATATGGTTTTTCTGAAAAACTAGCAGTTATTTATTGGCAAAATGGCTTTTTTCTATTGTTGTTCTGTACTTTACGTCGTTTTAAAGCATTTTTATGTGAATTTAATTGACAGTTTTTGAAAAAATCAATGTTTTTTTGATAAACACTGTTTTAGGCCAAGTTAGTGTTATTGCAAATTATATGGTTTTTCCGGAAAACTAGCAGTTATTCACTGGCAAAATGGCTTTGTTCTATTGTAGTTTTGTACTTTACGTCGTTTTAGAGCATTTTTATGTGAATTTAATCGACAGTTTTTGAAAAAATCAATGTTTTTTTGATAAACACTGTTTTAGGCCAAGTTAGTGTTATTGCAAATGATATGGTTTTTCTGTATAACCAGTAGTTATTCATTGGCAAAATGGCTTTAATCTATTGTAGTTCTGTACTCTACGTCGTTTTAAAGCATTTTTATGTGAATTTAATTGACAGTTTTTGAAAAAATCAATGTTTTTTTGATAAACACTTTTTTAGGCCAAGTTAGTGTTATTGCAAATTATATGGTTTTTCCGGAAAACTAGCAGTTATTCACTGGCAAAATGGCTTTGTTCTATTGTAGTTTTGTACTTTACGTCGTTTTAGAGCATTTTTATGTGAATTTAATTGACAGTTTTTGAAAAAATCAATGTTTTTTTGATAAACACTGTTTTAGGCCAAGTTAGTGTTATTGCAAATGATATGGTTTTTCTGTATAACCAGTAGTTATTCATTGGCAAAATGGCTTTGTTCTATTGTACTTCTGTACTCTACGTCGTTTTAAAGCATTTTTATGTGAATTTAATCGACAGTTTTTGAAAAAATCAATGTTTTTTTGATAAACACTGTTTGAGGCCAAGTTAGTGTTATTGCAAATGATATAGTTTTTCTGTAAAACTAGTAGTTATTCATTGGCAAAATGGCTTTAATCTATTGTAGTTCTGTACTCTACGTCGTTTTAAAGCATTTTTATGTGAATTTAATCGACAGTTTTTGAAAAAATCAATGTTTTTTTGATAAACATTGTTTTATGCCACGTTATTGTTCTTGCAAATTATATGGTTTTTCTGAAAAACTAGCAGTTATTCATTGGCAAAATGGCTTTGTTCTATTGTAGTGCTATACTTTACGTCGTTTTAAAGCATTTTTATGTGAATTTAATTGACAGTTTTGAAAAAATCAATGTTTTCTTGATAAACACTGTTTTAGGCCAAGTTAGTGTTATTGCCAATGATATGGTTTTTCTGAAAAACTAGCAGTTATTCATTGGCGAAATGGCTTTGTTCTATTGTAGCTTTGTACTTTACGTCGTTTTAGAGCATTTTTTTGTGAATTTAATTGACAGTTTTTGAAAAAATCAATGTTTTTTTGATACACACTGTTTTAGGCCAAGTTAGTGTTATTGCAAATGATATGGTTTTTCTGTAAAACTAGTAGTTATTCATTGGCAAAATGGCTTTAATCTATTGTAGTTCTGTACTCTACGTCGTTTTCAAGCATTTTTATGTGAATTTAATTGACAGTTTTTGAAAAAATCAATGTTTTTGTGCTAAACACTGTTTTAGGCCAAGTTAGTGTTATTGCAAATGATATGGTTTTTCTGAAAAACTAGCAGTTATTCATTGGCAAAATGGCTTTGTTCTATTGTAGTTTTGTACTTTACGTCGTTTTAGAGCATTTTTATGTGAATTTAATCGGCAGTTTTTGAAAAAATCAATGTTTTGTTGATAAACACTGTTTTAGGCCAAGTTAGTGTTATTGCAAATGATATGGTTTTTCTGTAAAACTAGTAGTTATTCATTGGCAAAATGGCTTTAATCTATTGTAGTTCTTTACTCTACGTCGTTTTAAAGCATTTTTATGTGAATTTAATCGACAGTTTTTGAAAAAATCAATGTTTTGTTGCTAAACACTGTTTTAGGCCAAGTTAGTGTTAGTGCAAATGATATGGTTTTTCTGAAAAACTAGCAGTTATTTATTGGCAAAATGGCTTTTTTCTATTGTTGTTCTGTACTTTACGTCGTTTTAAAGCATTTTTATGTGAATTTAATTGACAGTTTTTGAAAAAATCAATGTTTTTTTGATAAACACTGTTTTAGGCCAAGTTAGTGTTATTGCAAATAATATGGTTTTTCTGTAAAACTAGTAGTTATTCATTTGAAAAATGGCTTTGTTCTATTGTAGTTCTGTACAATACGTCGTTTTAAAGCATTTTTATGTCAATTTAATTGACAGTTTTTGAAAAAATCAATGTTTTTTTGATAAACACTGTTTTATGCCACGTTATTGTTCTTGCAAATTATATGGTTTTTCTGAAAAACTAGCAGTTATTCATTGGCAAAATGGCTTTGTTCTATTGTAGTGCTATACTTTACGTCGTTTTAAAGCATTTTTATGTGAATTTAATTGACAGTTTTGAAAAAATCAATGTTTTCTTGATAAACACTGTTTTAGGCCAAGTTAGTGTTATTGCCAATGATATGGTTTTTCTGAAAAACTAGCAGTTATTCATTGGCAAAATGGCTTTGTTCTATTGTAGCTTTGTACTTTACGTCGTTTTAGAGCATTTTTTTGTGAATTTAATTGACAGTTTTTGAAAAAATCAATGTTTTTTTGATACACACTGTTTTAGGCCAAGTTAGTGTTATTGCAAATGATATGGTTTTTCTGTAAAACTAGTAGTTATTCATTGGCAAAATGGCTTTAATCTATTGTAGTTCTGTACTCTACGTCGTTTTAAAGCATTTTTATGTGAATTTAATCGACAGTTTTTGAAAAAATCAATGTTTTGTTGCTAAACACTGTTTTAGGCCAAGTTAGTGTTAGTGCAAATGATATGGTTTTTCTGAAAAACTAGCAGTTATTTATTGGCAAAATGGCTTTTTTCTATTGTTGTTCTGTACTTTACGTCGTTTTAAAGCATTTTTATGTGAATTTAATTGACAGTTTTTGAAAAAATCAATGTTTTTTTGATAAACACTGTTTTAGGCCAAGTTAGTGTTATTGCAAATAATATGGTTTTTCTGTAAAACTAGTAGTTATTCATTTGAAAAATGGCTTTGTTCTATTGTAGTTCTGTACAATACGTCGTTTTAAAGCATTTTTATGTCAATTTAATTGACAGTTTTTGAAAAAATCAATGTTTTTTTGATAAACACTGTTTTATGCCACGTTATTGTTCTTGCAAATTATATGGTTTTTCTGAAAAACTAGCAGTTATTCATTGGCAAAATGGCTTTGTTCTATTGTAGTGCTATACTTTACGTCGTTTTAAAGCATTTTTATGTGAATTTAATTGACAGTTTTGAAAAAATCAATGTTTTCTTGATAAACACTGTTTTAGGCCAAGTTAGTGTTATTGCCAATGATATGGTTTTTCTGAAAAACTAGCAGTTATTCATTGGCAAAATGGCTTTGTTCTATTGTAGCTTTGTACTTTTTGTCGTTTTAGAGCATTTTTATGTGAATTTAATCGAAAGTTTTTGAAAAAATCAATGTTTTTTTGATAAACATTGTTTTTGGCCAAGTTAGTGTTATTGCAAATGATATGGTTTTTCTGTAAAACTAGTAGGTATTCATTGGCAAAATGGCTTTAATCTATTGCAGTTCTGTACTCTACGTCGTTTTAAAGCATTTTTATGTGAATTTAATTGACAGTTTTTGAAAAAATCAATGTTTTTTTGATAAACACTGTTTTAGGCCAAGTTAGTGTTATTGCAAATGATATGGTTTTTCTGTATAACCAGTAGTTATTCATTGGCAAAATGGCTTTGTTCTATTGTACTTCTGTACTCTACGTCGTTTTAAAGCATTTTTATGTGAATTTAATCGACAGTTTTTGAAAAAATCAATGTTTTTTTGATAAACACTGTTTGAGGCCAAGTTAATGTTATTGCAAATGATATAGTTTTTCTGTAAAAATAGTAGTTATTCATTGGCAAAATGGCTTTAATCTATTGTAGTTCTGTACTCTACGTCGTTTTAAAGCATTTTTATGTGAATTAAATCGACAGTTTTTGAAAAAATCAATGTTATTTTGATAAACACTGTTTTAGGCCAAGTTAGTGTTATTGCAAATGATATGGTTTTTCTGTAAAACTAGTAGTTATTCATTGGCAAAATGGCTTTAATCTATTGTAGTTCTGTACTCTACGTCGTTTTAAAGCATTTTTATGTGAATTTAATTGACAGCTTTTGAAAAAATCAATGTTTTTTTGATAAACACTTTTTTAGGCCAAGTTAGTGTTATTGCAAATTATATGGTTTTTCTGAAAAACTAGCAGTTATTCATTGGCAAAATGGCTTTGTTCTATTGTAGTTCTGTACATTACGTCGTTTTAGAGCATTTTTATGTGAATTTAATTGACAGTTTTTGAAAAAATCAATGTTTTTTTGATAAACACTGTTTTAGGCCAAGTTAGTGTTATTGCAAATGATATGGCTTTTCTGTAAAACTAGCAGTTAGTCATTGGCAAAATGGCTTTGTTCTATTGTAGTTTTGTACTTTACGTCGTTTTAGAGCATTTTTATGTGAATTTAATCGACAGTTTTAGAAAAAATCAATGTTTTTTTGATAAACACTGTTTTAGGCCAAGTTAGTGTTATTGCAAATGATATGGTTTTTCTGTGAAACTAGTAGTTATTCATTGGCAAAATGGCTTTAATCTATTGTAGTTCTGTACTCTACGTCGTTTTAAAGCATTTTTATGTGAATTTAATCGACAGTTTTTGAAAAAATCAATGTTTTTTTGATAAACACTTTTTTAGGCCAAGTTAGTGTTATTGCAAATGATATGGTTTTTCGGAAAAACTAGTAGTTATTCATTGGCAAAATGGCTTTGTTCTATTGTAGTTCTGTACATTACGTCGATTTAGAGCAATTTTATGTGAATTTAATTGACAGTTTTTGAAAAAATCAATGTTTTTTTGATAAACACTGTTTTAGGCCAAGCTAGTGTTATTGCAAATTATATGGCTTTTCTGTAAAACTAGCAGTTATTCATTGGCAAAATGGCTTTGTTCTATTGTAGTTTTGTACTTTACGTCGTTTTAGAGCATTTTTATGTGAATTTAATCGACAGTTTTTGAAAAAATCAATGTTTTTTTGATAAACACTGTTTTAGGCCAAGTTAGTGTTATTGCAAATGATATGGTTTTTCTGTGAAACTAGTAGTTATTCATTGGCAAAATGGCTTTAATCTATTGTAGTTCTGTACTCTACGTCGTTTTAAAGCATTTTTATGTGAATTTAATTGACAGTTTTTGAAAAAAAAATGTTTTTTTGATAAACACTGTTTTAGGCCAAGCTAGTGTTATTGCAAATTATATGGTTTTTTCTGTAAAACCAGTTGTTATTCATTTGGAAAATGGCTTTGTTCTATTGTAGTTCTGTACTTTACGTCGTTTTAAAGCATTTTAATGTGAATTTAATTGACAGTTTTTGAAAAAATCAATGTTTTGTTGATAAACACTGTTTGAGGACAAGTTAGTGTTATTGCAAATTATATGGTTTTTCTGTAAAACTAGTAGTTATTCATTGGCAAAATGGCTCTGTTCTATTGTATTTCTGTACTTTACGTCGTTTTAAAGCATTTTTATGTGAATTTAATTGACAGTTTTTGAAATAATCAATGTTTTTTTGATAAACACTTTTTTAGGCCAAGTTAGTGTTATTGCAAATGATATGGTTTTTCTGAAAAACTACCAGTTATTCATTGGCAAAATGGCTTTGTTCTATTGTAGTTTTGTACTTTACGTCGTTTTAGAGCATTTTTATGTGAATTTAATTGACAGTTTTTGAAAAAATCAATGTTTTTTTGATAAACACTATTTTAGGCCAAGTTAGTGTTATTGCAAATGATATGGTTTTTCTGTACAACTAGTAGTTATTCATTGGCAAAATGGCTTTGTTCTATTGTAGTTCTGTACATTACGTCGATTTAGAGCAATTTTATGTGAATTTAATTGACAGTTTTTGAAAAAATCAATGTTTTTTTGATAAACACTGTTTTAGGCCAAGCTAGTGTTATTGCAAATTATATGGCTTTTCTGTAAAACTAGCAGTTATTCATTGGCAAAATGGCTTTGTTCTATTGTAGTTTTGTACTTTACGTCGTTTTAGAGCATTTTTATGTGAATTTAATCGACAGTTTTTGAAAAAATCAATGTTTTTTTGATAAACACTGTTTTAGGCCAAGTTAGTGTTATTGCAAATGATATGGTTTTTCTGTGAAACTAGTAGTTATTCATTGGCAAAATGGCTTTAATCTATTGTAGTTCTGTACTCTACGTCGTTTTAAAGCATTTTTATGTGAATTTAATTGACAGTTTTTGAAAAAAAAATGTTTTTTTGATAAACACTGTTTTAGGCCAAGCTAGTGTTATTGCAAATTATATGGTTTTTTCTGTAAAACCAGTTGTTATTCATTTGGAAAATGGCTTTGTTCTATTGTAGTTCTGTACTTTACGTCGTTTTAAAGCATTTTAATGTGAATTTAATTGACAGTTTTTGAAAAAATCAATGTTTTGTTGATAAACACTGTTTGAGGACAAGTTAGTGTTATTGCAAATTATATGGTTTTTCTGTAAAACTAGTAGTTATTCATTGGCAAAATGGCTCTGTTCTATTGTATTTCTGTACTTTACGTCGTTTTAAAGCATTTTTATGTGAATTTAATTGACAGTTTTTGAAATAATCAATGCTTTTTTGATAAACACTTTTTTAGGCCAAGTTAGTGTTATTGCAAATGATATGGTTTTTCTGAAAAACTACCAGTTATTCATTGGCAAAATGGCTTTGTTCTATTGTAGTTTTGTACTTTACGTCGTTTTAGAGCATTTTTATGTGAATTTAATTGACAGTTTTTGAAAAAATCAATGTTTTTTTGATAAACACTATTTTAGGCCAAGTTAGTGTTATTGCAAATGATATGGTTTTTCTGTACAACTAGTAGTTATTCATTGGCAAAATGGCTTTAATCTATTGTAGTTCTGTACTCTTCGTCATTTTAGAGCATTTTTATGTGAATTTAATTGACAGTTTTTGAAAAAATCAATGTTTTTTTGATAAACACTGTTTTAGGCCAAGTTAGTGTTATTGCAAATTATATGCTTTTTCTGTAAAACTAGTAGTTATTCATTGGCCCAAATGCTTTGTTCTATTGTAGTTCTGTACTTTACGTCGTTTTTAAAGCATTTTTATGTGAATTTAATTGACAGTTTTTGAAAAAATCAATGTTTTTTTGATAAACACTTTTTTAGGCCAAGTTAGTGTTATTGCAAATTATATGGTTTTTCTGAAAAACTAGCAGTTATTCATTGGCAAAATGGCTTTAATCTATTGTAGTTCTGTACCCTACGTCGTTTTAAAGTATTTTTATGTGAATTTAATTGACAGTTTTTGAAAAAATCAATGTTTTTTTGATAAACACTGATTTAGGCCAAGTTAGTGTTATTGCAAATTATATGGTTTTTCCGGAAAACTAGCAGTTATTCATTGGCAAAATGGCTTTGTTCTATTGTAGTTTTGTACTTTACGTCGTTTTAGAGCATTTTTATGTGAATTTAATCGACAGTTTTTGAAAAAATCAATGTTTTTTTGATAAACACTGTTTTAGGCCAAGTTAGTGTTATTGCAAATGATATGGTTTTTCTGTATAACCAGTAGTTATTCATTGGCAAAATGGTTTGTTCTATTGTACTTCTGTACTCTACGTCGTTTTAAAGCATTTTTATGTGAATTTAATCGACAGTTTTTGAAAAAATCAATGTTTTTTTGATAAACACTGTTTGAGGCCAAGTTAGTGTTATTGCAAATGATATAGTTTTTCTGTAAAACTAGTAGTTATTCATTGGCAAAATGGCTTTAATCTATTGTAGTTCTGTACTCTACGTCGTTTTAAAGCATTTTTATGTGAATTTCATTGACAGTTTTTGAAAAAATCAATGTTATTTTGATAAACACTGTTTTAGGCCAAGTTAGTGTTATTGCAAATGATATGGTTTTTCTGTAAAACTAGTAGTTATTCATTGGCAAAATGGCTTTAATCTATTGTAGTTCTGTACTCTACGTCGTTTTAAAGCATTTTTATGTGAATTTAATTGACAGTTTTTGAAAAAATCAATGTTTTTTTGATAAACACTTTTTTAGGCCAAGTTAGTGTTATTGCAAATTATATGGTTTTTCCGGAAAACTAGCAGCTATTCACTGGCAAAATGGCTTTGTTCTATTGTAGTTTTGTACTTTACGTCGTTTTAGAGCATTTTTATGTGAATTTAATTGACAGTTTTTGAAAAAATCAATGTTTTTTTGATAAACACTGTTTTAGGCCAAGTTAGTGTTATGGCAAATGATATGGTTTTTCTTTATAACCAGTAGTTATTCATTGGCAAAATGGCTTTGTTCTATTGTACTTCTGTACTCTACGTCGTTTTAAAGCATTTTTATGTGAATTTAATCGACAGTTTTTGAAAAAATCAATGTTTTTTTGATAAACACTGTTTGAGGCCAAGTTAGTGTTATTGCAAATGCTATAGTTTTTCTGTAAAACTAGTAGTTATTCATTGGCAAAATGGCTTTAATCTATTGTAGTTCTGTACTCTACGTCGTTTTAAAGCATTTTTATGTGAATTAAATCGACAGTTTTTGAAAAAATCAATGTTATTTTGATAAACACTGTTTTAGGCCAAGTTAGTGTTATTGCAAATGATATGGTTTTTCTGTAAAACTAGTAGTTATTCATTGGCAAAATGGCTTTAATCTATTGTAGTTCTGTACTCTACGTCGTTTTAGAGCATTTTTATGTGAATTTAATTGACAGTTTTTGAAAAAATCAATGTTTTTTTGATAAACACTGTTTTAGGCCAAGTTAGTGTTATTGCAAATGATATGGCTTTTCTGTAAAACTAGCAGTTATTCATTGGCAAAATGGCTTTGTTCTATTGTAGTTTTGTACTTTACGTCGTTTTAGAGCATTTTTATGTGAATTTAATCGACAGTTTTTGAAAAAATCAATGTTTTTTTGATAAACACTGTTTTAGGCCAAGTTAGTGTTATTGCAAATGATATGGTTTTTCTGTGAAACTAGTAGTTATTCATTGGCAAAATGGCTTTAATCTATTGTAGTTCTGTACTCTACGTCGTTTTAAAGCATTTTTATGTGAATTTAATTGACAGTTTTTGAAAAAATCAATGTTTTTTTGATAAACACTTTTTTAGGCCAAGTTAGTGTTATTGCAAATGATATGGTTTTTCGGAAAAACTAGCAGTTATTCATTGGCAAAATGGCTTTGTTCTATTGTAGTTCTGTACATTACGTCGATTTAGAGCAATTTTATGTGAATTTAATTGACAGTTTTTGAAAAAATCAATGTTTTTTTGATAAACACTGTTTTAGGCCAAGCTAGTGTTATTGCAAATTATATGGCTTTTCTGTAAAACTAGCAGTTATTCATCGGCAAAATGGCTTTGTTCTATTGTAGTTTTGTACTTTACGTCGTTTTAGAGCATTTTTATGTGAATTTAATCGACTTTTTTTGAAAAAATCAATGTTTTTTTGATAAACACTGATTTAGGCCAAGTTAGTGTTATTGCAAATTATATGGTTTTTCCGGAAAACTAGCAGTTATTCATTGGCAAAATGGCTTTGTTCTATTGTAGTTTTGTACTTTACGTCGTTTTAGAGCATTTTTATGTGAATTTAATCGACAGTTTTTGAAAAAATCAATGTTTTTTTGATAAACACTGTTTTAGGCCAAGTTAGTGTTATTGCAAATGATATGGTTTTTCTGTATAACCAGTAGTTATTCATTGGCAAAATGGCTTTGTTCTATTGTACTTCTGTACTCTACGTCGTTTTAAAGCATTTTTATGTGAATTTAATCGACAGTTTTTGAAAAAATCAATGTTTTTTTGATAAACACTGTTTGAGGCCAAGTTAGTGTTATTGCAAATGATATAGTTTTTCTGTAAAACTAGTAGTTATTCATTGGCAAAATGGCTTTAATCTATTGTAGTTCTGTACTCTACGTCGTTTTAAAGCATTTTTATGTGAATTTCATTGACAGTTTTTGAAAAAATCAATGTTATTTTGATAAACACTGTTTTAGGCCAAGTTAGTGTTATTGCAAATGATATGGTTTTTCTGTAAAACTAGTAGTTATTCATTGGCAAAATGGCTTTAATCTATTGTAGTTCTGTACTCTACGTCGTTTTAAAGCATTTTTATGTGAATTTAATTGACAGTTTTTGAAAAAATCAATGTTTTTTTGATAAACACTTTTTTAGGCCAAGTTAGTGTTATTGCAAATTATATGGTTTTTCCGGAAAACTAGCAGCTATTCACTGGCAAAATGGCTTTGTTCTATTGTAGTTTTGTACTTTACGTCGTTTTAGAGCATTTTTATGTGAATTTAATTGACAGTTTTTGAAAAAATCAATGTTTTTTTGATAAACACTGTTTTAGGCCAAGTTAGTGTTATGGCAAATGATATGGTTTTTCTTTATAACCAGTAGTTATTCATTGGCAAAATGGCTTTGTTCTATTGTACTTCTGTACTCTACGTCGTTTTAAAGCATTTTTATGTGAATTTAATCGACAGTTTTTGAAAAAATCAATGTTTTTTTGATAAACACTGTTTGAGGCCAAGTTAGTGTTATTGCAAATGATATAGTTTTTCTGTAAAACTAGTAGTTATTCATTGGCAAAATGGCTTTAATCTATTGTAGTTCTGTACTCTACGTCGTTTTAAAGCATTTTTATGTGAATTAAATCGACAGTTTTTGAAAAAATCAATGTTATTTTGATAAACACTGTTTTAGGCCAAGTTAGTGTTATTGCAAATGATATGGTTTTTCTGTAAAACTAGTAGTTATTCATTGGCAAAATGGCTTTAATCTATTGTAGTTCTGTACTCTACGTCGTTTTAGAGCATTTTTATGTGAATTTAATTGACAGTTTTTGAAAAAATCAATGTTTTTTTGATAAACACTGTTTTAGGCCAAGTTAGTGTTATTGCAAATGATATGGCTTTTCTGTAAAACTAGCAGTTATTCATTGGCAAAATGGCTTTGTTCTATTGTAGTTTTGTACTTTACGTCGTTTTAGAGCATTTTTATGTGAATTTAATCGACAGTTTTTGAAAAAATCAATGTTTTTTTGATAAACACTGTTTTAGGCCAAGTTAGTGTTATTGCAAATGATATGGTTTTTCTGTGAAACTAGTAGTTATTCATTGGCAAAATGGCTTTAATCTATTGTAGTTCTGTACTCTACGTCGTTTTAAAGCATTTTTATGTGAATTTAATTGACAGTTTTTGAAAAAATCAATGTTTTTTTGATAAACACTTTTTTAGGCCAAGTTAGTGTTATTGCAAATGATATGGTTTTTCGGAAAAACTAGCAGTTATTCATTGGCAAAATGGCTTTGTTCTATTGTAGTTCTGTACATTACGTCGATTTAGAGCAATTTTATGTGAATTTAATTGACAGTTTTTGAAAAAATCAATGTTTTTTTGATAAACACTGTTTTAGGCCAAGCTAGTGTTATTGCAAATTATATGGCTTTTCTGTAAAACTAGCAGTTATTCATTGGCAAAATGGCTTTGTTCTATTGTAGTTTTGTACTTTACGTCGTTTTAGAGCATTTTTATGTGAATTTAATCGACTTTTTTTGAAAAAATCAATGTTTTTTTGATAAACACTGTTTTAGGCCAAGTTAGTGTTATTGCAAATGATATGGTTTTTCTGTGAAACTAGTAGTTATTCATTGGCAAAATGGCTTTAATCTATTGTAGTTCTGTACTCTACGTCGTTTTAAAGCATTTTTATGTGAATTTAATTGACAGTTTTTGAAAAAATCAATGTTTTTTTGATAAACACTTTTTTAGGCCAAGTTAGTGTTATTGCAAATGATATGGTTTTTCGGAAAAACTAGCAGTTATTCATTGGCAAAATGGCTTTGTTCTATTGTAGTTCTGTACATTACGTCGATTTAGAGCAATTTTATGTGAATTTAATTGACAGTTTTTGAAAAAATCAATGTTTTTTTGATAAACACTGTTTTAGGCCAAGTTAGTGTTATTGGAAATGATATGGTTTTTCTGTAAAACTAGTAGTTATTCATTGGCAAAATCGCTTTAATCTTTTGTAATTCTGTACTCTACGTCGTTTTAAAGCATTTTTATGTGAATTTAATTGACAGTTTTTGAAAAAATCAATGTTTTTTTGATAAACACTGTTTTAGGCCAAGCTAGTGTTATTGCAAATTATATGGTTTTTCTGTAAAACCAGTTGTTATTCATTTGGAAAATGGCTTTGTTCTATTGTAGTTCTGTACTTTACGTCGTTTTAAAGCATTTTAATGTGAATTTAATTGACAGTTTTTGAAAAAATCAATGTTTTGTTGATAAACACTGTTTGAGGACAAGTTAGTGTTATTGCAAATTATATGGTTTTTCTGTAAAACTAGTAGTTATTCATTGGCAAAATGGCTCTGTTCTATTGTATTTCTGTACTTTACGTCGTTTTAAAGCATTTTTATGTGAATTTAATTGACAGTTTTTGAAATAATCAATGTTTTTTTGATAAACACTTTTTTAGGCCAAGTTAGTGTTATTGCAAATGATATGGTTTTTCTGAAAAACTACCAGTTATTCATTGGCAAAATGGCTTTGTTCTATTGTAGTTTTGTACTTTACGTCGTTTTAGAGCATTTTTATGTGAATTTAATTGACAGTTTTTGAAAAAATCAATGTTTTTTTGATAAACACTATTTTAGGCCAAGTTAGTGTTATTGCAAATGATATGGTTTTTCTGTACAACTAGTAGTTATTCATTGGCAAAATGGCTTTAATCTATTGTAGTTCTGTACTCTTCGTCATTTTAGAGCATTTTTATGTGAATTTAATTGACAGTTTTTGAAAAAATCAATGTTTTTTTGATAAACACTGTTTTAGGCCAAGTTAGTGTTATTGCAAATTATATGCTTTTTCTGTAAAACTAGTAGTTATTCATTGGCCCAAATGCTTTGTTCTATTGTAGTTTTGTACTTTACGTCGTTTTTAAAGCATTTTTATGTGAATTTAATTGACAGTTTTTGAAAAAATCAATGTTATTTTGATAAACACTGTTTTAGGCCAAGTTAGTGTTATTGCAAATTATATGGTTTTTCTGAAAAACTAGCAGTTATTCATTGGCAAAATGGCTTTAATCTATTGTAGTTCTGTACCCTACGTCGTTTTAAAGTATTTTTATGTGAATTTAATTGACAGTTTTTGAAAAAATCAATGTTTTTTTGATAAACACTGATTTAGGCCAAGTTAGTGTTATTGCAAATTATATGGTTTTTCCGGAAAACTAGCAGTTATTCATTGGCAAAATGGCTTTGTTCTATTGTAGTTTTGTACTTTACGTCGTTTTAGAGCATTTTTATGTGAATTTAATCGACAGTTTTTGAAAAAATCAATGTTTTTTTGATAAACACTGTTTTAGGCCAAGTTAGTGTTATTGCAAATGATATGGTTTTTCTGTGAAACTAGTAGTTATTCATTGGCAAAATGGCTTTAATCTATTGTAGTTCTGTACTCTACGTCGTTTTAAAGCATTTTTATGTGAATTTAATTGACAGTTTTTGAAAAAATCAATGTTTTTTTGATAAACACTTTTTTAGGCCAAGTTAGTGTTATTGCAAATGATATGGTTGTTCGGAAAAACTAGCAGTTATTCATTGGCAAAATGGCTTTGTTCTATTGTAGTTCTGTACATTACGTCGATTTAGAGCAATTTTATGTGAATTTAATTGACAGTTTTTGAAAAAATCAATGTTTTTTTGATAAACACTGTTTAAGGCCAAGTTAGTGTTATTGGAAATGATATGGTTTTTCTGTAAAACTAGTAGTTATTCATTGGCAAAATCGCTTTAATCTATTGTAATTCTGTACTCTACGTCGTTTTAAAGCATTTTTATGTGAATTTAATTGACAGTTTTGAAAAAATCAATGTTTTTTTGATAAACACTGTTTTAGGCCAAGCTAGTGTTATTGCAAATTATATGGTTTTTCTGTAAAACCAGTTGTTATTCATTTGAAAAATGGCTTTGTTCTATTGTAGTTCTGTACTTTACGTCGTTTTAAAGCATTTTAATGTGAATTTAATTGACAGTTTTTGAAAAAATCAATGTTTTGTTGATAAACACTGTTTGAGGACAAGTTAGTGTTATTGCAAATTATATGGTTTTTCTGTAAAACTAGTAGTTATTCATTGGCAAAATGGCTCTGTTCTATTGTATTTCTGTACTTTACGTCGTTTTAAAGCATTTTTATGTGAATTTAATTGACAGTTTTTGAAATAATCAATGTTTTTTTGATAAACACTTTTTTAGGCCAAGTTAGTGTTATTGCAAATGATATGGTTTTTCTGAAAAACTACCAGTTATTCATTGGCAAAATGGCTTTGTTCTATTGTAGTTTTGTACTTTACGTCGTTTTAGAGCATTTTTATGTGAATTTAATTGACAGTTTTTGAAAAAATCAATGTTTTTTTGATAAACACTATTTTAGGCCAAGTTAGTGTTATTGCAAATGATATGGTTTTTCTGTACAACTAGTAGTTATTCATTGGCAAAATGGCTTTAATCTATTGTAGTTCTGTACTCTTCGTCATTTTAGAGCATTTTTATGTGAATTTAATTGACAGTTTTTGAAAAAATCAATGTTTTTTTGATAAACACTGTTTTAGGCCAAGTTAGTGTTATTGCAAATTATATGGTTTTTCTGAAAAACTAGCAGTTATTCATTGGCAAAATGTTTTTGTTCTATTGTATTTCTGTACATTACGTCGTTTTAGAGCATTTTTATGTGAATTTAATTGACAGTTTTTGAAAAAATCAATGTTTTTTTGATAAACACTGTTTTAGGCCAAGTTAGTGTTATTGCAAATTTTATGCTTTTTCTGTAAAACTAGTAGTTATTCATTGGCCCAAATGCTTTGTTCTATTGTAGTTCTGTACTTTACGTCGTTTTTAAAGCATTTTTATGTGAATTTAATTGACAGTTTTTGAAAAAATCAATGTTTTTTTGATAAACACTTTTTTAGGCCAAGTTAGTGTTATTGCAAATTATATGGTTTTTCTGAAAAACTAGCAGTTATTCATTGGCAAAATGGCTTTAATCTATTGTAGTTCTGTACCCTACGTCGTTTTAAAGTATTTTTATGTGAATTTAATTGACAGTTTTTGAAAAAATCAATGTTTTTTTGATAAACACTGATTTAGGCCAAGTTAGTGTTATTACAAATGATATGGTTTTTCTAAAGAACTAGCAGTTGTTCATTGGCAAAATGGCTTTGTTCTATTGTAGTTCCGTATATTACGTCCTTTTAAAGCATTTTTATGTGAATTTAATTGACAGTTTTTGAAAAAATCAATGTCTTTTTGATAAACACTGTTTTAGGCCAAGTTAGTGTTATTGCAAATTATATGGTTTTTCTGTAAAACTAGTAGTTATTCATTGGCAAAATGGCTTTGTTCTATTGTAGTTCTGTACTTTGCGTCGTTTTAAAGTATTTTTATGTGAATTTAATTGACAGTTTTTGAAAAAAATCAATGTTTTTTTGATAAACACTGTTTTAGGCCAAGTTAGTGTTATTGCAAATGATATGGTTTTTCTGAAAAACTAGCAGTTATTCATTGGCAAAATGGCTTTGTTCTATTGTAGCTTTGTACTTTACGTCGTTTTAGAGCATTTTTATGTGAATTTAATCGACAGTTTTTGAAAAAATCAATGTTTTTTTGATAAACACTGTTTTAGGCCAAGTTAGTGTTATTGCAAATGATATGGTTTTTCTGTAAAACTAGTAGGTATTCATTGGCAAAATGGCTTTAATCTATTGCAGTTCTGTACTCTACGTCGTTTTAAAGCATTTTTATGTGAATTTGATTGACAGTTTTTGAAAAAATCAATGTTTTTTTGCTAAACACTGTTTTAAGCCAAGTTAGTGTTATTGCAAATTATATGGTTTTTCCGGAAAACTAGCAGTTATTCATTGGCAAAATGGCTTTGTTCTATTGTAGTTTTGTACTTTACGTCGTTTTAGAGCATTTTTATGTGAATTTAATCGACAGTTTTTGAAAAAATCAATGTTTTTTTGATAAACACTGTTTTAGGCCAAGTTAGTGTTATTGCAAATGATATGGTTTCTCTGTATAACCAGTAGTTATTCATTGGCAAAATGGCTTTGTTCTATTGTACTTCTGTACTCTACGTCGTTTTAAAGCATTTTTATGTGAATTTAATCGACAGTTTTTGAAAAAATCAATGTTTTTTTGATAAACACTGTTTTAGGCCAAGTTAGTGTTATTGCAAATGATATGGCTTTTCTGTAAAACTAGCAGTTATTCATTGGCAAAATGGCTTTGTTCTATTGTAGTTTTGTACTTTACGTCGTTTTAGAGCATTTTTATGTGAATTTAATCGACAGTTTTTGAAAAAATCAATGTTTTTTTGATAAACACTGTTTTAGGCCAAGTTAGTGTTATTGCAAATGATATGGTTTTTCTGTGAAACTAGTAGTTATTCATTGGCAAAATGGCTTTAATCTATTGTAGTTCTGTACTCTACGTCGTTTTAAAGCATTTTTATGTGAATTTAATTGACAGTTTTTGAAAAAATCAATGTTTTTTTGATAAACACTTTTTTAGGCCAAGTTAGTGTTATTGCAAATGATATGGTTTTTCGGAAAAACTAGCAGTTATTCATTGGCAAAATGGCTTTGTTCTATTGTAGTTCTGTACATTACGTCGATTTAGAGCAATTTTATGTGAATTTAATTGACAGTTTTTGAAAAAATCAATGTTTTTTTGATAAACACTGTTTTAGGCCAAGTTAGTGTTATTGGAAATGATATGGTTTTTCTGTAAAACTAGTAGTTATTCATTGGCAAAATGGCTTTGTTCTATTGTAGTTCTGTACATTACGTCGATTTAGAGCAATTTTATGTGAATTTAATTGACAGTTTTTGAAAAAATCAATGTTTTTTTGATAAACACTGTTTTAGGCCAAGCTAGTGTTATTGCAAATTATATGGTTTTTCTGTAAAACCAGTTGTTATTCATTTGAAAAATGGCTTTGTTCTATTGTAGTTCTGTACTTTACGTCGTTTTAAAGCATTTTAATGTGAATTTAATTGACAGTTTTTGAAAAAATCAATGTTTTGTTGATAAACACTGTTTGAGGACAAGTTAGTGTTATTGCAAATTATATGGTTTTTCTGTAAAACTAGTAGTTATTCATTGGCAAAATGGCTCTGTTCTATTGTATTTCTGTACTTTACGTCGTTTTAGAGCATTTTTATGTGAATTTAATTGACAGTTTTTGAAAAAATAAATGTTTTTTTGATAAACACTATTTTAGGCCAAGTTAGTGTTATTGCAAATGATATGGTTTTTCTGTACAAGTAGTAGTTATTCATTGGCAAAATGGCTTTAATCTATTGTAGTTCTGTACTCTTCGTCATTTTAGAGCATTTTTATGTGAATTTAATTGACAGTTTTTGAAAAAATCAATGTTTTTTTGATAAACACTGTTTTAGGCCAAGTTAGTGTTATTGCAAATGATATGGTTTTTCTGTAAAACTAGTAGTTATTCATTGGCAAAATGGCATTAATCTATTGTAGTTCTGTACTCTACGTCGTTTTAAAGCATCTTTATGTGAATTTCATTGACAGTTTTTGAAAAAATCAATGTTTTTTTGATAAACACTGTTTTAGGCCAAGTTAGTGTTATTACAAATTATATGGTTTTTCTGAAAAACTAGCAGTTATTCATTGGCAAAATGTTTTTGTTCTATTGTAGTTCTGTACATTACGTCGTTTTAGAGCATTTTTATGTGAATTTAATTGACAGTTTTTGAAAAAATCAATGTTTTTTTGATAAACACTGTTTTAGGCCAAGTTAGTGTTATTGCAAATTATATGCTTTTTCTGTAAAACTAGTAGTTATTCATTGGCCCAAATGCTTTGTTCTATTGTAGTTCTGTACTTTACGTCGTTTTTAAAGCATTTTTATGTGAATTTAATTGACAGTTTTTGAAAAAATCAATGTTTTTTTGATAAACACTTTTTTAGGCCAAGTTAGTGTTATTGCAAATTATATGGTTTTTCTGAAAAACTAGCAGTTATTCATTGGTAAAATGGCTTTAATCTATTGTAGTTCTGTACCCTACGTCGTTTTAAAGTATTTTTATGTGAATTTAATTGACAGTTTTTGAAAAAATCAATGTTTTTTTGATAAACACTGATTTAGGCCAAGTTAGTGTTATTACAAATGATATGGTTTTTCTAAAGAACTAGCAGTTGTTCATTGGCAAAATGGCTTTGTTCTATTGTAGTTCCGTATATTACGTCCTTTTAAAGCATTTTTATGTGAATTTAATTGACAGTTTTTGAAAAAATCAATGTCTTTTTGATAAACACTGTTTTAGGCCAAGTTAGTGTTATTGCAAATTATATGGTTTTTCTGTAAAACTAGTAGTTATTCATTGGCAAAATGGCTTTGTTCTATTGTAGTTCTGTACTTTGCGTCGTTTTAAAGTATTTTTATGTGAATTTAATTGACAGTTTTTGAAAAAATCAATGTTTTTTTGATAAACACTGTTTCAGGCCAAGTTAGTGTTATTGCAAATGATATGGTTTTTCTGTAAAACTAGTAGTTATTCATTGGCAAAATGGCTTTAATCTATTGTAGTTCTGTACTTTACGTCGTTTTAAAGCATTTTTATGTGAATTTAATCGACAGTTTTTGAAAAAAATCAATGTTTTTTTGATAAACACTGTTTTAGGCCAAGTTAGTGTTATTGCAAATGATATGGTTTTTCTGAAAAACTAGCAGTTATTCATTGGCAAAATGGCTTTTTTCTATTGTAGCTTTGTACTTTACGTCGTTTTAGAGCATTTTTATGTGAATTTAATCGACAGTTTTTGAAAAAATCAATGTTTTTTTGATAAACACTGTTTTAGGCCAAGTTAGTGTTATTGCAAATGATATGGTTTCTCTGTATAACCAGTAGTTATTCATTGGCAAAATGGCTTTGTTCTATTGTACTTCTGTACTCTACGTCGTTTTAAAGCATTTTTATGTGAATTTAATCGACAGTTTTTGAAAAAATCAATATTTTTTTGATAAACACTGTTTTAGGCCAAGTTAGTGTTATTGCAAATGATATAGTTTTTCTGTAAAACTAGTAGTTATTCTTTGGCAAAATGGCTTTAATCTATTGTAGTTCTGTACTCTACGTCTTTTAAAGCATTTTTATGTGAATTTCATTGACAGTTTTTGAAAAAATCAATGTTATTTTGATAAACACTGTTTTAGGCCAAGTTAGTGTTATTGCAAATGATATGGTTTTTCTGTAAAACTAGTAGTTATTCATTGGCAAAATGGCTTTAATCTATTGTAGTTCTGTACTCTACGTCGTTTTAAAGCATTTTTATGTGAATTTAATTGACAGTTTTTGAAAAAATCAATGTTTTTTTGATAAACACTTTTTTAGGCCAAGTTAGTGTTATTACAAATTATATGGTTTTCTTGTAAAACTAGTAGTTATTCATTGGCAAAATGGCTTTGTTCTATTGTAGTTCTGTACATTACGTCGTTTTAGAGCATTTTTATGTGAATTTAATTGACAGTTTTTGAAAAAATCAATGTTTTTTTGATAAACACTGTTTTAGGCCAAGTTAGTGTTATTGCAAATTATATGCTTTTTCTGTAAAACTAGTAGTTATTCATTGGCAAAATGGCTTTTTTCTATTGTAGTTCTGTACTTTACGTCGTTTTTAAAGCATTTTTATGTGAATTTAATTGACAGTTTTTGAAAAAATCAATGTTTTTTTGATAAACACTTTTTTAGGCCAAGTTAGTGTTATTGCAAATTATATGGTTTTTCTAAAGAACTAGCAGTTGTTCATTGGCAAAATGGCTTTGTTCTATTGTAGTTCCGTACATTACGTCCTTTTAAAGCATTTTTATGTGAATTTAATTGACAGTTTTTGAAAAAATCAATGTCTTTTTGATAAACACTGTTTTAGGCCAAGTTAGTGTTATTGCAAATTATATGGTTTTTCTGTAAAACTAGTAGTTATTCATTGGCAAAATGGCTTTGTTCTATTGTAGTTCTGTACTTTGCGTCGTTTTAAAGTATTTTTATGTGAATTTAATCGACAGTTTTTGAAAAATCAATGTTTTTTTGATAAACAATGTTTTAGGCCAAGTTAGTGTTATTGCAAATGATATGGTTTTTCTGTAAAACTAGTAGGTATTCATTGGCAAAATGGCTTTAATCTATTGCAGTTCTGTACTCTACGTCGTTTTAAAGCATTTTTATGTGAATTTAATTGACAGTTTTTGAAAAAATCAATGTTTTTTTGCTAAACACTGTTTTAGGCCAAGTTAGTGTTATTGCAAATTATATGGTTTTTCCGGAAAACTAGCAGTTATTCATTGGCAAAATGGCTTTGTTCTATTGTAGTTTTGTACTTAACGTCGTTTTAGAGCATTTTTATGTGAATTTAATCTACAGTTTTTGAAAAAATCAATGTTTTTTTGATAAACACTGTTTTAGGCCAAGTTAGTGTTATTGCAAATGATATGGTTTTTCTGTATAACCAGTAGTTATTCATTGGCAAAATGGCTTTGTTCTATTGTACTTCTGTACTCTACGTCGTTTTAAAGCATTTTTATGTGAATTTAATCGACAGTTTTTGAAAAAATCAATGTTTTTTTGATAAACACTGTTTGAGGCCAAGTTAGTGTTATTGCAAATGATATAGTTTTTCTGTAAAACTAGTAGTTATTCATTGGCAAAATGGCTTTAATCTATTGTAGTTCTGTACTCTACGTCGTTTTAAAGCATTTTTATGTGAATTTCATTGACAGTTTTTGAAAAAATCAATGTTATTTTGATAAACACTGTTTTAGGCCAAGTTAGTGTTATTGCAAATGATATGGTTTTTCTGTAAAACTAGTAGTTATTCATTGGCAAAATGGCTTTAATCTATTGTAGTTCTGTACTCTACGTCGTTTTAAAGCATTTTTATGTAAATTTAATTGACAATTTTTGAAAAAATCATGTTTTTTTGATAAACACTTTTTTAGGCCAAGTTAGTGTTATTGCAAATTATATGGTTTTTCTGTATAACCAGTAGTTATTCATTGGCAAAATGGCTTTGTTCTTATGTAGTTCTATACTTTAAGTCGTTTTAGAGCATTTTTATGTGAATTTAATTGACAGTTTTTGAAAAAATCAATGTTTTTTTGATAAACACTGTTTTAGGCCAAGTTAGTGTTATTGCAAATTATATGGTTTTTCTGAAAAACTAGTAGTTATTTTTTGGCAAAATGGTTTTAATCTATTGTAGTTCTGTACTCTACGTCGTTTTAAAGCATTTTTATGTGAATTTAATTGACAGTTTTTGAAAAAATCAATGTTTTTTTGATAAACACTGTTTTAGGCCAAGTTAGTGTTATTGCAAATTATATGGTTTTTCTGAAAAACTAGCAGTTATTCATTGGCAAAATGGCTTTGTTCTATTGTAGTTCTGTACATTACGTCGTTTTAGAGCATTTTTATGTGAATTTAATCGACAGTTTTTGAAAAAATCAATGTTTTTTTGATAAACACTGTTTTAGGCCAAGTTAGTGTTATTAGAAATGATATGGCTTTTCTGTAAAACTAGCAGTTATTCATTGGCAAAATGGCTTTGTTCTATTGTAGTTTTGTACTTTACGTCGTTTTAGAGCATTTTTATGTGAATTTAATCGACAGTTTTTGAAAAAATCAATGTTGTTTTGATTAACACTGTTTTAGGCCAAGTTAGAGTTATTGCAAATGATATGGTTTTTCTGTAAAACAAGTAGTTATTCATTGGCAAAATGGCTTTGTTCTATTGTAGTTCTATACTTTACATCGTTTTAAAGCATTTTTATGTGAATTTAATTGACAGTTTTTGAAAAAATCAATGTTTTTTTGATAAACACTGTTTTAGGCCAAGTTAGTGTTATTGCAAATTATATGGTTTTTCTGAAAAACTAGTAGTTATTTTTTGGCAAAATGGTTTTAATCTATTGTAGTTCTGTACTCTACGTCGTTTTAAAGCATTTTTATGTGAATTTAATTGACAGTTTTTGAAAAAATCAATGTTTTTTTGATAAACACTGTTTTAGGCCAAGTTAGTGTTATTGCAAATTATATGGTTTTTCTGAAAAACTAGCAGTTATTCATTGGCAAAATGGCTTTGTTCTATTGTAGTTCTGTACATTACGTCGTTTTAGAGCATTTTTATGTGAATTTAATCGACAGTTTTTGAAAAAATCAATGTTTTTTTGATAAACACTGTTTTAGGCCAAGTTAGTGTTATTAGAAATGATATGGCTTTTCTGTAAAACTAGCAGTTATTCATTGGCAAAATGGCTTTGTTCTATTGTAGTTTTGTACTTTACGTCGTTTTAGAGCATTTTTATGTGAATTTAATCGACAGTTTTTGAAAAAATCAATGTTGTTTTGATTAACACTGTTTTAGGCCAAGTTAGAGTTATTGCAAATGATATGGTTTTTCTGTAAAACAAGTAGTTATTCATTGGCAAAATGGCTTTGTTCTATTGTAGTTCTATACTTTACATCGTTTTAAAGCATTTTTATGTGAATTTAATTGACAGTTTTTGAAAAAATCAATGTTTTTTTGATAAACACTGTTTTAGGCCAAGTTAGTGTTATTGCAAATAATATGGTTTTCTTGTAAAACTAGTAGTTATTCATTGGCAAAATGGCTTTGTTCTATTGTAGTTTTGTTCTTTACGTCGTTTTAGAGCATTTTTATGTGAATTTAATCCACAGTTTTTGAAAAAATCAATGTTTTTTTGATAAACACTGTTTTAGGCCAAGTTAGTGTTATTGCAAATGATATGGTTTCTCTGTATAACCAGTAGTTATTCATTGGCAAAATGGCTTTGTTCTATTGTAATTCTGTACTCTACGTCGTTTTAAAGTATTTTTATGTGAATTTAATCGACAGTTTTTGAAAAAATCAATATTTTTTTGATAAACACTGTTTGAGGCCAAGTTAGTGTTATTGCAAATGATATAGTTTTTCTGTAAAACTAGTAGTTATTCTTTGGCAAAATGGCTTTAATCTATTGTAGTTCTGTACTCTACGTCTTTTATAGCATTTTTATGTGAATTTCATTGACAGTTTTTGAAAAAATCAATGTTATTTTGATAAACACTGTTTTAGGCCAAGTTGGTGTTATTGCAAATGATATGGTTTTTCTGTAAAACTAGTAGTTATTCATTGGCAAAATGGCTTTAATCTATTGTAGTTCTGTACTCTACGTCGTTTTAAAGCATTTTTATCTGAATTTAATTGACAGTTTTTGAAAAAATCAATGTTTTTTTGATAAACACTGTTTTAGGCCAAGTTAGTGTTATTGCAAATTATATGCTTTTTCTGTAAAACTAGTAGTTATTCATTGGCAAAATGGCTTTTTTCTATTGTAGTTCTGTACTTTACGTCGTTTTTAAAGCATTTTTATGTGAATTTAATTGACAGTTTTTGAAAAAATCAATGTTTTTTTGATAAACACTGTTTTAGGCCAAGTTAGTGTTATTGCAAATGATATGGTTTTTCTGTATAACAAGTAGTTATTCATTGGCAAAATGGCTTTGTTCTTATGTAGTTCTATACTTTACGTCGTTTTAGAGCAGTTTTATGTGAATTTAATTGACAGTTTTTGAAAAAATCAATGTTATTTTGATAAACACTGTTTTAGGCCAAGTTAGTGTTATTGCAAATGATATGGTTTTTCTGTAAAACTAGTAGTTATTCATTGGCAAAATGGCTTTAATCTATTGTAGTTCTGTACTCTACGTCGTTTTAAAGCATTTTTATGTGAATTTAATTGACAGTTTTTGAAAAAATCAATGTTTTTTTGATAAACACTTTTTTAGGCCAAGTTAGTGTTATTGCAAATTATATGGTTTTTCTGAAAAACTAGCAGTTATTCATTGGCAAAATGGCTTTGTTCTATTGTAGTTCTGTACATTACGTCGTTTTAGAGCATTTTTATGTGAATTTAATCGACAGTTTTTGAAAAATCAATGTTTTTTTGATAAACACTGTTTTAGGCCAAGTTAGTGTTATTGCAAATGATATGGCTTTTCTGTAAAACTAGCAGTTATTCATTGGCAAAATGGCTTTGTTCTATTGTAGTTTTGTACTTTACGTCGTTTTAGAGCATTTTGATGTGAATTTAATCGACAGTTTTTGAAAAAATCAATGTTTTTGTGCTAAACACTGTTTTAGGCCAAGTTAGTGTTATTGCAAATGATATGGTTTTTCTGAAAAACTAGCAGTTATTCATTGGCAAAATGGCTTTGTTCTATTGTAGCTTTGTACTTTACGTCGTTTTAGAGCATTTTTATGTGAATTTAATCGACAGTTTTTAAAAAAATCAATGTTTTTTTGATAAACACTGTTTTAGGCCAAGTTAGTGTTATTGCAAATGATATGGTTTTTCTGTAAAACTAGTAGTTATTCATTGGCAAAATGGCTTTGTTCTATTGTAAATTTGTACTTTTCGTCGTTTTAGAGCATTTTTATGCGAATTTAATCGACAGTTTTTGAAAAAATCAATGTTTTTTTGATAAACACTGTTTTAGGCCAAGTTAGTGTTATTGCAAATGATATGGTTTTTCTGTATAACCAGTAGTTATTCATTGGCAAAATGGCTTTGTTCTTATGTAGTTCTATACTTTACGTCGTTTTAGAGCATTTTTATGTGAATTTAATTGACAGTTTTTGAAAAAATCAATGTTTTTTTGATAAACACTGTTTTAGGCCAAGTTAGTGTTATTGCAAATTATATGGTTTTTCTGAAAAACTAGTAGTTATTCATTGGCAAAATGGCTTTGTTCTATTGTAGTTCTGTACTTTGCGTCGTTTTAAAGTATTTTTATGTGAATGTAATTGACAGTTTTTGAAAAAATCAATGTTTTTTTGATAAACACTTTTTTAGGCCAAGTTAGTGTTATTGCAAATTATATGGTTTTTCTGTATAACCAGTAGTTATTCATTGGCAAAATGGCTTTGTTCTTATGTAGTTCTATACTTTACGTCGTTTTAGAGCATTTTTATGTGAATTTAATTGACAGTTTTTGAAAAAATCAATGTTTTTTTGATAAACACTGTTTTAGGCCAAGTTAGTGTTATTGCAAATTATATGGTTTTTCTGAAAAACTAGTAGTTATTCATTGGCAAAATGGCTTTGTTCTATTGCAGTTCTGTACTTTGCGTCGTTTTAAAGTATTTTTATGTGAATTTAATTGACAGTTTTTGAAAAAATCAATGTTTTTTTGATAAACACTTTTTTAGGCCAAGTTAGTGTTATTGCAAATTATATGGTTTTTCTGTATAACCAGTAGTTATTCATTGGCAAAATGGCTTTGTTCTTATGTAGTTCTATACTTTACGTCGTTTTAGAGCATTTTTATTTGAATTTAATTGACAGTTTTTGAAAATATCAATGTTTTTTTGATAAACACTGTTTTAGGCCAAGTTAGTGTTATTGCAAATTATATGGTTTTTCTGAAAAACTAGTAGTTATTCATTGGCAAAATGGCTTTGTTCTATTGTAGTTCTGTACTTTGCGTCGTTTTAAAGTATTTTTATGTGAATTTAATTGATAGTTTTTGAAAAAATCAATGTTTTTTTGATAAACACTTTTTTAGGCCTAGTTAGTGTTATTGCAAATTATATGGTTTTTCTGAAAAACTAGCAGTTATTCATTGGCAAAATGGCTTTGTTCTATTGTAGTTCTGTACATTACGTCGTTTTAGAGCATTTTTATGTGAATTTAATCGACAGTTTTTGAAAAATCAATGTTTTTTTGATAAACACTGTTTTAGGCCAAGTTAGTGTTATTGCAAATGATATGGCTTTTCTGTAAAACTAGCAGTTATTCATTGGCAAAATGGCTTTGTTCTATTGTAGTTTTGTACATTACGTCGTTTTAGAGCATTTTTATGTGAATTTAATTGACAGGTTTTGAAAAAATCAATGTTTTTTTGATAAACATTGTTTTAGGCCAAGTTAGTGATATTGCAAATTATATGTTTTTCTTGTAAAACTAGTAGTTATTCATTGGCAAAATGGTTTTAATCTATTGTAGTTCTGTACTCTACGTCGTTTTAAAGCATTTTTATGTGAATTTAATTGACAGTTTTTGAAAAAATCAATGTTTTTTTGATAAACACTGTTTTAGGCCAAGTTAGTGTTATTGCAAATTATATGGTTTTTCTGAAAAACTAGCAGTTATTCATTGGCAAAATGGCTTTGTTCTATTGTAGTTCTGTACATTACGTCGTTTTAGAGCATTTTTATGTGAATTTAATCGACAGTTTTTGAAAAAATCAATGTTTTTTTGATAAACACTGTTTTAGGCCAAGTTAGTGTTATTAGAAATGATATGGCTTTTCTGTAAAACTAGCAGTTATTCATTGGCAAAATGGCTTTGTTCTATTGTAGTTTTGTACTTTACGTCGTTTTAGAGCATTTTTATGTGAATTTAATCGACAGTTTTTGAAAAAATCAATGTTTTTTTGATAAACACTGTTTTAGGCCAAGTTAGTGTTATTGCAAATGATATGGTTTTTCTGTAAAACTAGTAGTTATTCATTGGCAAAATGGCTTTGTTCTATTGTAAATTTGTACTTTTCGTCGTTTTAGAGCATTTTTATGCGAATTTAATCGACAGTTTTTGAAAAAATCAATGTTTTTTTGATAAACACTGTTTTAGGCCAAGTTAGTGTTATTGCAAATTATATGGTTTTTCTGAAAAACTAGTAGTTATTCATTGGCAAAATGGCTTTGTTCTATTGTAGTTCTGTACTTTGCGTCGTTTTAAAGTATTTTTATGTGAATTTAATTGATAGTTTTTGAAAAAATCAATGTTTTTTTGATAAACACTTTTTTAGGCCAAGTTAGTGTTATTGCAAATTATATGGTTTTTCTGAAAAACTAGCAGTTATTCATTGGCAAAATGGCTTTGTTCTATTGTAGTTCTGTACATTACGTCGTTTTAGAGCATTTTTATGTGAATTTAATCGACAGTTTTTGAAAAATCAATGTTTTTTTGATAAACACTGTTTTAGGCCAAGTTAGTGTTATTGCAAATGATATGGCTTTTCTGTAAAACTAGCAGTTATTCATTGGCAAAATGGCTTTGTTCTATTGTAGTTTTGTACTTTACGTCGTTTTAGAGCATTTTTATGTGAATTTAATTGACAGGTTTTGAAAAAATCAATGTTTTTTTGATAAACACTGTTTTAGGCCAAGTTAGTGATATTGCAAATTATATGTTTTTCTTGTAAAACTAGTAGTTATTCATTGGCAAAATGGTTTTAATCTATTGTAGTTCTGTACTCTACGTCGTTTTAAAGCATTTTTATGTGAATTTAATTGACAGTTTTTGAAAAAATCAATGTTTTTTTGATAAACACTGTTTTAGGCCAAGTTAATGTTATTGCAAATTATATGGTTTTTCTGAAAAACTAGCAGTTATTCATTGGCAAAATGGCTTTGTTCTATTGTAGTTCTGTACATTACGTCGTTTTAGAGCATTTTGATGTGAATTTAATCGACAGTTTTTGAAAAAATCAATGTTTTTTTGATAAACACTGTTTTAGGCCAAGTTAGTGTTATTAGAAATGATATGGCTTTTCTGTAAAACTAGCAGTTATTCATTGGCAAAATGGCTTTGTTCTATTGTAGTTTTGTACTTTACGTCGTTTTAGAGCATTTTTATGTGAATTTAATCGACAGTTTTTGAAAAAATCAATGTTTTTTTGATAAACACTGTTTTAGGCCAAGTTAGTGTTATTGCAAATGATGTGGTTTTTCTGTAAAACTAGTAGTTATTCATTGGCAAAATGGCTTTGTTCTATTGTAAATTTGTACTTTTCGTCGTTTTAGAGCATTTTTATGCGAATTTAATCGACAGTTTTTGAAAAAATCAATGTTTTTTTGATAAACACTGTTTTAGGCCAAGTTAGTGTTATTGCAAATGATATGGTTTTTCTGTATAACCAGTAGTTATTCATTGGCAAAATGGCTTTGTTCTTATGTAGTTCTATACTTTACGTCGTTTTAGAGCATTTTTATGTGAATTTAATTGACAGTTTTTGAAAAAATCAATGTTTTTTTGATAAACACTGTTTTAGGCCAAGTTAGTGTTATTGCAAATAATATGGTTTTTCTGAAAAACTAGTAGTTATTCATTGGCAAAATGGCTTTTTTCTATTGTAGTTCTGTACATTACGTCGTTTTAGAGCATTTTTATGTGAATTTAATCGACAGTTTTTGAAAAAATCAATGTTTTTTTGATAAACACTGTTTTAGGCCAAGTTAGTGTTATTGCAAATGATATTGTTTTTCTAAAGAACTAGCAGTTGTTCATTGGCAAAATGGCTTTGTTCTATTGTAGTTCTGTACATTACGTCCTTTTAAGCATTTTTATGTGAATTTAATTGACAGTTTTTGAAAAAATCAATGTCTTTTTGATAAACACTGTTTTAGGCCAAGTTAGTGTTATTGCAAATTATATGGTTTTTCTGAAAAACTAGCAGTTATTCATTGGCAAAATGGCTTTGTTCTATTGTAGTTCTGTACTTTGCGTCGTTTTAAAGTATTTTTATGTGAATTTAATTGACAGTTTTTGAAAAAATCAATGTTTTTTTTGATAAACACTGTTTTAGGCCAAGTTAGTGTTATTGCAAATTATATGGTTTTTCTGAAAAACTAGTAGTTATTCATTGGCAAAATGGCTTTGTTCTATTGTAGTTCTGTACATTACGTCGTTTTAGAGCATTTTTATGTGAATTTAATCGACAGTTTTTGAAAAAATCAATGTTTTTTTGATAAACACTGATTTAGGCCAAGTTAGTGTTATTGCAAATGATATTGTTTTTCTAAAGAACTAGCAGTTGTTCATTGGCAAAATGGCTTTGTTCTATTGTAGTTTTGTACATTACGTCCTTTTAAAGCATTTTTATGTGAATTTAATTGACAGTTTTTGAAAAAATCAATGTCTTTTTGATAAACACTGTTTTAGGCCAAGTTATTGTTATTGCAAATTATATGGTTTTTCTGAAAAACTAGCAGTTATTCATTGGCAAAATGGCTTTGTTCTATTGTAGTTATGTACTTTGCGTCGTTTTAAAGTATTTTTATGTGAATTTAATTGACAGTTTTTGAAAAAATCAATGTTTTTTTTGATAAACACTGTTTTAGGCCAAGTTAGTGTTATTGCAAATTATATGGTTTTTCTGAAAAACTAGTAGTTATTCATTGGCAAAATGGCTTTGTTCTATTGTAGTTGTGTACATTACGTCGTTTTAGAGCATTTTTATGTGAATTTAATCGACAGTTTTTGAAAAAATCAATGTTTTTTTGATAAACACTGTTTTAGGCCAAGTTAGTGTTATTGCAAATGATATTGTTTTTCTAAAGAACTAGCAATTGTTCATTGGCAAAATGGCTTTGTTCTATTGTAGTTTTGTACATTACGTCCTTTTAAAGCATTTTTATGTGAATTTAATTGACAGTTTTTGAAAAAATCAATGTCTTTTTTATAAACACTGTTTTAGGCCAAGTTAGTGTTATTGCAAATTATATGGTTTTTCTGAAAAACTAGCAGTTATTCATTGGCAAAATGGCTTTGTTCTATTGTAGTTATGTACTTTGCGTCGTTTTAAAGTATTTTTATGTGAAATTAATTGACAGTTTTTGAAAAAATCAATGTTTTTTTGATAAACACTGTTTTAGGCCAAGTTAGTGTTATTGCAAATGATATGGTTTTTCTGTAAAACTAGTAATTATTCATTGGCAAAATGGCTTTAATCTATTGTAGTTCTGTACTTT
Source organism: Catostylus mosaicus (assembly GCA_964019065.1). Taxonomy (NCBI): domain Eukaryota; kingdom Metazoa; phylum Cnidaria; class Scyphozoa; order Rhizostomeae; family Catostylidae; genus Catostylus; species Catostylus mosaicus. Next base: position 4,175,350 of record OZ025200.1, on the reverse strand, counting down.
ACGTCGTGTTAAAGCATTTTTATGTGAATTTAATCGACAGTTTTTGAAAAAATCAATGTCTTTTTGATAAACACTGTTTTAGGCCAAGTTAGTGTTATTGCAAATTATATGGTTTTTCTGAAAAACTAGCAGTTATTCATTGGCAAAATGGCTTTGTTCTATTGTAGTTATGTACTTTGCGTCGTTTTAAAGTATTTTTATGTGAATTTAATTGACAGTTTTTGAAAAAATCAATGTTTTTTTTGATAAACACTGTTTTAGGCCAAGTTAGTGTTATTGCAAATTATATGGTTTTTCTGAAAAACTAGTAGTTATTCATTGGCAAAATGGCTTTGTTCTATTGTAGTTCTGTACATTACGTCGTTTTAGAGCATTTTTATGTGAATTTAATCGACAGTTTTTGAAAAAATCAATGTTTTTTTGATAAACACTGTTTTAGGCCAAGTTAGTGTTATTGCAAATTATATGGTTTTTCTGAAAAACTAGCAGTTATTCATTGGCAAAATGGCTTTGTTCTATTGTAGTTATGTACTTTGCGTCGTTTTAAAGTATTTTTATGTGAAATTAATTGACAGTTTTTGAAAAAATCAATGTTTTTTTGATAAACACTGTTTTAGGCCAAGTTAGTGTTATTGCAAATGATATGGTTTTTCTGTAAAACTAGTAATTATTCATTGGCAAAATGGCTTTAATCTATTGTAGTTCTGTACTTTACGTCGTGTTAAAGCATTTTTATGTGAATTTAATCGACAGTTTTTGAAAAAATCAATGTTTTTTTGATAAACACTGTTTTAGGCCAAGTTAGTGTAATTGCAAATAATATGGTTTTCTTGTAAAACTAGTAGTTATTCATTGGCAAAATGGCTTTAATCTATTGTAGTTTTGTACTTTACGTCGTTTTAGAGCATTTTTATGTGAATTTAATTGACAGTTTTTGAAAAATCAATGTTTTTTTGATAAACACTGTTTTAGGCCAAGTTAGTGTTATTGCAAATGATATGGTTTTTCTGTATAACCAGTAGTTATTCATTGGCAAAATGGCTTTGTTCTAATGTAGTTCTATACTTTACGTCGTTTTAAAGCATTTTTATGTGAATTTAATTGACAGTTTTTTAAAAAAATCAATGTTTTTTTGATAAACACTGTTTTAGGCCAAGTTAGTGTTATTGCAAATTATATGGTTTTTCTGAAAAACTAGCAGTTATTCATTGGCAAAATGGCTTTGTTCTATTGTAGTTCTGTACATTACGTCGTTTTAGAGCATTTTTATGTGAATTTAATCGACAGTTTTTGAAAAAATCAATGTTTTTTTGATAAACACTGTTTTAGGCCAAGTTAGTGTTATTGCAAATGATATGGCTTTTCTGTAAAACTAGCAGTTATTCATTGGCAAAATGGCTTTGTTCTATTGTAGTTTTGTACTTTACGTCGTTTTAGAGCATTTTTATGTGAATTTAATCAACAGTTTTTGAAAAAATCAATGTTTCTTTGATAAACACTGTTTTAGGCCAAGTTAGTGTTATTGCAAATTATATGGTTTTCTTGTAAAACTAGTAGTTATTCATTGGCAACATGGCTTTAATCTATTGTAGTTCTGTACTCTACGTCGTTTTAATGCATTTTTATGTGAATTTAATTGACAGTTTTTGAAAAAATCAATGTTTTTTTGATAAACACTTTTTTAGGCCAAGTTAGTGTTATTGCAAATTATATGGTTTTTCTGAAAAACTAGCAGTTATTCATTGGCAAAATGGCTTTGTTCTATTGTAGTTCTGTACATTACGTCGTTTAAGAGCATTTTTATGTGAATTTAATCGACAGTTTTTGAAAAAATCAATGTTTTTTTGATAAACACTGTCTAAGGCCAAGTTAGTGTTATTGCAAATGATATGGCTTTTCTGTAAAACTAGCAGTTATTCATTGGCAAAATGGCTTTAATCTATTGTAGTTTTGTACTTTACGTCGTTTTAGAGCATTTTTATGTGAATTTAATCGACAGTTTTTGAAAAAATCAATGTTTTTTTGATAAACACTGTCTTAGGCCAAGTTAGTGTTATTGCAAATGATATGGTTTTTCTGTAAAACTTGTAGTTATTCATTGGCAAAATGGCTTTGTTCTATTGTAGTTTTGTACTTTACGTCGTTTTAGAGCATTTTTATGTGAATTTAATCGACAGTTTTTCAAAAAATCAATGTTTTTTTGATAAACACTGTTTTAGGCCAAGTTAGTGTTATTGCAAATTATATGGTTTTCTTGTAAAACTAGTAGTTATTCATTGGCAACATGGCTTTAATCTATTGTAGTTCTGTACTCTACGTCGTTTTAATGCATTTTTATGTGAATTTAATTGACAGTTTTTGAAAAAATCAATGTTTTTTTGATAAACACTTTTTTAGGCCAAGTTAGTGTTATTGCAAATTATATGGTTTTTCTGAAAAACTAGCAGTTATTCATTGGCAAAATGGCTTTGTTCTATTGTAGTTCTGTACATTACGTCGTTTAAGAGCATTTTTATGTGAATTTAATCGACAGTTTTTGAAAAAATCAGTGTTTTTTTGATAAACACTGTCTAAGGCCAAGTTAGTGTTATTGCAAATGATATGGCTTTTCTGTAAGACTAGCAGTTATTCATTGGCAAAATGGCTTTAATCTATTGTAGTTTTGTACTTTACGTCGTTTTAGAGCATTTTTATGTGAATTTAATCGACAGTTTTTGAAAAAATCAATGTTTTTTTGATAAACACTGTCTTAGGCCAAGTTAGTGTTATTGCAAATGATATGGTTTTTCTGTAAAACTTGTAGTTATTCATTGGCAAAATGGCTTTGTTCTATTGTAGTTTTGTACTTTACGTCGTTTTAGAGCATTTTTATGTGAATTTAATCGACAGTTTTTGAAAAAATCAATGTTTTTTTGATAAACACTGTTTTAGGCCAAGTTAGTGTTATTGCAAATGATATGGTTTTCTTGTAAAACTAGTAGTTATTCATTGGCAACATGGCTTTAATCTATTGTAGTTCTGTACTCTACGTCGTTTTAATGCATTTTTATGTGAATTTAATTGACAGTTTTTGAAAAAATCAATGTTTTTTTGATAAACACTTTTTTAGGCCAAGTTAGTGTTATTGCAAATTATATGGTTTTTCTGAAAAACTAGCAGTTATTCATTGGCAAAATGGCTTTGTTCTATTGTAGTTCTGTACATTACGTCGTTTTAGAGCATTTTTATGTGAATTTAATCGACAGTTTTTGAAGAAATCAATGTTTTTTTGATAAACACTGTTTTAGGCCAAGTTAGTGTTATTGCAAATGATATGGTTTTTCTGTAAAACTTGTAGTTATTCATTGGCAAAATGGCTTTGTTCTATTGTAGTTTTGTACTTTACGTCGTTTTAGAGCATTTTTATGTGAATTTAATCGACAGTTTTTGAAAAAATTAATGTTGTTTTGATAAACACTGTTTTAGGCCAAGTTAGTGTTATTGCAAATGATATGGTTTTTCTGTAAAACTAGCAGTTATTCATTGGCAAAATGGCTTTGTTCTATTGTAGTTTTGTACTTTACGCCGTTTTAGAGCATTTTTATGTGAATTTAATCGACAGTTTTTGAAAAAATCAATGTTTTTTTGATAAACACTGTTTTAGGCCAAGTTAGTGTTATTGCAAATAATATGGTTTTCTTGTAAAACTAGTAGTTATTCATTGGCAAAATGGCTTTAATCTATTGTAGTTTTGTACTTTACGTCGTTTTAGAGCATTTTTATGTGAATTTAATCGACAGTTTTTGAAAAAATCAATGTTTTTTTGATAAACACTGTATTAGTCCAAGTTAGTGTTATTTCAAATGATATGGTTTTTTCTGTAAAACTAGTAGTTATTCATTGGCAAAATGGCTTTAATCTATTGTAGTTCTATACTTTACGTCGTTTTAAAGCATTTTTATGTGAATTTAATTGACAGTTTTTGAAAAAATCAATGTTTTTTTGATAAACACTGTTTTAGGCCAAGTTAGTGTTATTGCAAATGATATGGCTTTTCTGTAAAACTAGCAGTTATTCATTGGCAAAATGGCTTTGTTCTATTGTAGTTTTGTACTTTACGTCGTTTTAGAGCATTTTTATGTGAATTTAATCGACAGTTTTTGAAAAAATCAATGTTTTTTTGATAAACACTGTCTTAGGCAAAGTTAGTGTTATTGCAAATGATATGGTTTTTCTGTAAAACTAGTAGTTATTCATTGGCAAAATGGCTTTGCTCTATTGTAGTTTTGTACTTTACGTCGTTTTAGAGCATTTTTATGTGAATTTAGTCGACAGTTTTTGACAAAATCAATGTTTTTTTGATAAACACTTTTTTAGGCCAAGTTATTGTTCTTGCAAATGATATGGTTTTTCTGTAAAACTAGTAGTTATTCATTGGCAAAATGGCTTTAATCTATTGTAGTTCTGTACTCTACGTCGCTTTAAAGCATTTTTATGTGAATTTAATTGACAGTTTTTGAAAAAATCAATGTTATTTTGATAAACACTGTTTTAGGCCAAGTTAGTGTTATTGCAAATTATATTAATTTCTTGTAAAACTAGTAGTTATTCATTGGCAAAATGGCTTTAATCTATTGTAGTTCTGTACTCTACGTCGTTTTAAAGCATTTTTATGTGAATTTAATTGACAGTTTTCTAAAAAATTAATGTTTTTTTGATAAACACTTTTTTAGGCCAAGTTAGTGTTATTGCAAATTATATGGCTTTTCTGAAAAACTAGCAGTTATTCATTGGCACAATGGCTTTGTTCTATTGTAGTTCTGTACATTACGTCGTTTTAGAGCATTTTTATGTGAATTTAATCGACAGTTTTTGAAAAAATCAATGTTTTTTTGATAAACACTGTTCTAGGCCAAGTTAGTGTTATTGCAAATGATATGGTTTTTCTATAAAACTAGCAGTTATTCATTGGCAAAATGGCTTTGTTCTATTGTAGTTCTATACTTTACGTCGTTTTAAAGCATTTTTATGTGAATTTAATAGACAGTTTTTGAAAAAATCAATGTTTTTTTGATAAACACTGTTTTAGGCCAAATTAGTGTTATTGCAAATGATATGGTTTTTCTGTAAAACTAGCAGTTATTCATTGGCAAAATGGCTTTGTTCTATTGTAGTTTTGTACTTTACGTCGTTTTAGAGCATTTTTATGTGAATTTAATCGACAGTTTTTGAAAAAATCAATGTTTTTTTGATAAACACTTTTTTAGGCCAAGTTAGTGTTATTGCAAATAATATGGTTTTCTTGTAAAACTAGTAGTTATTCATTGGCAAAATGGCTTTAATCTATTGTAGTTTTGTACTTTACGTCGTTTTAGAGCATTTTTATGTGAATTTAATCGACAGTTTTTGAAAAAATCAATGTTTTTTTGATAAACACTGTTTTAGGCCAAGTTAGTGTTATTGCAAATTATATGGTTTTCTTGTAAAACTAGTAGTTATTCATTGGCAACATGGCTTTAATCTATTGTAGTTCTGTACTCTACGTCGTTTTAATGCATTTTTATGTGAATTTAATTGACAGTTTTTGAAAAAATCAATGTTTTTTTGATAAACACTTTTTTAGGCCAAGTTAGTGTTATTGCAAATTATATGGTTTTTCTGAAAAACTAGCAGTTATTCATTGGCAAAATGGCTTTGTTCTATTGTAGTTCTGTACATTACGTCGTTTAAGAGCATTTTTATGTGAATTTAATAGACAGTTTTTGAAAAAATCAATGTTTTTTTGATAAACACTGTCTAAGGCCAAGTTAGTGTTATTGCAAATGATATGGCTTTTCTGTAAAACTAGCAGTTATTCATTGGCAAAATGGCTTTAATCTATTGTAGTTTTGTACTTTACGTCGTTTTAGAGCATTTTTATGTGAATTTAATCGACAGTTTTTGAAAAAATCAATGTTTTTTTGATAAACACTGTCTTAGGCCAAGTTAGTGTTATTGCAAATTATATGGTTTTTCTGTAAAACTTGTAGTTATTCATTGGCAAAATGGCTTTGTTCTATTGTAGTTTTGTACTTTACGTCGTTTTAGAGCATTTTTATGTGAATTTAATCGACAGTTTTTGAAAAAATCAATGTTTTTTTGATAAACACTGTTTTAGGCCAAGTTAGTGTTATTGCAAATTATATGGTTTTCTTGTAAAACTAGTAGTTATTCATTGGCAACATGGCTTTAATCTATTGTAGTTCTGTACTCTACGTCGTTTTAATGCATTTTTATGTGAATTTAATTGACAGTTTTTGAAAAAATCAATGTTTTTTTGATAAACACTTTTTTAGGCCAAGTTAGTGTTATTGCAAATTATATGGTTTTTCTGAAAAACTAGCAGTTATTCATTGGCAAAATGGCTTTGTTCTATTGTAGTTCTGTACATTACGTCGTTTTAGAGCATTTTTATGTGAATTTAATCGACAGTTTTTGAAGAAATCAATGTTTTTTTGATAAACACTGTTTTAGGCCCAGTTAGTGTTATTGCAAATGATATGGTTTTTCTGTAAAACTAGTAGTTATTCATTGGCAAAATGGCTTCAATCTATTGTAGTTCTGTACTCTACGTCGTTTTAAAGCATTTTTATGTGAATTTAATCGACAGTTTTTGAAAAAATTAATGTTGTTTTGATAAACACTGTTTTAGGCCAAGTTAGTGTTATTGCAAATGATATGGTTTTTCTGTAAAACTAGCAGTTATTCATTGGCAAAATGGCTTTGTTCTATTGTAGTTTTGTACTTTACGCCGTTTTAGAGCATTTTTATGTGAATTTAATCGACAGTTTTTGAAAAAATCAATGTTTTTTTGATAAACACTGTTTTAGGCCAAGTTAGTGTTATTGCAAATAATATGGTTTTCTTGTAAAACTAGTAGTTATTCATTGGCAAAATGGCTTTGTTCTATTGTAGTTTTGTACTTTACGTCGTTTTAGAGCATTTTTATGTGAATTTAATCGACAGTTTTTGAAAAAATCAATGTTTTTTTGATAAACACTGTATTAGTCCAAGTTAGTGTTATTTCAAATGATATGGTTTTTTCTGTAAAACTAGTAGTTATTCATTGGCAAAATGGCTTTAATCTATTGTAGTTCTATACTTTACGTCGTTTTAAAGCATTTTTATGTGAATTTAATTGACAGTTTTTGAAAAAATCAATGTTTTTTTGATAAACACTGTCTTAGGCCAAGTTAGTGTTATTGCAAATTATATGGTTTTTCTGTAAAACTTGTAGTTATTCATTGGCAAAATGGCTTTGTTCTATTGTAGTTTTGTACTTTACGTCGTTTTAGAGCATTTTTATGTGAATTTAATCGACAGTTTTTGAAAAAATCAATGTTTTTTTGATAAACACTGTTTTAGGCCAAGTTAGTGTTATTGCAAATTATATGGTTTTCTTGTAAAACTAGTAGTTATTCATTGGCAACATGGCTTTAATCTATTGTAGTTCTGTACTCTACGTCGTTTTAATGCATTTTTATGTGAATTTAATTGACAGTTTTTGAAAAAATCAATGTTTTTTTGATAAACACTTTTTTAGGCCAAGTTAGTGTTATTGCAAATTATATGGTTTTTCTGAAAAACTAGCAGTTATTCATTGGCAAAATGGCTTTGTTCTATTGTAGTTCTGTACATTACGTCGTTTTAGAGCATTTTTATGTGAATTTAATCGACAGTTTTTGAAGAAATCAATGTTTTTTTGATAAACACTGTTTTAGGCCCAGTTAGTGTTATTGCAAATGATATGGTTTTTCTGTAAAACTAGTAGTTATTCATTGGCAAAATGGCTTCAATCTATTGTAGTTCTGTACTCTACGTCGTTTTAAAGCATTTTTATGTGAATTTAATCGACAGTTTTTGAAAAAATTAATGTTGTTTTGATAAACACTGTTTTAGGCCAAGTTAGTGTTATTGCAAATGATATGGTTTTTCTGTAAAACTAGCAGTTATTCATTGGCAAAATGGCTTTGTTCTATTGTAGTTTTGTACTTTACGCCGTTTTAGAGCATTTTTATGTGAATTTAATCGACAGTTTTTGAAAAAATCAATGTTTTTTTGATAAACACTGTTTTAGGCCAAGTTAGTGTTATTGCAAATAATATGGTTTTCTTGTAAAACTAGTAGTTATTCATTGGCAAAATGGCTTTGTTCTATTGTAGTTTTGTACTTTACGTCGTTTTAGAGCATTTTTATGTGAATTTAATCGACAGTTTTTGAAAAAATCAATGTTTTTTTGATAAACACTGTATTAGTCCAAGTTAGTGTTATTTCAAATGATATGGTTTTTTCTGTAAAACTAGTAGTTATTCATTGGCAAAATGGCTTTAATCTATTGTAGTTCTATACTTTACGTCGTTTTAAAGCATTTTTATGTGAATTTAATTGACAGTTTTTGAAAAAATCAATGTTTTTTTGATAAACACTGTTTTAGGCCAAGTTAGTGTTATTGCAAATGATATGGCTTTTCTGTAAAACTAGCAGTTATTCATTGGCAAAATGGCTTTGTTCTATTGTAGTTTTGTACTTTACGTCGTTTTAGAGCATTTTTATGTGAATTTAATCGACAGTTTTTGAAAAAATCAATGTTTTTTTGATAAACACTGTCTTAGGCAAAGTTAGTGTTATTGCAAATGATATGGTTTTTCTGTAAAACTAGTAGTTATTCATTGGCAAAATGGCTTTGCTCTATTGTAGTTTTGTACTTTACGTCGTTTTAGAGCATTTTCATGTGAATTTAGTCGACAGTTTTTGACAAAATCAATGTTTTTTTGATAAACACTTTTTTAGGCCAAGTTATTGTTCTTGCAAATGATATGGTTTTTCTGTAAAACTAGTAGTTATTCATTGGCAAAATGGCTTTAATCTATTGTAGTTCTGTACTCTACGTCGCTTTAAAGCATTTTTATGTGAATTTAATTGACAGTTTTTGAAAAAATCAATGTTATTTTGATAAACACTGTTTTAGGCCAAGTTAGTGTTATTGCAAATTATATTAATTTCTTGTAAAACTAGTAGTTATTCATTGGCAAAATGGCTTTAATCTATTGTAGTTCTGTACTCTACGTCGTTTTAAAGCATTTTTATGTGAATTTAATTGACAGTTTTCTAAAAAATCAATGTTTTTTTGATAAACACTTTTCTAGGCCAAGTTAGTGTTATTGCAAATTATATGGCTTTTCTGAAAAACTAGCAGTTATTCATTGGCACAATGGCTTTGTTCTATTGTAGTTCTGTACATTACGTCGTTTTAGAGCATTTTTATGTGAATTTAATCGACAGTTTTTGAAAAAATCAATGTTTTTTTGATAAACACTGTTTTAGGCCAAGTTAGTGTTATTGCAAATGATATGGTTTTTCTATAAAACTAGCAGTTATTCATTGGCAAAATGGCTTTGTTCTATTGTAGTTCTATACTTTACGTCGTTTTAAAGCATTTTTATGTGAATTTAATTGACAGTTTTTGAAAAAATCAATGTTTTTTTGATAAACACTGTTTTAGGCCAAGTTAGTGTTATTGCAAATTATATGGTTTTTCTGAAAAACTAGTAGTTATTCATTGGCAAAATGGCTTTGTTCTATTGTAGTTCTGTACATTACGTCGTTTTAGAGCATTTTTATGTGAATTTAATCGACAGTTTTTGAAGAAATCAATGTTTTTTTGATAAACACTGTTTTAGGCCAATTTAGTGTTATTGCAAATGATATGGTTTTTCTGTAAAACTAGTAGTTATTCATTGGCAAAATGGCTTCAATCTATTGTAGTTCTGTACTCTACGTCGTTTTAAAGCATTTTTATGTGAATTTAATAGACAGTTTTTGAAAAAATCAATGTTTTTTTGATAAACATTGTTTTAGGCCAAATTAGTGTTATTGCAAATGATATGGTTTTTCTGTAAAACTAGCAGTTATTCATTGGCAAAATGGCTTTGTTCTATTGTAGTTTTGTACTTTACGTCGTTTTAGAGCATTTTTATGTGAATTTAATCGACAGTTTTTGAAAAAATCAATGTTTTTTTGATAAACACTTTTTTAGGCCAAGTTAGTGTTATTGCAAATAATATGGTTTTCTTGTAAAACTAGTAGTTATTCATTGGCAAAATGGCTTTAATCTATTGTAGTTTTGTACTTTACGTCGTTTTAGAGCATTTTTATGTGAATTTAATCGACAGTTTTTGAAAAAATCAATGTTTTTTTGATAAACACTGTTTTAGGCCAAATTAGTGTTATTGCAAATGATATGGTTTTTCTGTAAAACTAGCAGTTTTTCATTGGCAAAATGGCTTTGTCCTATTGTAGTTTTGTACTTTACGTCGTTTTAGAGCATTTTTATGTGAATTTAATCGACAGTTTTTGAAAAAATCAATGTTTTTTTGATAAACACTTTTTTAGGCCAAGTTAGTGTTATTGCAAATGATATGGTTTTTCTGTAAAACTAGTAGTTATTCATTGGCAAAATGGCTTCAATCTATTGTAGTTCTGTACTCTACGGCGTTTTAAAGCATTTTTATGTGAATTTAATCGACAGTTTTTGAAAAAATCAATGATTTTTTGATAAACACTGTTTTAGGCCAAATTAGTGTTATTGCAAATGATATGGTTTTTCTGTAAAACTAGCAGTTATTCATTGGCAAAATGGCTTTGTTCTATTGTAGTTTTGTACTTTACGTCGTTTTAGAGCATTTTTATGTGAATTTAATCGACAGTTTTTGAAAAAATCAATGTTTTTTTGATAAACACTTTTTTAGGCCAAGTTAGTGTTATTGCAAATAATATGGTTTTCTTGTAAAACTAGTAGTTATTCATTGGCAAAATGGCTTTAATCTATTGTAGTTTTGTACTTTACGTCGTTTTAGAGCATTTTTATGTGAATTTAATCGACAGTTTTTGAAAAAATCAATGTTCTTTTGATAAACACTGTATTAGGCCAAGTTAGTGTTATTTCAAATGATATGGTTTTTCAGTAAAACTAGTGGATATTCATTGGCAAAATGGCTTTGTTCTATTGTAGTTTTGTACTTTACGTCGTTTTAAAGCATTTTTATGTGAATTTAATTGACAGTTTTTGAAAAAATCAATGTTTTTTTGATAAACACTGTTTTAGGCCAAGTTAGTGTTATTGCAAATAATATGGTTTTCTTGTAAAACTAGTAGTTATTCATTGGCAAAATGGCTTTGTTCTATTGTAGTTTTGTACTTTACGTCGTTTTAGAGTATTTTTATGTGAATTTAATTGACAGTTTTTGAAAAAATCAATGGTTTCTTGATAAACACTGTTTTAGGCCAAGTTAGTGTAATTGCAAATATTATGGTTTTCTTGTAAAACTAGTAGTTATTCATTGGCAAAATGGCTTTAATCTATTGTAGTTCTGTACTTTACGTCGTTTTAGAGCATTTTTATGTGAATTTAATCGACAGTTTTTGAAAAAGTCAATGTTTTTTTGATAAACACTGTTTTAGGCCAAGTTAGTGTTATTGCAAATAATATGGTTTTCTTGTAAAACTAGTAGTTATTCATTGGCAAAATGGCTTTAATCTATTGTAGTTTTGTACTTTACGTCGTTTTAGAGCATTTTTATGTGAATTTAATCGACAGTTTTTGAAAAAATCAATGTTTTTTTGATAAACACTGTATTAGGCCAAGTTAGTGTTATTTCAAATGATATGGTTTTTTCTGTAAAACTAGTAGTTATTCATTGGCAAAATGGCTTTAATCTATTGTAGTTCTATACTTTACGTCGTTTTAAAGCATTTTTATGTGAATTTAATTGACAGTTTTTGAAAAAATCAATGTTTTTTTGATAAACACTGTTTTAGGCCAAGTTAGTGTTATTGCAAATAATATGGCTTTTCTGTAAAACTAGCAGTTATTCATTGGCAAAATGGCTTTGTTCTATTGTAGTTTTGTACTTTACGTCGTTTTAGAGCATTTTTATGTGAATTTAATCGACAGTTTTTGAAAAAATCAATGTTTTTTTGATAAACACTGTCTTAGGCCAAGTTAGTGTAATTGCAAATAATATGGTTTTCTTGTAAAACTAGTAGTTATTCATTGGCAAAATGGCTTTGCTCTATTGTAGTTTTGTACTTTACGTCGTTTTAGAGCATTTTTATGTGAATTTAGTCGACAGTTTTTGAAAAAATCAATGTTTTTTTGATAAACACTGTTTTAGGCCAAGTTATTGTTCTTGCAAATGATATTGTTCTTCTGTAAAACTAGTAGTTATTCATTGGCAAAATGGCTTTAATCTATTGTAGTTCTGTACTCTACGTCGCTTTAAAGCATTTTTATGTGAATTTAATTGACAGTTTTTGAAAAAATCAATGTTATTTTGATAAACACTGTTTTAGGCCAAGTTAGTGTTATCGCAAATTATATTAATTTCTTGTAAAACTAGTAGTTATTCATTGGCAAAATGGCTTTAATCTATTGTAGTTCTGTACTCTACGTCGTTTTAAAGCATTTTTATGTGAATTTAATTGACAGTTTTCTAAAAAATCAATGTTTTTTTGATAAACACTTTTTTAGGCCAAGTTAGTGTTATTGCAAATTATATGGCTTTTCTGAAAAACTAGCAGTTATTCATTGGCACAATGGCTTTGTTCTATTGTAGTTCTGTACATTACGTCGTTTTAGAGCATTTTTATGTGAATTTAATCGACAGTTTTTGAAAAAATCAATGTTTTTTTGATAAACACTGTTTTAGGCCAAGTTAGTGTTATTGCAAATGATATGGTTTTTCTATAAAACTAGCAGTTATTCATTGGCAAAATGGCTTTGTTCTATTGTAGTTCTATACATTACGTCGTTTTAAAGCATTTTTATGTGAATTTAATTGACAGTTTTTGAAAAAATCAATGTTTTTTTGATAAACACTGTTTTAGGCCAAGTTAGTGTTATTGCAAATTATATGGTTTTCTGAAAAACTAGTAGTTATTCATTGGCAAAATGGCTTTGTTCTATTGTAGTTCTGTACATTACGTCGTTTTAGAGCATTTTTATGTGAATTTAATCGACAGTTTTTGAAAAAATCAATGTTTTTTTGATAAACACTGTTTTAGGCCAAGTTAGTGTTATTGCAAATGATATGGTTTTTCTGTAAAACTAGTAGTTATTCATTGGCAAAATGGCTTCAATCTATTGTAGTTCTGTACTCTACGTCGTTTTAAAGCATTTTTATGTGAATTTAATCGACAGTTTTTGAAAAAATCAATGTTTTTTTGATAAACACTGTTTTAGGCCAAGTTAGTGTTATTGCAAATGATATGGTTTTTCTGTGAAACTAGCAGTTATTCATTGGCAAAATGGCTTTAATCTATTGTACTTCTATACTTTACGTCGTTTTAAAGCATTTTTATGTGAATTTAATTGACAGTTTTTGAAAAAATCAATGTTTTTTTGATAAACACTGTTTTAGGCCAAGTTAGTGTTATTGCAAATGATATGGTTTTTCTGTAAAACTAGCAGTTATTCATTGGCAAAATGGCTTTGTTCTATTGTAGTTTTGTACTTTATGTCGTTTTAGAGCATTTTTATGTGAATTTAATCGACAGTTTTTGAAAAAATCAATGTTCTTTTAATAAACACTGTTTTAGGCCAAGTTAGTGTTACTGCAAATAATATGGTTTTCTTGTAAAACTAGTAGTTATTCATTGGCAAAATGGCTTTAATCTATTGTAGTTTTGTACTTTACGTCGTTTTAGAGCATTTTTATGTGAATTTAATCGACAGTTTTTGAAAAAATCAATGTTTTTTTGATAAACACTGTATTAGGCCAAGTTAGTGTTATTTCAAATGATATGGTTTTTTCTGTAAAACTAGTAGTTATTCATTGGCAAAATGGCTTTAATCTATTGTACTTCTATACTTTACGTCGTTTTAAAGCATTTTTATGTGAATTTAATTGACAGTTTTTGAAAAAATCAATGTTTTTTTGATAAACACTGTTTTAGGCCAAGTTAGTGTTATTGCAAATGATATGGCTTTTCTGTAAAACTAGCAGTTATTCATTGGCAAAATGGCTTTGTTCTATTGTAGTTTTGTACTTTACGTCGTTTTAGAGCATTTTTATGTGAATTTAATCGACAGTTTTTGAAAAAATCAATGTTTTTTTGATAAACACTGTCTTAGGCCAAGTTAGTGTAATTGCAAATAATATGGTTTTCTTGTAAAACTAGTAGTTATTCATTGGCAAAATGGCTTTGCTCTATTGTAGTTTTGTACTTTACGTCGTTTTAGAGCATTTTTATGTGAATTTAGTCGACAGTTTTTGAAAAAAATCAATGTTTTTTGATAAACACTGTTTTAGGCCAAGTTATTGTTCTTGCAAATGATATTGTTCTTCTGTAAAACTAGTAGTTATTCATTGGCAAAATGGCTTTAATCTATTGTAGTTCTGTACTCTACGTCGCTTTAAAGCATTTTTATGTGAATTTGATTGACAGTTTTTGAAAAAATCAATGTTATTTTGATAAACACTGTTTTAGGCCAAGTTAGTGTTATTGCAAATTATATTAATTTCTTGTAAAACTAGTAGTTATTCATTGGCAAAATGGCTTTAATCTATTGTAGTTCTGTACTCTACGTCGTTTTAAAGCATTTTTATGTGAATTTAATTGACAGTTTTCTAAAAAATCAATGTTTTTTTGATAAACACTTTTTTAGGCCAAGTTAGTGTTATTGCAAATTATATGGCTTTTCTGAAAAACTAGCAGTTATTCATTGGCACAATGGCTTTGTTCTATTGTAGTTCTGTACATTACGTCGTTTTAGAGCATTTTTATGTGAATTTAATCGACAGTTTTTGAAAAAATCAATGTTTTTTTGATAAACACTGTTTTAGGCCAAGTTAGTGTTATTGCAAATGATATGGTTTTTCTATAAAACTAGCATTTATTCATTGGCAAAATGGCTTTGTTCTATTGTAGTTCTATACATTACGTCGTTTTAAAGCATTTTAATGTGAATTTAATTGACAGTTTTTGAAAAAATCAATGTTTTTTTGATAAACACTGTTTTAGGCCAAGTTAGTGTTATTGCAAATTATATGGTTTTCTGAAAAACTAGTAGTTATTCATTGGCAAAATGGCTTTGTTCTATTGTAGTTCTGTACATTACGTTGTTTTCGAGCATTTTTATGTGAATTTAATCGACAGTTTTTGAAGAAATCAATGTTTTTTTGATAAACACTGTTTTAGGCCAAGTTAGTGTTATTGCAAATGATATGGTTTTTCTGTAAAACTAGTAGTTATTCATTGGCAAAATGGCTTCAATCTATTGTAGTTTTGTACTTTATGTCGTTTTAGAGCATTTTTATGTGAATTTAATCGACAGTTTTTGAAAAAATCAATGTTTTTTTAATAAACACTGTTTTAGGCCAAGTTAGTGTTATTGCAAATAATATGGTTTTCTTGTAAAACTAGTAGTTATTCATTGGCAAAATGGCTTTAATCTATTGTAGTTTTGTACTTTACGTCGTTTTAGAGCATTTTTATGTGAATTTAATCGACAGTTTTTGAAAAAATCAATGTTTTTTTGATAAACACTGTATTAGGCCAAGTTAGTGTTATTTCAAATGATATGGTTTTTTCTGTAAAACTAGTAGTTATTCATTGGCAAAATGCCTTTAATCTATTGTACTTCTATACTTTACGTCGTTTTAAAGCATTTTTATGTGAATTTAATTGACAGTTTTTGAAAAAATCAATGTTTTTTTGATAAACACTGTTTTAGGCCAAGTTAGTGTTATTGCAAATGATATGGTTTTTCTGTAAAACTAGCAGTTATTCATTGGCAAAATGGCTTTGTTCTATTGTAGTTTTGTACTTTATGTTGTTTTAGAGCATTTTTATGTGAATTTAATCGACAGTTTTTGAAAAAATCAATGTTTTTTTAATAAACACTGTTTTAGGCCAAGTTAGTGTTATTGCAAATAATATGGTTTTCTTGTAAAACTAGTAGTTATTCATTGGCAAAATGGCTTTAATCTATTGTAGTTTTGTACTTTACGTCGTTTTAGAGCATTTTTATGTGAATTTAAATGACAGTTTTTGAAAAAATCAATGTTTTTTTGATAAACACTGTATTAGGCCAAGTTAGTGTTATTTCAAATGATATGGTTTTTTCTGTAAAACTAGTAGTTATTCATTGGCAAAATGGCTTTAATCTATTGTACTTCTATACTTTACGTCGTTTTAAAGCATTTTTATGTGAATTTAATTGACAGTTTTTGAAAAAATCAATGTTTTTTTGATAAACACTGTTTTAGGCCAAGTTAGTGTTATTGCAAATGATATGGTTTTTCTGTAAAACTAGCAGTTATTCATTGGCAAAATGGCTTTGTTCTATTGTAGTTTTGTACTTTATGTCGTTTTAGAGCATTTTTATGTGAATTTAATCGACAGTTTTTGAAAAAATCAATGTTTTTTTAATAAACACTGTTTTAGGCCAAGTTAGTGTTATTGCAAATAATATGGTTTTCTTGTAAAACTAGTAGTTATTCATTGGCAAAATGGCTTTAATCTATTGTAGTTTTGTACTTTACGTCGTTTTAGAGCATTTTTATGTGAATTTAATCGACAGTTGTTGAAAAAATCAATGTTTTTTTGATAAACACTGTATTAGGCCAAGTTAGTGTTATTTCAAATGATATGGTTTTTTTTGTAAAACTAGTAGTTATTCATTGGCAAAATGGCTTTAATCTATTGTACTTCTATACTTTACGTCGTTTTAAAGCATTTTTATGTGAATTTAATTGACAGTTTTTGAAAAAATCAATGTTTTTTTGATAAACACTGTTTTAGGCCAAGTTAGTGTTATTGCAAATGATATGGCTTTTCTGTAAAACTAGCAGTTATTCATTGGCAAAATGGCTTTGTTCTATTGTAGTTTTGTACTTTACGTCGTTTTAGAGCATTTTTATGTGAATTTAATCGACAGTTTTTGAAAAAATCAATGTTTTTTTGATAAACACTGTCTTAGGCCAAGTTAGTGTAATTGCAAATAATATGGTTTTCTTGTAAAACTAGTAGTTATTCATTGGCAAAATGGCTTTGCTCTATTGTAGTTTTGTACTTTACGTCGTTTTAGAGCATTTTTATGTGAATTTAGTCGACAGTTTTTGAAAAAATCAATGTTTTTTTGATAAACACTGTTTTAGGCCAAGTTATTGTTCTTGCAAATGATATTGTTCTTCTGTAAAACTAGTAGTTATTCATTGGCAAAATGGCTTTAATCTATTGTAGTTCTGTACTCTACGTCGCTTTAAAGCATTTTTATGTGAATTTAATTGACAGTTTTTGAAAAAATCAATGTTATTTTGATAAACACTGTTTTAGGCCAAGTTAGTGTTATTGCAAATTATATTAATTTCTTGTAAAACTAGTAGTTATTCATTGGCAAAATGGCTTTAATCTATTGTAGTTCTGTACTCTACGTCGTTTTAAAGCATTTTTATGTGAATTTAATTGACAGTTTTCTAAAAAATCAATGTTTTTTTGATAAACACTTTTTTAGGCCAAGTTAGTGTTATTGCAAATTATATGGCTTTTCTGAAAAACTAGCAGTTATTCATTGGCACAATGGCTTTGTTCTATTGTAGTTCTGTACATTACGTCGTTTTAGAGCATTTTTATGTGAATTTAATCGACAGTTTTTGAAAAAATCAATGTTTTTTTGATAAACACTGTTTTAGGCCAAGTTAGTGTTATTGCAAATGATATGGTTTTTCTATAAAACTAGCAGTTATTCATTGGCAAAATGGCTTTGTTCTATTGTAGGTCTATACATTACGTCGTTTTAAAGCATTTTTATGTGAATTTAATTGACAGTTTTTGAAAAAATCAATGTTTTTTTGATAAACACTGTTTTAGGCCAAGTTAGTGTTATTGCAAATTATATGGTTTTCTGAAAAACTAGTAGTTATTCATTGGCAAAATGGCTTTGTTCTATTGTAGTTCTGTACATTACGTCGTTTTAGAGCATTTTTATGTGAATTTAATCGACAGTTTTTGAAGAAATCAATGTTTTTTTGATAAACACTGTTTTAGGCCAAGTTAGTGTTATTGCAAATTATATGGTTTTTCTGTAAAACTAGTAGTTATTCATTGGCAAAATGGCTTCAATCTATTGTAGTTCTGTACTCTACGTCGTTTTAAAGCATTTTTATGTGAATTTAATCGACAGTTTTTGAAAAAATCAATGTTTTTTTGATAAACACTGTTTTAGGCCAAGTTAGTGTTATTGCAAATGATATGGTTTTTCTGTGAAACTAGCAGTTATTCATTGGCAAAATGGCTTTAATCTATTGTACTTCTATACTTTACGTCGTTTTAAAGCATTTTTATGTGAATTTAATTGACAGTTTTTGAAAAAATCAATGTTTTTTTGATAAACACTGTTTTAGGCCAAGTTAGTGTTATTGCAAATGATATGGTATTTCTGTAAAACTAGCAGTTATTCATTGGCAAAATGGCTTTGTTCTATTGTAGTTTTGTACTTTATGTCGTTTTAGAGCATTTTTATGTGAATTTAATCGACAGTTTTTGAAAAAATCAATGTTTTTTTAATAAACACTGTTTTAGGCCAAGTTAGTGTTATTGCAAATAATATGGTTTTCTTGTAAAACTAGTAGTTATTCATTGGCAAAATGGCTTTAATCTATTGTAGTTTTGTACTTTACGTCGTTTTAGAGCATTTTTATGTGAATTTAATCGACAGTTTTTGAAAAAATCAATGTTTTTTTGATAAACACTGTATTAGGCCAAGTTAGTGTTATTTCAAATGATATGGTTTTTTCTGTAAAACTAGTAGTTATTCATTGGCAAAATGGCTTTAATCTATTGTACTTCTATACTTTACGTCGTTTTAAAGCATTTTTATGTGAATTTAATTGACAGTTTTTGAAAAAATCAATGTTTTTTTGATAAACACTGTTTTAGGCCAAGTTAGTGTTATTGCAAATAATATGGTTTTCTTGTAAAACTAGTAGTTATTCATTGGCAAAATGGCTTTGTTCTATTGTAGTTTTGTACTTTACGTCGTTTTAGAGCATTTTTATGTGAATTTAATTGACAGTTTTTGAAAAAATCAATGTTTTTTTGATAAACACTGCTTTAGGCCAAGTTAGTGTTATTGCAAATAATATGGTTTTCTTGTAAAACTAGTAGTTATTCATTGGCAAAATGGCTTTAATCTATTGTAGTTCGGTACTTTACGTCGTTTTAGAGCATTTTTATGTGAATTTAATCGACAGTTTTTGAAAAAATCAATGGTTTCTTGATAAACACTGTTTTAGGCCAAGTTAGTGTAATTGCAAATATTATGGTTTTCTTGTAAAACTAGTAGTTATTCATTGGCAAAATGGCTTTAATCTATTGTAGTTCTGTACTTTACGTCGTTTTAGAGCATTTTTATGTGAATTTAATCGACAGTTTTTGAAAAAATCAATGTTTTTTTGATAAACACTGTTTTAGGCCAAGTTATTGTTATTGCAAATGATATGGTTTGTTTGTAAAACTAGCAGTTATTCATTGGCAAAATGGCTTTGTTCTATTGTAGTTTTGTACTTTACGTCGTTTTAGAGCATTTTTATGTGAATTTAATCGACAGTTTTTGAAAAAATCAATGTTTTTTTGATAAACACTGTTTTAGGCCAAGTTAGTGTAATTGCAAATAATATGGTTTTCTTGTAAAACTAGTAGTTATTCATTGGCAAAATGGCTTTAATCTATTGTAGTTTTGTACTTTACGTCGTTTTAGAGCATTTTTATGTGAATTTAATCGACAGTTTTTGAAAAAATCAATGTTTTTTTGATAAACACTGTTTTAGGCCAAGTTAGTGTTATTGCAAATAATATGGTTTTCTTGTAAAACTAGTAGTTATTCATTGGCAAAATGGCTTTAATCTATTGTAGGTTTGTACTTTACGTCGTTTTAGAGCATTTTTATGTGAATTTAATAGACAGTTTTTGAAAAAATCAATGTTTTTTTGATAAACACTTTTTTAGGCCAAGTTAGTGTTATTGCAAATTATATGGTTTTTCTGAAAAACTAGCAGTTATTCATTCGCAAAATGGCTTTGTTCTATTGTAGGTCTGTACATTACGTCGTTTTAGAGCATTTTTATGTGAATTTAATCGACAGTTTTTGAAAAAATCAATGTTTTGTTGATAAACACTGTTTTAGGCCAAGTTAGTGTTATTGCAAATGATATGGTTTTTCTGTAAAACTAGCAGTTATTCATTGGCAAAATGGCTTTGTTCTATTGTAGTTTTGTACTTTACGTCATTTTAGAGCATTTTTATGTGAACTTAATCGACAGTTTTTGAAAAAATCAATGTTTTTTTGATAAACACTTTTTTAGGCCAAGTTAGTGTTATTGCAAATTATATGGTTTTTCTGAAAAACTAGCAGTTATTCATTGGCAAAATGGCTTTGTTCTATTGTAGTTCTGTACATTACGTCGTTTTAGAGCATTTTTATGTGAATTTAATTGACAGTTTTTGAAAAAATCAATGGTTTTTTGATCAACACTGTTTTAGGCCAAGTTAGAGTTATTGCAAATGATATGGTTTTTCTGTAAAACCAGCAGTTATTCATTGGCAAAATGGCTTTGTTCTATTGTAGTTTTGTACTTTACGTCGTTTTAGAGCATTTTTATGTGAATTTAATCGACAGTTTTTGAAAAAATCAATGTTTTTTTGATAAACACTGTTTTATGCCAAGTTAGTGTTATTGCAAATAATATGGTTTTCTTGTAAAACTAGTAGTTATTCATTGGCAAAATGGCTTAAATCTATTGTAGTTCTGTACTTTACGTCGTTTTAGAGCATTTTTATGTGAATTTAATCGACAGTTTTTGAAAAAATCAATGTTTTCTTGATAAACACTGTTTTAGGCCAAGTTAGTGTTATTTCAAATGATATGGTTTTTTCTGTAAAACTAGTAGTTATTCATTGGCAAAATGGCTTTGTTCTATTGTAGTTTTGTACTTTACGTCGTTTTAGAGCATTTTTATGTGAATTTAATCGACAGTTTTTGAAAAAATCAATATTTTTTTGATAAACACTGTTTTAGGCCAAGTTAGTGTCATTGCAAATAATATGGTTTTCTTGTAAAACTAGTAGTTATTCATTGGCAAATTGGCTTTGTTCTATTGTACTTCTGTACATTACGTCGTTTTAGAGCATTTTTATGTGAATTTAATCGACAGTTTTTGAAAAAATCAATGTTTTTTTGATAAACACTGTTTTAGGCCCAGTTAGTGTAATTGCAAATGATATGGTTTTCTTGTAAAACTAGTAGTTATTCATTGGCAAAATGGCTTTAATCTATTGTAGTTTTGTACTTTACGTCGTTTTAGAGCATTTTTATGTGAATTTAATCGACAGTCTTTGAAAAAATCAATGTTTTTTTGATAAACACTGTTTTAGGCCAAGTTAGTGTTATTGCAAATAATATGGTTTTCTTGTAAAACTAGTAGTTATTCATTGGCAAAATGGCTTTAATCTATTGTAGGTTTGTACTTTACGTCGTTTTAGAGCATTTTTATGTGAATTTAATAGACAGTTTTTGAAAAAATCAATGTTTTTTTGATAAACACTTTTTTAGGCCAAGTTAGTGTTATTGCAAATTATATGGTTTTTCTGAAAAACTAGCAGTTATTCATTCGCAAAATGGCTTTGTTCTATTGTAGGTCTGTACATTACGTCGTTTTAGAGCATTTTTATGTGAATTTAATCGACAGTTTTTGAAAAAATCAATGTTTTGTTGATAAACACTGTTTTAGGCCAAGTTAGTGTTATTGCAAATGATATGGTTTTTCTGTAAAACTAGCAGTTATTCATTGGCAAAATGGCTTTGTTCTTTTTTAGTTTTGTACTTTACGTCATTTTAGAGCATTTTTATGTGAACTTAATCGACAGTTTTTGAAAAAATCAATGTTTTTTTGATAAACACTTTTTTAGGCCAAGTTAGTGTTATTGCAAATTATATGGTTTTTCTGAAAAACTAGCAGTTATTCATTGGCAAAATGGCTTTGTTCTATTGTAGTTCTGTACATTACGTCGTTTTAGAGCATTTTTATGTGAATTTAATTGACAGTTTTTGAAAAAATCAATGGTTTTTTGATCAACACTGTTTTAGGCCAAGTTAGAGTTATTGCAAATGATATGGTTTTTCTGTAAAACCAGCAGTTATTCATTTGCAAAATGGCTTTGTTCTATTGTAGTTTTGTACTTTACGTCGTTTTAGAGCATTTTTATGTGAATTTAATCGACAGTTTTTGAAAAAATCAATGTTTTTTTGATAAACACTGTTTTATGCCAAGTTAGTGTTATTGCAAATAATATGGTTTTCTTGTAAAACTAGTAGTTATTCATTGGCAAAATGGCTTAAATCTATTGTAGTTCTGTACTTTACGTCGTTTTAGAGCATTTTTATGTGAATTTAATCGACAGTTTTTGAAAAAATCAATGTTTTCTTGATAAACACTGTTTTAGGCCAAGTTAGTGTAATTGCAAATAATATGGTTTTCTTGTAAAACTAGTAGATATTCATTGGCAAAATGGCTTTAAGCTATTGTAGTTCTGTACTCTACGTCGTTTTAAAGCATTTTTATGTGAATTTAATTGACAGTTTTTGAAAAAATCAATGTTTCTTTGATAAACACTTTTTTAGGCCAAGTTAGTGTTATTGCAAATTATATGGTTTTCTTGTAAAACTAGTAGTTATTCATTGGCAAAATGGCTTTGTTCTATTGTACTTCTGTACATTACGTCGTTTTAGAGCATTTTTATGTGAATTTAATCGACAGTTTTTGAAAAAATCAATGTTTTTCTTGCTAAACACTGTTTTAGGCCAAGTTAGTGTTATTGCAAATGATATGGTTTTTCTGTAAAACTAGCAGTTATTCATTGGCAAAATGGCTTTGTTCTATTGTAGTTTTGTACTTTACGTCGTTTTAGAGCATTTTTATGTGAATTTAATTGACAGTTTTTGAAAAAATCAATGTTTTTTTGATAAACACTGTTTCAGGCCAAGTTAGTGTTATTGCAAATGATATGGTTTTCTTGTAAAACTAGTAGTTATTCATTGGCAAAATGGCTTTAATCTATTGTAGTTTTGTACTTTACGTCGTTTTAGAGCATTTTTATGTGAATTTAATGGACAGTTTTTGAAAAAATCAATGTTCTTTTGATAAACACTGTTTTAGGCCAAGTTAGTGTTATTGCAAATGATATGGTTTTTCTGTAAAACTAGTAGTTATTCATTGGCAAAATGGCCTTGTTCTATTGTAGTTCTATACTTTACGTCGTTTTAAAGCATTTTTATGTGAATTTAATTGACAGTTTTTGAAATAATCAATGTTTTTTTGATAAACACTGTTTTAGGCCAAGTTAGTGTTATTTCAAATGATATGGTTTTTTCTGTAAAATTAGCAGTTATTCATTGGCAAAATGGCTTTGTTCTATTGTACTTCTGTACATTACGTCGTTTTAGAGCATTTTTATGTGAATTTAATCGACAGTTTTTGAAAAAATCAATGTTTTTCTTGCTAAACACTGTTTTAGGCCAAGTTAGTGTTATTGCAAATGATATGGTTTTTCTGTAAAACTAGCAGTTATTCATTGGCAAAATGGCTTTGTTCTATTGTAGTTTTGTACTTTACGTCGTTTTAGAGCATTTTTATGTGAATTTAATTGACAGTTTTTGAAAAAATCAATGTTTTTTTGATAAACACTGTTTCAGGCCAAGTTAGTGTTATTGCAAATGATATGGTTTTCTTGTAAAACTAGTAGTTATTCATTGGCAAAATGGCTTTAATCTATTGTAGTTTTGTACTTTACGTCGTTTTAGAGCATTTTTATGTGAATTTAATGGACAGTTTTTGAAAAAATCAATGTTCTTTTGATAAACACTGTTTTAGGCCAAGTTAGTGTTATAGCAAATGATATGGTTTTTCTGTAAAACTAGTAGTTATTCATTGGCAAAATGGCCTTGTTCTATTGTAGTTCTATACTTTACGTCGTTTTAAAGCATTTTTATGTGAATTTAATTGACAGTTTTTGAAAAAATCAATGTTTTTTTGATAAACACTGTTTTAGGGCAAGTTAGTGTTATTGCAAATAATATGGTTTTCTTGTAAAACTAGTAGTTATTCATTGGCAAAATGGCTTTAATCTATTGCAGTTTTGTACTTTACGTCGTTTTAGAGCATTTTTATGTGAATTTAATCGACAGTTTTTGAAAAAATCAATGTTTTCTTGATAAACACTGTTTTAGGCCAAGTTAGTGTAATTGCAAATAATATGGTTTTCTTAAAAAACTAGTAGTTATTCATTGGCAAAATGGCTTTAATCTATTGTAGTTCTGTACTTTACGTCTGTTTAGAGCATTTTTATGTGAATTTAATCGACAGTTTTTGAAAAAATCAATGTTTTTTTGATAAACACTGTTTTAGGCCCAGTTAGTGTTATTGCAAATAATATGGTTTTCTTGTAAAACTAGTAGTTATTCATTGGCAAAATGGCTTTAATCTATTGTAGTTCTGTACTTTACGTCGTTTTAGAGCATTTTTATGTGAATTTAATCGACAGTTTTTGAAAAAATCAATGTTTTTTTGATAAACACTTTTTTAGGCCAAGTTAGTGTTATTGCAAATGATATGGTTTTTCTGTAAAACTAGCAGTTATTCATTGGCAAAATGGCTTTAATCTATTGTAGTTTTGTACTTTACGTCGTTTTAGAGCATTTTTATGTGAATTTAATGGACAGTTTTTGAAAAAATCAATGTTCTTTTGATAAACACTGTTTTAGGCCAAGTTAAGGTTATTGCAAATAATATGGTTTTCTTGTAAAACTAGTAGTTATTCATTGGCAAAATGGCTTTAATCTATTGTAGTTTTGTACTTTACGTCGTTTTAGAGCATTTTTATGTGAATTTAATCGACAGTTTTTGAAAAAATCAATGTTTTTTTGATAAACACTGTTTTAGGCCAAGTTAGTGTTATTGCAAATGATATGGTTTTTCTGTAAAACTAGCAGTTATTCATTGGCAAAATGGCTTTGTTCTATTGTAGTTTTGTACTTTACGTCGTTTAAGAGCATTTTTATGTGAATTTAATCGACAGTTTTTGAAAAAATCAATGTTTTTTTGATAAACACTGTTTTAGGCCAAGTTAGTGTAATTGCAAATAAGATGGTTTTCTTGTAAAACTAGTAGTTATTCATTGGCAAAATGGCTTTGTTCTATTGTACTTCTGTACATTACGTCGTTTTAGAGCATTTTTATGTGAATTTAATCGACAGTTTTTGAAAAAATCAATGTCTTTTTTATAAACACTGTTTTAGGCCAAGTTAGTGTAATTGCAAATAATATGGTTTTCTTGTAAAACTAGTAGTTATTCATTGGCAAAATGGCTTTAATCTATTGTAGTTCTGTACATTACGTCGTTTTAGAGCATTTTTATGTGAATTTAATTGACAGTTTTTGAAAAAATCAATGGTTTTTTGATAAACACTGTTTTAGGCCAAGTTAGTGTTATTGCAAATGATATGGTTTTTCTGTAAAACCAGCAGTTATTCATTGGCAAAATGGCTTTGTTCTATTGTAGTTTTGTACTTTACGTCGTTTTAGAGCATTTTTATGTGAATTTAATTGACTGTTTTTGAAAAAATCAATGTTTTTTTGATAAACACTGTTTTAGGCCAAGTTAGTGTAATTGCAAATAATATGGTTTTCTTGTAAAACTAGTAGTTATTCATTGGCAAAATGGCTTTAATCTATTGTAGTTTTGTACTTTACGTCGTTTTAGAGCATTTTTATGTGAATTTAATCGACAGTTTTTGAAAAAATCAATGTTTTTTTGATAAACACTGTTTTAGGCCAAGTTAGTGTAATTGCAAATAATATGGTTTTCTTGTAAAACTAGTAGTTATTCATTGGCAAAATGGCTTTAATCTATTGTAGTTCTGTACTCTACGTCGTTTTAAAGCATTTTTATGTGAATTTAATTGACAGTTTTTGAAAAAATCAATGTTTTTTTGATAAACACTGTTTTAGGCCAAGTTAGTGTTATTGCAAATTATATGGTTTTTCTGAAAAACTAGCAGTTATTCATTGGCAAAATTGCTTTGTTCTATTGTAGTTTTGTACTTTACGTTGTTTTAGAGCATTTTTATGTGAATTTAATCGACAGTTTTTGAAAAAATCAATGTTTTTTTGATAAACACTGTTTTAGGCCAAGTTGGTGTTATTGCAAATAATATGGTTTTCTTGTAAAACTAGTAGTTATTCATTGGCCAAATGGCTTTAATCTATTGTAGTTCTGTACTTTACGTCGTTTTAGAGCATATTTATGTGAATTTAATCGACAGTTTTTGAAAAAATCAATGTTTTTTTGATAAACACTGTTTTAGGCCAAGTTAGTGTTATTGCAAATGATATGGTTTTTCTGTAAAACTAGCAGTTATTCATTGGCAAAATGGCTTTGTTCTATTGTAGTTTTGTACTTTACGTCGTTTTAGAGCATTTTTATGTGAATTTAATTGACAGTTTTTGAAAAAATCAATGTTTTTTTGATAAACACTGTTTTAGGCCAAGTTAGTGTAATTGCAAATAATATGGTTTTCTTGTAAAACTAGCAGTTATTCATTGGCAAAATGGCTTTAATCTATTGTAGTTTTGTACATTACGTCGTTTTAGAGCATTTTTATGTGAATTTAATCGACAGTTTTTGAAAAAATCAATGTTTTTTTGATAAACACTGTTTTAGGCCAAGTTAGTGTAATTGCAAATAATATGGTTTTCTTGTAAAACTAGTAGTTATTCATTGGCAAAATGGCTTTGTTCTATTGTACTTCTTTACATTACGTCGTTTTAGAGCATTTTTATGTGAATTTAATCGACAGTTTTTGAAAAAATCAATGTTTTTTTGATAAACACTGTTTTAGGCCAAGTTAGTGTAATTGCAAATAATATGGTTTTCTTGTAAAACTAGTAGTTATTCATTGGCAAAATGGCTTTAATCTATTGTAGTTCTGTACATTACGTCGTTTTAGAGCATTTTTATGTGAATTTAATTGACAGTTTTTGAAAAAATCAATGGTTTTTTGATAAACACTGTTTTAGGCCAAGTTAGTGTTATTGCAAATAATATGGTTTTGTTGTAAAACTAGTAGTTATTCGTTGGCAAAATGGCTTTAATCTATTGTAGTTTTGTACTTTACGTCGTTTTAGAGCATTTTTATGTGAATTTAATAGACAGTTTTTGAAAAAATCAATGTTTTTTTGATAAACACTTTTTTAGGCCAAGTTAGTGTTATTGCAAATGATATGGTTTTTCTGAAAAACTAGCAGTTATTCATTCGCAAAATGGCTTTGTTCTATTGTAGTTCTGTACATTACGTCATTTTAGAGCATTTTTATGTGAATTTAATCGACAGTTTTTGAAAAAATCAATGGTTTTTTGATAAACACTGTTTTAGGCCAAGTTAGTGTTATTGCAAATGATATGGTTTTTCTGTAAAACTAGCAGTTATTCATTGGCAAAATGGCTTTGTTCTATTGTAGGCTTGTACTTTACGTCATTTTAGAGCATTTTTATGTGAATTTAATCGACAGTTTTTGAAAAAATCAATTTTTTTTTTGATAAACACTTTTTTAGGCCAAGTTAGTGTTATTGCAAATTATATGGTTTTTCTGAAAAACTAGCAGTTATTCATTGGCAAAATGGCTTTGTTCTATTGTAGTTCTGTACATTACGTCGTTTTAGAGCATTTTTATGTGAATTTAATTGACAGTTTTTGAAAAAATCAATGGTTTTTTGATCAACACTGTTTTAGGCCAAGTTAGTGTTTTTTCAAATGATATGGTATTTCTGTAAAACCAGCAGTTATTCATTGGCAAAATGGCTTTAATCTATTGTAGTTCTGTACTTTACGTCGTTTTAGAGCATTTTAATGTGAATTTAATTGACAGTTTTTGAAATAATCAATGTTTTTTTGATAAACACTGTTTTAGGCCAAGTTAGTGTTATTTCAAATGATATGGTTTTTTCTGTAAAATTAGCAGTTATTCATTGGCAAAATGGCTTTGTTCTATTGTAGTCTGTACATTACGTCGTTTTAGAGCATTTTTATGTGAATTTAATCGACAGTTTTTGAAAAAATCAATGTTTTTTTGATAAACACTGTTTTAGGCCAAGTTAGTGTTATTGCAAATGATATGGCTTTTCTGTAAAACTAGCAGTTATTCATTGGCAAAATGGCTTTGTTCTATTGTAGTTTTGTACTTTACGTCGTTTTAGAGCATTTTTATGTGAATTTAATTGACAGTTTTTGAAAAAATCAATGTTTTTTTGATAAACACTGTTTTAGGCCAAGTTAGTGTTATTGCAAATAATATGGTTTTCTTGTAAAACTAGTAGTTATTCATTGGCAAAATGGCTTTGTTCCATTGTAGTTTTGTACTTTACGTCGTTTTAGAGCATTTTTATGTGAATTTATCGACAGTTTTTGAAAAAATCAATGTTTTTTTGATAAACACTGTTTTAGGCCAAGTTAGTGTAATTGCAAATAATATGGTTTTCTTGTAAAACTAGTAGTTATTCATTGGCAAAATGGCTTTGTTCTATTGTACTTCTTTACATTACGTCGTTTTAGAGCATTTTTATGTGAATTTAATCGACAGTTTTTGAAAAAATCATTGTTTTTTTGATAAACACTGTTTTAGGCCAAGTTAGTGTAATTGCAAATAATATGGTTTTCTTGTAAAACTAGTAGTTATTCATTGGCAAAATGGCTTTAATCTATTGTAGTTCTGTACATTACGTCGTTTTAGAGCATTTTTATGTGAATTTAATTTACAGTTTTTGAAAAAATCAATGGTTTTTTGATAAACACTGTTTTAGGCCAAGTTAGTGTTATTGCAAATAATATGGTTTTGTTGTAAAACTAGTAGTTATTCATTGGCAAAATGGCTTTAATCTATTGTAGTTTTGTACTTTACGTCGTTTTAGAGCATTTTTATGTGAATTTAATCGACAGTTTTTGAAAAAATCAATGTTTTTTTGATAAACACTGTTTTAGGCCAAGTTAGTGTAATTGCAAATAATATGGTTTTCTTAAAAAACTAGTAGTTATTCATTGGCCAAATGGCTTTAATCTATTGTAGTTCTGTACATTACGTCGTTTTAGAGCATTTTTATGTGAATTTAATTGACAGTTTTTGAAAAAATCAATGGTTTTTTGATCAACACTGTTTTAGGCCATGTTAGTGTTTTTGCAAATGATATGGTATTTCTGTAAAACCAGCAGTTATTCATTGGCAAAATGGCTTTGTTCTATTGTAGTTTTGTACTTTACGTCGTTTTAGAGCATTTTTATGTGAATTTAATAGACAGTTTTTGAAAAAATCAATGTTTTTTTGATAAACACTGTTTTAGGCCAAGTTAGTGTTATTGCAAATAATATGGTTTTCTTGTAAAACTAGTAGTTATTCATTGGCAAAATGGCTTTAATCTATTGTAGTTCTGTACTTTACGTCGTTTTAGAGCATTTTTATGTGAATTTAATCGACAGTTTTTGAAAAAATCAATGTTTTTTTGATAAACACTGTTTTAGGCCAAGTTAGTGTAAATGCAAATAATATGGTTTTCTTGTAAAACTTGTAGTTATTCATTGGCAAAATGGCTTTAATCTATTTTAGTTCTGTACTCTACGTCGTTTTAAAGCATTTTTATGTGAAATTAATTGACAGTTTTTGAAAAAATCAATGTTTTTTTGATAAACACTTTTTTAGGCCAAGTTAGTGTTATTGCAAATTATATGGTTTTCTTGTAAAACTAGTAGTTATTCATTGGCAAAATGGCTTTGTTCTATTGTACTTCTGTACATTACGTCGTTTTAGAGCATTTTTATGTGAATTTAATCGACAGTTTTTGAAAAAATCAATGTTTTTTTGATAAACACTGTTTTAGGCCAAGTTAGTGTTATTGCAAATGATATGGCTTTTCTGTAAAACTAGCAGTTATTCATTGGCAAAATGGCTTTGTTCTATTGTAGTTTTGTACTTTACGTCGTTTTAGAGCATTTTTATGTGAATTTAATCGACAGTTTTTGAAAAAATCAATGTTTTTTTGATAAACACTGTTTTAGGCCAAGTTAGTGTAATTGCAAATAATATGGTTTTCTTAAAAAACTAGTAGTTATTCATTGGCCAAATGGCTTTAATCTATTGTAGTTCTGTACATTACGTCGTTTTAGAGCATTTTTATGTGAATTTAATTGACAGTTTTTGAAAAAATCAATGGTTTTTTGATCAACACTGTTTTAGGCCAAGTTAGTGTTTTTGCAAATGATATGGTATTTCTGTAAAACCAGCAGTTATTCATTGGCAAAATGGCTTTGTTCTATTGTAGTTTTGTACTTTACGTCGTTTTAGAGCATTTTTATGTGAATTTAATAGACAGTTTTTGAAAAAATCAATGTTTTTTTGATAAACACTGTTTTAGGCCAAGTTAGTGTTATTGCAAATAATATGGTTTTCTTGTAAAAATAGTAGTTATTCATTGGCAAAATGGCTTTAATCTATTGTAGTTCTGTACTTTACGTCGTTTTAGAGCATTTTTATGTGAATTTAATCGACAGTTTTTGAAAAAATCAATGTTTTTTTGATAAACACTGTTTTAGGCCAAGTTAGTGTAATTGCAAATAATATGGTTTTCTTGTAAAACTAGTAGTTATTCATTGGCAAAATGGCTTTAATCTATTTTAGTTCTGTACTCTACGTCATTTTAAAGCATTTTTATGTGAAATTAATTGACAGTTTTTGAAAAAATCAATGTTTTTTGATAAACACTTTTTTAAGCCAAGTTAGTGTTATTGCAAATTATATGATTTTCTTGTAAAACTAGTAGTTATTCATTGGCAAAATGGCTTTGTTCTATTGTACTTCTGTACATTACGTCGTTTTAGAGCATTTTTATGTGAATTTAATCGACAGTTTTTGAAAAAATCAATGTTTTTTTGATAAACACTGTTTTAGGCCAAGTTAGTGTTATTGCAAATGATATGGCTTTTCTGTAAAACTAGCAGTTATTCATTGGCAAAATGGCTTTGTTCTATTGTAGTTTTGTACTTTACGTCGTTTTAGAGCATTTTTATGTGAATTTAATCGACAGTTTTTGAAAAAATCAATGTTTTTTTGATAAACACTGTTTTAGGCCAAGTTAGTGTAATTGCAAATAATATGGTTTTCTTAAAAAACTAGTAGTTATTCATTGGCCAAATGGCTTTAATCTATTGTAGTTCTGTACTTTACGTCGTTTTAGAGCATTTTTATGTGAATTTAATCGACAGTTTTTGAAAAAATCAATGTTTTTTTGATAAACACTGTTTTAGGCCAAGTTAGTGTTATTGCAAATGATATGGTTTTTCTGTAAAACTAGCAGTTATTCATTGGCAAAATGGCTTTGTTCTATTGTAGTTTTGTACTTTACGTCGTTTTAGAGCATTTTTATGTGAATTTAATTGACAGTTTTTGAAAAAATCAATGTTTTTTTGATAAACACTGTTTTAGGCCAAGTTAGTGTAATTGCAAATAATATGGTTTTCTTGTAAAACTAGTAGTTATTCATTGGCAAAATGGCTTTGTTCTATTGTACTTCTGTACATTACGTCGTTTTAGAGCATTTTTATGTGAATTTAATCGACAGTTTTTGAAAAAATCAATGTTTTTTTGATAAACACTGTTTTAGTCCAAGTTAGTGTAATTGCAAATAATATGGTTTTCTTGTAAAACTAGTAGTTATTCATTGGCAAAATGGCTTTGTTCTATTGTACTTCTGTACATTACGTCGTTTTAGAGCATTTTTATGTGAATTTAATCGACAGTTTTTGAAAAAATCAATGTTTTTTTGATAAACACTGTTTTAGGCCAAGTTAGTGTTATTGCAAATGATATGGCTTTTCTGTAAAACTAGCAGTTATTCATTGGCAAAATGGCTTTGTTCTATTGTAGTTTTGTACATTACGTCGTTTTAGAGCATTTTTATGTGAATTTAATCGACAGTTTTTGAAAAAATCAATGTTTCTTTGATAAACATTGTTTTAGGCCAAGTTAGTGTAATTGCAAATAATATGGTTTTCTTAAAAAACTAGTAGTTATTCATTGGCCAAATGGCTTTAATCTATTGTAGTTCTGTACTTTACGTCGTTTTAGAGCATTTTTATGTGAATTTAATCGACAGTTTTTGAAAAAATCAATGTTTTTTTGATAAACACTGTTTTAGGCCAAGTTAGTGTAATTGCAAATAATATGGTTTTCTTAAAAAACTAGTAGTTATTCATTGGCCAAATGGCTTTAATCTATTGTAGTTCTGTACTTTACGTCGTTTTAGAGCATTTTTATGTGAATTTAATCGACAGTTTTTGAAAAAATCAATGGTTTTTTGATAAACACTGTTTTAGGCCAAGTTAGTGTTATTGCAAATGATATGGTTTTTCTGTAAAGCTAGCAGTTATTCATTGGCAAAATGGCTTTAATCTATTGTAGTTTTGTACTTTACGTCATTTTAGAGCATTTTTATGTGAATTTAATCGACAGGTTTTGAAAAAATCAATGTTTTTTTGATAAACACTGTTTTAGGCCAAGTTAGTGTTATTGCAAATTATATGGTTTTCTTAAAAAACTAGCAGTTATTCATTCGCAAAATGGCTTTGTTCTATTGTAGGTCTGTACATTACGTCGTTTTAGAGCATTTTTATGTGAATTTAATCGACAGTTTTTGAAAAAATCAATGTTTTTTTGATAAACACTGTTTTAGGCCAAGTTAGTGTAATTGCAAATAATATGGTTTTCTTGTAAAACTAGTAGTTATTCATTGGCAAAATGGCTTTAATCTATTGTAGTTCTGTACATTACGTCGTTTTAGAGCATTTTTATGTGAATTTAATTGACAGTTTTTGAAAAAATCAATGGTTTTTTGATAAACACTGTTTTAGGCCAAGTTAGTGTAATTGCAAATAATGTGGTTTTCTTGTAAAACTAGTAATTATTCATTGGCAAAATGGCTTTAATCTATTGTAGTTTTGTACTTTACGTCGTTTTAGAGCATTTTTATGTGAATTTAATAGACAGTTTTTGAAAAAATCAATGGTTTTTTGATAAACACTGTTTTAGGCCAAGTTAGTGTAATTGCAAATAATGTGGTTTTCTTGTAAAACTAGTAATTATTCATTGGCAAAATGGCTTTAATCTATTGTAGTTTTGTACTTTACGTCGTTTTAGAGCATTTTTATGTGAATTTAATAGACAGTTTTTGAAAAAATCAATGTTTTTTTGATAAATACTTTTTTAGGCCAAGTTAGTGTTATTGCAAATTATATGCTTTTTCTGAAAAACTAGCAGTTATTCATTCGCAAAATGGCTTTGTTCTATTGTAGTTCTGTACATTACGTCGTTTTAGAGCATTTTTATGTGAATTTAATCGACAGTTTTTGAAAAAATCAATGGTTTTTTGATAAACACTGTTTTAGGCCAAGTTAGTGTAATTGCAAATAATATGGTTTTCTTAAAAAACTAGTAGTTATTCATTGGCAAAATGGCTTTAATCTATTGTAGTTCTGTACTTTACGTCGTTTTAGAGCATTTTTATGTGAATTTAATCGACAGTTTTTGAAAAAATCAATGTTTTTTTGATAAACACTGTTTTAGGCCCAGTTAGTGTTATTGCAAATAATATGGTTTTCTTGTAAAACTAGTAGTTATTCATTGGCAAAATGGCTTTAATCTATTGTAGTTCTGTACTTTACGTCGTTTTAGAGCATTTTTATGTGAATTTAATCGACAGTTTTTGAAAAAATCAATGTTTTTTTGATAAACACTTTTTTAGGCCAAGTTAGTGTTATTGCAAATGATATGGTTTTTCTGTAAAACTAGCAGTTATTCATTGGCAAAATGGCTTTAATCTATTGTAGTTTTGTACTTTACGTCGTTTTAGAGCATTTTTATGTGAATTTAATGGACAGTTTTAGAAAAAATCAATGTTCTTTTGATAAACACTGTTTTAGGCCAAGTTAAGGTTATTGCAAATAATATGGTTTTCTTGTAAAACTAGTAGTTATTCATTGGCAAAATGGCTTTAATCTATTGTAGTTTTGTACTTTACGTCGTTTTAGAGCATTTTTATGTGAATTTAATCGACAGTTTTTGAAAAAATCAATGTTTTTTTGATAAACACTGTTTTAGGCCAAGTTAGTGTTATTGCAAATGATATGGTTTTTCTGTAAAACTAGCAGTTATTCATTGGCAAAATGGCTTTGTTCTATTGTAGTTTTGTACTTTACGTCGTTTAAGAGCATTTTTATGTGAATTTAATCGACAGTTTTTGAAAAAATCAATGTTTTTTTGATAAACACTGTTTTAGGCCAAGTTAGTGTAATTGCAAATAATATGGTTTTCTTGTAAAACTAGTAGTTATTCATTGGCAAAATGGCTTTGTTCTATTGTACTCATGTACATTACGTCGCTTTAGAGCATTTTTATGTGAATTTAATCGACAGTTTTTGAAAAAATCAATGTCTTTTTTATAAACACTGTTTTAGGCCAAGTTAGTGTAATTGCAAATAATATGGTTTTCTTGTAAAACTAGTAGTTATTCATTGGCAAAATGGCTTTAATCTATTGTAGTTCTGTACATTACGTCGTTTTAGAGCATTTTTATGTGAATTTAATTGACAGTTTTTGAAAAAATTAATGGTTTTTTGATAAACACTGTTTTAGGCCAAGTTAGTGTTATTGCAAATGATATGGTTTTTCTGTAAAACCAGCAGTTATTCATTGGCAAAATGGCTTTGTTCTATTGTAGTTTTGTACTTTACGTCGTTTTAGAGCATTTTTATGTGAATTTAATTGACAGTTTTTGAAAAAATCAATGTTTTTTTGATAAACACTGTTTTAGGCCAAGTTAGTGTAATTGCAAATAATATGGTTTTCTTGTAAAACTAGTAGTTATTCATTGGCAAAATGGCTTTAATCTATTGTAGTTCTGTACATTACGTCGTTTTAGAGCATTTTTATGTGAATTTAATTGACAGTTTTTGAAAAAATCAATGGTTTTTTGATAAACACTGTTTTAGGCCAAGTTAGTGTAATTGCAAATAATATGGTTTTCTTGTAAAACTAGTAGTTATTCATTGGCAAAATGGCTTTGTTCTATTGTACTCATGTACATTACGTCGCTTTAGAGCATTTTTATGTGAATTTAATCGACAGTTTTTGAAAAAATCAATGTCTTTTTTATAAACACTGTTTTAGGCCAAGTTAGTGTAATTGCAAATAATATGGTTTTCTTGTAAAACTAGTAGTTATTCATTGGCAAAATGGCTTTAATCTATTGTAGTTCTGTACATTACGTCGTTTTAGAGCATTTTTATGTGAATTTAATTGACAGTTTTTGAAAAAATCAATGGTTTTTTGATAAACACTGTTTTAGGCCAAGTTAGTGTTATTGCAAATGATATGGTTTTTCTGTAAAACCAGCAGTTATTCATTGGCAAAATGGCTTTGTTCTATTGTAGTTTTGTACTTTACGTCGTTTTAGAGCATTTTTATGTGAATTTCATAGACAGTTTTTGAAAAAATCAATGTTTTTTTGATAAATACTTTTTTAGGCCAAGTTAGTGTTATTGCAAATTATATGCTTTTTCTGAAAAACTAGCAGTTATTCATTCGCAAAATGGCTTTGTTCTATTGTAGTTCTGTACATTACGTCGTTTTAGAGCATTTTTATGTGAATTTAATCGACAGTTTTTGAAAAAATCAATGGTTTTTTGATAAACACTGTTTTAGGCCAAGTTAGTGTAATTGCAAATAATATGGTTTTCTTAAAAAACTAGTAGTTATTCATTGGCAAAATGGCTTTAATCTATTGTAGTTCTGTACTTTACGTCGTTTTAGAGCATTTTTATGTGAATTTAATCGACAGTTTTTGAAAAAATCAATGTTTTTTTGATAAACACTGTTTTAGGCCCAGTTAGTGTTATTGCAAATAATATGGTTTTCTTGTAAAACTAGTAGTTATTCATTGGCAAAATGGCTTTAATCTATTGTAGTTCTGTACTTTACGTCGTTTTAGAGCATTTTTATGTGAATTTAATCGACAGTTTTTGAAAAAATCAATGTTTTTTTGATAAACACTTTTTTAGGCCAAGTTAGTGTTATTGCAAATGATATGGTTTTTCTGTAAAACTAGCAGTTATTCATTGGCAAAATGGCTTTAATCTATTGTAGTTTTGTACTTTACGTCGTTTTAGAGCATTTTTATGTGAATTTAATGGACAGTTTTAGAAAAAATCAATGTTCTTTTGATAAACACTGTTTTAGGCCAAGTTAAGGTTATTGCAAATAATATGGTTTTCTTGTAAAACTAGTAGTTATTCATTGGCAAAATGGCTTTAATCTATTGTAGTTTTGTACTTTACGTCGTTTTAGAGCATTTTTATGTGAATTTAATCGACAGTTTTTGAAAAAATCAATGTTTTTTTGATAAACACTGTTTTAGGCCAAGTTAGTGTTATTGCAAATGATATGGTTTTTCTGTAAAACTAGCAGTTATTCATTGGCAAAATGGCTTTGTTCTATTGTAGTTTTGTACTTTACGTCGTTTAAGAGCATTTTTATGTGAATTTAATCGACAGTTTTTGAAAAAATCAATGTTTTTTTGATAAACACTGTTTTAGGTCAAGTTTGTGTAATTGCAAATAATATGGTTTTCTTGTAAAACTAGTAGTTATTCATTGGCAAAATGGCTTTGTTCTATTGTACTCATGTACATTACGTCGCTTTAGAGCATTTTTATGTGAATTTAATCGACAGTTTTTGAAAAAATCAATGTCTTTTTTATAAACACTGTTTTAGGCCAAGTTAGTGTAATTGCAAATAATATGGTTTTCTTGTAAAACTAGTAGTTATTCATTGGCAAAATGGCTTTAATCTATTGTAGTTCTGTACATTACGTCGTTTTAGAGCATTTTTATGTGAATTTAATTGACAGTTTTTGAAAAAATCAATGGTTTTTTGATAAACACTGTTTTAGGCCAAGTTAGTGTTATTGCAAATGATATGGTTTTTCTGTAAAACCAGCAGTTATTCATTGGCAAAATGGCTTTGTTCTATTGTAGTTTTGTACTTTACGTCGTTTTAGAGCATTTTTATGTGAATTTAATTGACAGTTTTTGAAAAAATCAATGTTTTTTTGATAAACACTGTTTGAGGCCAAGTTAGTGTAATTGCAAATAATATGGTTTTCTTGTAAAACTAGTAGTTATTCATTGGCAAAATGGCTTTAATCTATTGTAGTTCTGTACATTACGTCGTTTTAGAGCATTTTTATGTGAATTTAATTGACAGTTTTTGAAAAAATCAATGGTTTTTTGATAAACACTGTTTTAGGCCAAGTTAGTGTAATTGCAAATAATATGGTTTTCTTGTAAAACTAGTAGTTATTCATTGGCAAAATGGCTTTGTTCTATTGTACTCATGTACATTACGTCGCTTTAGAGCATTTTTATGTGAATTTAATCGACAGTTTTTGAAAAAATCAATGTCTTTTTTATAAACACTGTTTTAGGCCAAGTTAGTGTAATTGCAAATAATATGGTTTTCTTGTAAAACTAGTAGTTATTCATTGGCAAAATGGCTTTAATCTATTGTAGTTCTGTACATTACGTCGTTTTAGAGCATTTTTATGTGAATTTAATTGACAGTTTTTGAAAAAATCAATGGTTTTTTGATAAACACTGTTTTAGGCCAAGTTAGTGTTATTGCAAATGATATGGTTTTTCTGTAAAACCAGCAGTTATTCATTGGCAAAATGGCTTTGTTCTATTGTAGTTTTGTACTTTACGTCGTTTTAGAGCATTTTTATGTGAATTTCATAGACAGTTTTTGAAAAAATCAATGTTTTTTTGATAAATACTTTTTTAGGCCAAGTTAGTGTTATTGCAAATTATATGCTTTTTCTGAAAAACTAGCAGTTATTCATTCGCAAAATGGCTTTGTTCTATTGTAGTTCTGTACATTACGTCGTTTTAGAGCATTTTTATGTGAATTTAATCGACAGTTTTTGAAAAAATCAATGGTTTTTTGATAAACACTGTTTTAGGCCAAGTTAGTGTAATTGCAAATAATATGGTTTTCTTAAAAAACTAGTAGTTATTCATTGGCAAAATGGCTTTAATCTATTGTAGTTCTGTACTTTACGTCGTTTTAGAGCATTTTTATGTGAATTTAATCGACAGTTTTTGAAAAAATCAATGTTTTTTTGATAAACACTGTTTTAGGCCCAGTTAGTGTTATTGCAAATAATATGGTTTTCTTGTAAAACTAGTAGTTATTCATTGGCAAAATGGCTTTAATCTATTGTAGTTCTGTACTTTACGTCGTTTTAGAGCATTTTTATGTGAATTTAATCGACAGTTTTTGAAAAAATCAATGTTTTTTTGATAAACACTTTTTTAGGCCAAGTTAGTGTTATTGCAAATGATATGGTTTTTCTGTAAAACTAGCAGTTATTCATTGGCAAAATGGCTTTAATCTATTGTAGTTTTGTACTTTACGTCGTTTTAGAGCATTTTTATGTGAATTTAATGGACAGTTTTAGAAAAAATCAATGTTCTTTTGATAAACACTGTTTTAGGCCAAGTTAAGGTTATTGCAAATAATATGGTTTTCTTGTAAAACTAGTAGTTATTCATTGGCAAAATGGCTTTAATCTATTGTAGTTTTGTACTTTACGTCGTTTTAGAGCATTTTTATGTGAATTTAATCGACAGTTTTTGAAAAAATCAATGTTTTTTTGATAAACACTGTTTT
Source organism: Catostylus mosaicus (assembly GCA_964019065.1). NCBI lineage: Eukaryota > Metazoa > Cnidaria > Scyphozoa > Rhizostomeae > Catostylidae > Catostylus > Catostylus mosaicus. The sequence continues at coordinate 4,136,456 of OZ025200.1, read as the reverse complement.
AGGCCAAGTTAGTGTTATTGCAAATGATATGGTTTTTCTGTAAAACTAGCAGTTATTCATTGGCAAAATGGCTTTGTTCTATTGTAGTTTTGCACTTTACGTCGTTTAAGAGCATTTTTATGTGAATTTAATCGACAGTTTTTGAAAAAATCAATGTTTTTTTGATAAACACTGTTTTAGGCCAAGTTAGTGTAATTGCAAATAATATGGTTTTCTTGTAAAACTAGTAGTTATTCATTGGCAAAATGGCTTTGTTCTATTGTACTCATGTACATTACGTCGCTTTAGAGCATTTTTATGTGAATTTAATCGACAGTTTTTGAAAAAATCAATGTCTTTTTTATAAACACTGTTTTAGGCCAAGTTAGTGTAATTGCAAATAATATGGTTTTCTTGTAAAACTAGGAGTTATTCATTGGCAAAATGGCTTTAATCTATTGTAGTTCTGTACATTACGTCGTTTTAGAGCATTTTTATGTGAATTTAATTGACAGTTTTTGAAAAAATCAATGGTTTTTTGATAAACACTGTTTTAGGCCAAGTTAGTGTTATTGCAAATGATATGGTTTTTCTGTAAAACCAGCAGTTATTCATTGGCAAAATGGCTTTGTTCTATTGTAGTTTTGTACTTTACGTCGTTTTAGAGCATTTTTATGTGAATTTAATCGACAGTTTTTGAAAAAATCAATGTTTTTTTGATAAACACTGTTTCAGGCCAAGTTAGTGTTATTGCAAATGATATGGTTTTTCTGTAAAACTAGCAGTTATTCATTGGCAAAATGGCTTTGTTCTATTGTAGTTTTGTACTTTACGTCGTTTTAGAGCATTTTTATGTGAATTTAATTGACAGTTTTTGAAAAAATCAATGTTTTTTTGATAAACACTGTTTTAGGCCAAGTTAGTGTAATTGCAAATAATATGGTTTTCTTGTAAAACTAGTAGTTATTCATTGGCAAAATGGCTTTAATCTATTGTAGTTTTGTACATTACGTCGTTTTAGAGCATTTTTATGTGAATTTAATCGACAGTTTTTGAAAAAATCAATGTTTTTTTGATAAACACTGTTTTAGGCCAAGTTAGTGTAATTGCAAATAATATGGTTTTCTTGTAAAACTAGTAGTTATTCATTGGCAAAATGGCTTTGTTCTATTGTACTTCTTTACATTACGTCGTTTTAGAGCATTTTTATGTGAATTTAATCGACAGTTTTTGAAAAAATCAATGTTTTTTTGATAAACACTGTTTTAGGCCAAGTTAGTGTAATTGCAAATAATATGGTTTTCTTGTAAAACTAGTAGTTATTCATTGGCAAAATGGCTTTAATCTATTGTAGTTCTGTACATTACGTCGTTTTAGAGCATTTTTATGTGAATTTAATTGACAGTTTTTGAAAAAATCAATGGTTTTTTGATAAACACTGTTTTAGGCCAAGTTAGTGTTATTGCAAATAATATGGTTTTGTTGTAAAACTAGTAGTTATTCATTGGCAAAATGGCTTTAATCTATTGTAGTTTTGTACTTTACGTCGTTTTAGAGCATTTTTATGTGAATTTAATAGACAGTTTTTGAAAAAATCAATGTTTTTTTGATAAACACTTTTTTAGGCCAAGTTAGTGTTATTGCAAATGATATGGTTTTTCTGAAAAACTAGCAGTTATTCATTCGCAAAATGGCTTTGTTCTATTGTAGTTCTGTACATTACGTCATTTTAGAGCATTTTTATGTGAATTTAATCGACAGATTTTGAAAAAATCAATGGTTTTTTGATAAACACTGTTTTAGGCCAAGTTAGTGTTATTGCAAATGATATGGTTTTTCTGTAAAACTAGCAGTTATTCATTGGCAAAATGGCTTTGTTCTATTGTAGGCTTGTACTTTACGTCATTTTAGAGCATTTTTATGTGAATTTAATCGACAGTTTTTGAAAAAATCAATTTTTTTTTTGATAAACACTTTTTTAGGCCAAGTTAGTGTTATTGCAAATTATATGGTTTTTCTGAAAAACTAGCAGTTATTCATTGGCAAAATGGCTTTGTTCTATTGTAGTTCTGTACATTACGTCGTTTTAGAGCATTTTTATGTGAATTTAATTGACAGTTTTTGAAAAAATCAATGGTTTTTTGATCAACACTATTTTAGGCCAAGTTAGTGTTTTTTCAAATGATATGGTATTTCTGTAAAACCAGCAGTTATTCATTGGCAAAATGGCTTTAATCTATTGTAGTTCTGTACTTTACGTCGTTTTAGAGCATTTTTATGTGAATTTAATTGACAGTTTTTGAAATAATCAATGTTTTTTTGATAAACACTGTTTTAGGCCAAGTTAGTGTTATTTCAAATGATATGGTTTTTTCTGTAAAATTAGCAGTTATTCATTGGCAAAATGGCTTTGTTCTATTGTACTTCTGTACATTACGTCGTTTTAGAGCATTTTTATGTGAATTTAATTGACAGTTTTTGAAAAAATCAATGTTTTTCTTGCTAAACACTGTTTTAGGCCAAGTTAGTGTAATTGCAAATAATATGGTTTTTCTAAAAAACTAGCAGTTATTCATTGGCAAAATGGCTTTGTTCTATTGTAGTCTGTACATTACGTCGTTTTAGAGCATTTTTATGTGAATTTAATCGACAGTTTTTGAAAAAATCAATGTTTTTTTGATAAACACTGTTTTAGGCCAAGTTAGTGTTATTGCAAATGATATGGCTTTTCTGTAAAACTAGCAGTTATTCATTGGCAAAATGGCTTTGTTCTATTGTAGTTTTGTACTTTACGTCGTTTTAGAGCATTTTTATGTGAATTTAATTGACAGTTTTTGAAAAAATCAATGTTTTTTTGATAAACACTGTTTTAGGCCAAGTTAGTGTTATTGCAAATAATATGGTTTTCTTGTAAAACTAGTAGTTATTCATTGGCAAAATGGCTTTGTTCCATTGTAGTTTTGTACTTTACGTCGTTTTAGAGCATTTTTATGTGAATTTATCGACAGTTTTTGAAAAAATCAATGTTTTTTTGATAAACACTGTTTTAGGCCAAGTTAGTGTAATTGCAAATAATATGGTTTTCTTGTAAAACTAGTAGTTATTCATTGGCAAAATGGCTTTGTTCTATTGTACTTCTTTACATTACGTCGTTTTAGAGCATTTTTATGTGAATTTAATCGACAGTTTTTGAAAAAATCAATGTTTTTTTGATAAACACTGTTTTAGGCCAAGTTAGTGTAATTGCAAATAATATGGTTTTCTTGTAAAACTAGTAGTTATTCATTGGCAAAATGGCTTTAATCTATTGTAGTTCTGTACATTACGTCGTTTTAGAGCATTTTTATGTGAATTTAATTTACAGTTTTTGAAAAAATCAATGGTTTTTTGATAAACACTGTTTTAGGCCAAGTTAGTTTTATTGCAAATAATATGGTTTTGTTGTAAAACTAGTAGTTATTCATTGGCAAAATGGCTTTAATCTATTGTAGTTTTGTACTTTACGTCGTTTTAGAGCATTTTTATGTGAATTTAATCGACAGTTTTTGAAAAAATCAATGTTTTTTTGATAAACACTGTTTTAGGCCAAGTTAGTGTAATTGCAAATAATATGGTTTTCTTAAAAAACTAGTAGTTATTCATTGGCAAAATGGCTTTAATCTATTGTAGTTCTGTACATTACGTCGTTTTAGAGCATTTTTATGTGAATTTAATTGACAGTTTTTGAAAAAATCAATGGTTTTTTGATCAACACTGTTTTAGGCCAAGTTAGTGTTTTTGCAAATGATATGGTATTTCTGTAAAACCAGCAGTTATTCATTGGCAAAATGGCTTTGTTCTATTGTAGTTTTGTACTTTACGTCGTTTTAGAGCATTTTTATGTGAATTTAATAGACAGTTTTTGAAAAAATCAATGTTTTTTTGATAAACACTGTTTTAGGCCAAGTTAGTGTAAATGCAAATAATATGGTTTTCTTGTAAAACTAGTAGTTATTCATTGGCAAAATGGCTTTAATCTATTTTAGTTCTGTACTCTACGTCGTTTTAAAGCATTTTTATGTGAAATTAATTGAGAGTTTTTGAAAAAATCAATGTTTTTTTGATAAACACTTTTTTAGGCCAAGTTAGTGTTATTGCAAATTATATGGTTTTCTTGTAAAACTAGTAGTTATTCATTGGCAAAATGGCTTTGTTCTATTGTACTTCTGTACATTACGTCGTTTTAGAGCATTTTTATGTGAATTTAATGGACAGTTTTTGAAAAAATCAATGTTCTTTTGATAAACACTGTTTTAGGCCAAGTTAGTGTTATTGCAAATGATATGGCTTTTCTGTAAAACTAGTAGTTATTCATTGGCAAAATGGCTTTAATCTATTGTAGTTTTGTACTTTACGTCGTTTTAGAGCATTTTTATGTGAATTTAATAGACAGTTTTTGAAAAAATCAATGTTTTTTTGATAAACACTTTTTTAGGCCAAGTTAGTGTTATTGCAAATGATATGGTTTTTCTGAAAAACTAGCAGTTATTCATTCGCAAAATGGCTTTGTTCTATTGTAGTTCTGTACATTACGTCATTTTAGAGCATTTTTATGTGAATTTAATCGACAGTTTTTGAAAAAATCAATGGTTTTTTGATAAACACTGTTTTAGGCCAAGTTAGTGTTATTGCAAATGATATGGTTTTTCTGTAAAACTAGCAGTTATTCATTGGCAAAATGGCTTTGTTCTATTGTAGGCTTGTACTTTACGTCATTTTAGAGCATTTTTATGTGAATTTAATCGACAGTTTTTGAAAAAATCAATTTTTTTTTTGATAAACACTTTTTTAGGCCAAGTTAGTGTTATTGCAAATTATATGGTTTTTCTGAAAAACTAGCAGTTATTCATTGGCAAAATGGCTTTGTTCTATTGTAGTTCTGTACATTACGTCGTTTTAGAGCATTTTTATGTGAATTTAATTGACAGTTTTTGAAAAAATCAATGGTTTTTTGATCAACACTGTTTTAGGCCAAGTTAGTGTTTTTTCAAATGATATGGTATTTCTGTAAAACCAGCAGTTATTCATTGGCAAAATGGCTTTAATCTATTGTAGTTCTGTACTTTACGTCGTTTTAGAGCATTTTTATGTGAATTTAATTGACAGTTTTTGAAATAATCAATGTTTTTTTGATAAACACTGTTTTAGGCCAAGTTAGTGTTATTTCAAATGATATGGTTTTTTCTGTAAAATTAGCAGTTATTCATTGGCAAAATGGCTTTGTTCTATTGTACTTCTGTACATTACGTCGTTTTAGAGCATTTTTATGTGAATTTAATCGACAGTTTTTGAAAAAATCAATGTTTTTCTTGCTAAACACTGTTTTAGGCCAAGTTAGTGTAATTGCAAATAATATGGTTTTTCTAAAAAACTAGCAGTTATTCATTGGCAAAATGGCTTTGTTCTATTGTAGTCTGTACATTACGTCGTTTTAGAGCATTTTTATGTGAATTTAATCGACAGTTTTTGAAAAAATCAATGTTTTTTTGATAAACACTGTTTTAGGCCAAGTTAGTGTTATTGCAAATGATATGGCTTTTCTGTAAAACTAGCAGTTATTCATTGGCAAAATGGCTTTGTTCTATTGTAGTTTTGTACTTTACGTCGTTTTAGAGCATTTTTATGTGAATTTAATTGACAGTTTTTGAAAAAATCAATGTTTTTTTGATAAACACTGTTTTAGGCCAAGTTAGTGTTATTGCAAATAATATGGTTTTCTTGTAAAACTAGTAGTTATTCATTGGCAAAATGGCTTTGTTCCATTGTAGTTTTGTACTTTACGTCGTTTTAGAGCATTTTTATGTGAATTTATCGACAGTTTTTGAAAAAATCAATGTTTTTTTGATAAACACTGTTTTAGGCCAAGTTAGTGTAATTGCAAATAATATGGTTTTCTTGTAAAACTAGTAGTTATTCATTGGCAAAATGGCTTTGTTCTATTGTACTTCTTTACATTACGTCGTTTTAGAGCATTTTTATGTGAATTTAATCGACAGTTTTTGAAAAAATCAATGTTTTTTTGATAAACACTGTTTTAGGCCAAGTTAGTGTAATTGCAAATAATATGGTTTTCTTGTAAAACTAGTAGTTATTCATTGGCAAAATGGCTTTAATCTATTGTAGTTCTGTACATTACGTCGTTTTAGAGCATTTTTATGTGAATTTAATTTACAGTTTTTGAAAAAATCAATGGTTTTTTGATAAACACTGTTTTAGGCCAAGTTAGTGTAATTGCAAATAATATGGTTTTCTTAAAAAACTAGTAGTTATTCATTGGCAAAATGGCTTTAATCTATTGTAGTTCTGTACATTACGTCGTTTTAGAGCATTTTTATGTGAATTTAATTGACAGTTTTTGAAAAAATCAATGGTTTTTTGATCAACACTGTTTTAGGCCAAGTTAGTGTTTTTGCAAATGATATGGTATTTCTGTAAAACCAGCAGTTATTCATTGGCAAAATGGCTTTGTTCTATTGTAGTTTTGTACTTTACGTCGTTTTAGAGCATTTTTATGTGAATTTAATAGACAGTTTTTGAAAAAATCAATGTTTTTTTGATAAACACTGTTTTAGGCCAAGTTAGTGTAAATGCAAATAATATGGTTTTCTTGTAAAACTAGTAGTTATTCATTGGCAAAATGGCTTTGTTCTATTGTACTTCTGTACATTACGTCGTTTTAGAGCATTTTTATGTGAATTTAATCGACAGTTTTTGAAAAAATCAATGTTTTTTTGATAAACACTGTTTTAGGCCAAGTTAGTGTTATTGCAAATGATATGGCTTTTCTGTAAAACTAGCAGTTATTCATTGGCAAAATGGCTTTGTTCTATTGTAGTTTTGTACTTTACGTCGTTTTAGAGCATTTTTATGTGAATTTAATCGACAGTTTTTGAAAAAATCAATGTTTTTTTGATAAACACTGTTTTAGGCCAAGTTAGTGTAATTGCAAATAATATGGTTTTCTTAAAAAACTAGTAGTTATTCATTGGCCAAATGGCTTTAATCTATTGTAGTTCTGTACATTACGTCGTTTTAGAGCATTTTTATGTGAATTTAATTGACAGTTTTTGAAAAAATCAATGGTTTTTTGATCAACACTGTTTTAGGCCAAGTTAGTGTTTTTGCAAATGATATGGTATTTCTGTAAAACCAGCAGTTATTCATTGGCAAAATGGCTTTGTTCTATTGTAGTTTTGTACTTTACGTCGTTTTAGAGCATTTTTATGTGAATTTAATAGACAGTTTTTGAAAAAATCAATGTTTTTTTGATAAACACTGTTTTAGGCCAAGTTAGTGTTATTGCAAATAATATGGTTTTCTTGTAAAAATAGTAGTTATTCATTGGCAAAATGGCTTTAATCTATTGTAGTTCTGTACTTTACGTCGTTTTAGAGCATTTTTATGTGAATTTAATCGACAGTTTTTGAAAAAATCAATGTTTTTTTGATAAACACTGTTTTAGGCCAAGTTAGTGTAATTGCAAATAATATGGTTTTCTTGTAAAACTAGTAGTTATTCATTGGCAAAATGGCTTTAATCTATTTTAGTTCTGTACTCTACGTCGTTTTAAAGCATTTTTATGTGAAATTAATTGACAGTTTTTGAAAAAATCAATGTTTTTTGATAAACACTTTTTTAGGCCAAGTTAGTGTTATTGCATATTATATGATTTTCTTGTAAAACTAGTAGTTATTCATTGGCAAAATGGCTTTGTTCTATTGTACTTCTGTACATTACGTCGTTTTAGAGCATTTTTATGTGAATTTAATCGACAGTTTTTGAAAAAATCAATGTTTTTTTGATAAACACTGTTTTAGGCCAAGTTAGTGTTATTGCAAATGATATGGCTTTTCTGTAAAACTAGCAGTTATTCATTGGCAAAATGGCTTTGTTCTATTGTAGTTTTGTACATTACGTCGTTTTAGAGCATTTTTATGTGAATTTAATCGACAGTTTTTGAAAAAATCAATGGTTTTTTGATAAACACTGTTTTAGGCCAAGTTAGTGTTATTGCAAATGATATGGTTTTTCTGTAAAGCTAGCAGTTATTCATTGGCAAAATGGCTTTAATCTATTGTAGTTTTGTACTTTACGTCATTTTAGAGCATTTTTATGTGAATTTAATCGACAGGTTTTGAAAAAATCAATGTTTTTTTGATAAACACTGTTTTAGGCCAAGTTAGTGTTATTGCAAATTATATGGTTTTCTTAAAAAACTAGCAGTTATTCATTCGCAAAATGGCTTTGTTCTATTGTAGGTCTGTACATTACGTCGTTTTAGAGCATTTTTATGTGAATTTAATCGACAGTTTTTGAAAAAATCAATGTTTTTTTGATAAACACTGTTTTAGGCCAAGTTAGTGTAATTGCAAATAATATGGTTTTCTTGTAAAACTAGTAGTTATTCATTGGCAAAATGGCTTTAATCTATTGTAGTTCTGTACATTACGTCGTTTTAGAGCATTTTTATGTGAATTTAATTGACAGTTTTTGAAAAAATCAATGGTTTTTTGATAAACACTGTTTTAGGCCAAGTTAGTGTAATTGCAAATAATGTGGTTTTCTTGTAAAACTAGTAATTATTCATTGGCAAAATGGCTTTAATCTATTGTAGTTTTGTACTTTACGTCGTTTTAGAGCATTTTTATGTGAATTTAATAGACAGTTTTTGAAAAAATCAATGGTTTTTTGATAAACACTGTTTTAGGCCAAGTTAGTGTAATTGCAAATAATGTGGTTTTCTTGTAAAACTAGTAATTATTCATTGGCAAAATGGCTTTAATCTATTGTAGTTTTGTACTTTACGTCGTTTTAGAGCATTTTTATGTGAATTTAATAGACAGTTTTTGAAAAAATCAATGTTTTTTTGATAAATACTTTTTTAGGCCAAGTTAGTGTTATTGCAAATTATATGCTTTTTCTGAAAAACTAGCAGTTATTCATTCGCAAAATGGCTTTGTTCTATTGTAGTTCTGTACATTACGTCGTTTTAGAGCATTTTTATGTGAATTTAATCGACAGATTTTGAAAAAATCAATGGTTTTTTGATAAACACTGTTTTAGGCCAAGTTAGTGTTATTGCAAATGATATGGTTTTTCTGTAAAACTAGCAGTTATTCATTGGCAAAATGGCTTTAATCTATTGTAGTTTTGTACTTTACGTCATTTTAGAGCATTTTTATGTGAATTTAATCGACAGGTTTTGAAAAAATCAATGTTTTTTTGATAAACACTCTTTTAGGCCAAGTTAGTGTTATTGCAAATTATATGGTTTTCTTAAAAAACTAGTAGTTATTCATTGGCAAAATGGCTTTAATCTATTGTAGTTTTGTACTTTACGTCGTTTTAGAGCATTTTTATGTGAATTTAATCGACAGTTTTTGAAAAAATCAATGTTTTTTTGATAAACACTGTTTTAGGCCAAGTTAGTGTTATTGCAAATGATATGGTTTTTCTGTAAAACTAGCAGTTATTCATTGGCAAAATGGCTTTGTTCTATTGTAGTTTTGTACTTTACGTCGTTTTAGAGCATTTTTATGTGAATTTAATCGACAGTTTTTGAAAAAATCAATGTTTTTTTGATAAACACTGTTTTAGGCCAAGTTAGTGTGATTGCAAATAATATGGTTTTCTTGTAAAACTAGTAGTCATTCATTGGCAAAATGGCTTTAATCTATTGTAGTTTTGTACTTTACGTCGTTTTAGAGCATTTTTATGTGAATTTAATAGACAGTTTTTGAAAAAATCAATGTTTTTTTGATAAATACTTTTTTAGGCCAAGTTAGTGTTATTGCAAATTATATGGTTTTTCTGAAAAACTAGCAGTTATTCATTCGCAAAATGGCTTTGTTCTATTGTAGTTCTGTACATTACGTCGTTTTAGAGCATTTTTATGTGAATTTAATCGACAGTTTTTGAAAAAATCAATGGTTTTTTGATAAACACTGTTTTAGACCAAGTTAGTGTTATTGCAAATGATATGGTTTTTCTGTAAAACTAGCAGTTATTCATTGGCAAAATGGCTTTAATCTATTGTAGTTTTGTACTTTACGTCATTTTAGAGCATTTTTATGTGAATTTAATCGACAGGTTTTGAAAAAATCAATGTTTTTTTGATAAACACTTTTTTAGGCCAAGTTAGTGTTATTGCAAATTATATGGTTTTTCTGAAAAACTAGCAGTTATTCATTAGCAAAATGGCTTTGTTCTATTGTAGTTCTGTACATTACGTCGTTTTAGAGCATTTTTATGTGAATTTAATTGACAGTTTTTGAAAAAATCAATGGTTTTTTGATCAACACTGTTTTAGGCCAAGTTAGTGTTTTTGCAAATGATATGGTATTTCTGTAAAACCAGCAGTTATTCATTGGCAAAATGGCTTTGTTCTATTGTAGTTTTGTACTTTACGTCGTTTTAGAGCATTTTTATGTGAATTTAATCGACAGTTTTTGAAAAAATCAATGTTTTTTTAATAAACACTGTTTTAGGCCAAGTTAGTGTTATTGCAAATAATATGGTTTTCTTGTAAAACTAGTAGTTATTCATTGGCAAAATGGCTTTAATCTATTGTAGTTCTGTACTTTACGTCGTTTTAGAGCATTTTTATGTGAATTTAATCGACAGTTTTTGAAAAAATCAATGTTTTTTTGATAAACACTGTTTTAGGCCAAGTTAGTGTAATTGCAAATAATATGGTTTTCTTGTAAAACTAGTAGTTATTCATTGGCAAAATGGCTTTAATCTATTGTAGTTCTGTACATTACGTCGTTTTAGAGCATTTTTATGTGAATTTAATCGACAGTTTTTGAAAAAATCAATGTTTTTTTGATAAACACTGTTATAGGCCAAGTTAGTGTTATTGCAAATGATATGGCTTTTCTGTAAAACTAGCAGTTATTCATTGGCAAAATGGCTTTGTTCTATTGTAGTTTTGTACATTACGTCGTTTTAGAGCATTTTTATGTGAATTTAATCGACAGTTTTTGAAAAAATCAATGTTTTTTTGATAAACACTGTTTTAGGCCAAGTTAGTGTAATTGCAAATAATATGGTTTTCTTAAAAAACTAGTAGTTATTCATTGGCCAAATGGCTTTAATCTATTGTAGTTCTGTACTTTACGTCGTTTTAGAGCATTTTTATGTGAATTTAATCGACAGTTTTTGAAAAAATCAATGGTTTTTTGATAAACACTGTTTTAGGCCAAGTTAGTGTTATTGCAAATGATATGGTTTTTCTGTAAAGCTAGCAGTTATTCATTGGCAAAATGGCTTTAATCTATTGTAGTTTTGTACTTTACGTCATTTTAGAGCATTTTTATGTGAATTTAATCGACAGGTTTTGAAAAAATCAATGTTTTTTTGATAAACACTGTTTTAGGCCAAGTTAGTGTTATTGCAAATTATATGGTTTTCTTAAAAAACTAGCAGTTATTCATTCGCAAAATGGCTTTGTTCTATTGTAGGTCTGTACATTACGTCGTTTTAGAGCATTTTTATGTGAATTTAATCGACAGTTTTTGAAAAAATCAATGTTTTTTTGATAAACACTGTTTTAGGCCAAGTTAGTGTAATTGCATATAATATGGTTTTCTTGTAAAACTAGTAGTTATTCATTGGCAAAATGGCTTTAATCTATTGTAGTTTTGTACTTTACGTCGTTTTAGAGCATTTTTATGTGAATTTAATAGACAGTTTTTGAAAAAATCAATGTTTTTTTGATAAATACTTTTTTAGGCCAAGTTAGTGTTATTGCAAATTATATGCTTTTTCTGAAAAACTAGCAGTTATTCATTCGCAAAATGGCTTTGTTCTATTGTAGTTCTGTACATTACGTCCTTTTAGAGCATTTTTATGTGAATTTAATCGACAGTTTTTGAAAAAATCAATGGTTTTTTGATAAACACTGTTTTAGGCCAAGTTAGTGTTATTGCAAATGATATGGTTTTTCTGTAAAACTAGCAGTTATTCATTGGCAAAATGGCTTTAATCTATTGTAGTTTTGTACTTTACGTCATTTTAGAGCATTTTTATGTGAATTTAATCGACAGGTTTTGAAAAAATCAATGTTTTTTTGATAAACACTTTTTTAGGCCAAGTTAGTGTTATTGCAAATTATATGGTTTTCTTAAAAAACTAGTAGTTATTCATTGGCAAAATGGCTTTAATCTATTGTAGTTTTGTACTTTACGTCGTTTTAGAGCATTTTTATGTGAATTTAATCGACAGTTTTTGAAAAAATCAATGTTTTTTTGATAAACACTGTTTTAGGTCAAGTTAGTGTTATTGCAAATGATATGGTTTTTCTGTAAAACTAGCAGTTATTCATTGGCAAAATGGCTTTGTTCTATTGTAGTTTTGTACTTTACGTCGTTTTAGAGCATTTTTATGTGAATTTAATCGACAGTTTTTGAAAAAATCAATGTTTTTTTGATAAACACTGTTTTAGGCCAAGTTAGTGTGATTGCAAATAATATGGTTTTCTTGTAAAACTAGTAGTCATTCATTGGCAAAATGGCTTTAATATATTGTAGTTTTGCACTTTACGTCGTTTTAGAGCATTTTTATGTGAATTTAATTGACAGTTTTTGAAAAAATCAATGGTTTTTTGATAAACACTGTTTTAGGCCAAGTTAGTGTAATTGCAAATAATATGGTTTTCTTGTAAAACTAGTAGTTATTCATTGGCAAAATGGCTTTAATCTATTGTAGTTTTGTACTTTACGTCGTTTTAGAGCATTTTTATGTGAATTTAATAGACAGTTTTTGAAAAAATCAATGTTTTTTTGATAAATACTTTTTTAGGCCAAGTTAGTGTTATTGCAAATTATATGGTTTTTCTGAAAAACTAGCAGTTATTCATTCGCAAAATGGCTTTGTTCTATTGTAGTTCTGTACATTACGTCGTTTTAGAGCATTTTTATGTGAATTTAATCGACACTTTTTGAAAAAATCAATGGTTTTTTGATAAACACTGTTTTAGGCCAAGTTAGTGTTATTGCAAATGATATGGTTTTTCTGTAAAACTAGCAGTTATTCATTGGCAAAATGGCTTTAATCTATTGTAGTTTTGTACTTTACGTCATTTTAGAGCATTTTTATGTGAATTTAATCGACAGGTTTTGAAAAAATCAATGTTTTTTTGATAAACACTTTTTTAGGCCAAGTTAGTGTTATTGCAAATTATATGGTTTTTCTGAAAAACTAGCAGTTATTCATTAGCAAAATGGCTTTGTTCTATTGTAGTTCTGTACATTACGTCGTTTTAGAGCATTTTTATGTGAATTTAATTGACAGTTTTTGAAAAAATCAATGGTTTTTTGATCAACACTGTTTTAGGCCAAGTTAGTGTTTTTGCAAATGATATGGTATTTCTGTAAAACCAGCAGTTATTCATTGGCAAAATGGCTTTGTTCTATTGTAGTTTTGTACTTTACGTCGTTTTAGAGCATTTTTATGTGAATTTAATCGACAGTTTTTGAAAAAATCAATGTTTTTTTAATAAACACTGTTTTAGGCCAAGTTAGTGTTATTGCAAATAATATGGTTTTCTTGTAAAACTAGTAGTTATTCATTGGCAAAATTGCTTTAATCTATTGTAGTTCTGTACTTTACGTCGTTTTAGAGCATTTTTATGTGAATTTAATCGACAGTTTTTGAAAAAATCAATGTTTTTTTGATAAACACTGTTTTAGGCCAAGTTAGTGTAATTGCAAATAATATGGTTTTCTTGTAAAACTAGTAGTTATTCATTGGCAAAATGGCTTTAATCTATTGTAGTTCTGTACATTACGTCGTTTTAGAGCATTTTTATGTGAATTTAATCGACAGTTTTTGAAAAAATCAATGTTTTTTTGATAAACACTGTTATAGGCCAAGTTAGTGTTATTGCAAATGATATGGCTTTTCTGTAAAACTAGCAGTTATTCATTGGCAAAATGGCTTTGTTCTATTGTAGTTTTTTACTTTACTTCGTTTTAGAGCCTTTTTATGTGAATTTAATTGACAGTTTTTGAAAAAATCAATGTTTTTTTGATAAACACTGTTTTAAGCCAGGTTAGTGTTATTTCAAATGATATGGTTTTTTCTGTAAAATTAGCAGTTATTCATTGACAAAATGGCTTTGTTCTATTGTACTTCTGTACATTACGTCGTTTTAGAGCATTTTTATGTGAATTTAATCGACAGTTTTTGAAAAAATCAATGTTTTTTTGATAAACACTTTTTTAGGCCAAGTTAGTGTTATTGCAAATTATATGGTTTTTCTGAAAAACTAGCAGTTTATCATTGGCAAAATGGCTTTGTTCTATTGTAGTTCTGTACATCACGTCGTTTTAGAGCATTTTTATGTGAATTTAATTGACAGTTTTTGAAAAAATCAATGGTTTTTTGATAAACACTGTTTTAGGCCAAGTTAGTGTTATTGCAAATGATATGGTTTTTCTGTAAAACCAGCAGTTATTCATTGGCAAAATGGCTTTGTTCTATTGTAGTTTTGTACTTTACGTCGTTTTAGAGCATTTTTATGTGAATTTAATTGACAGTTTTTGAAAAAATCAATGTTTTTTTGATAAACACTGTTTTAGGCCAAGTTAGTGTAATTGCAAATAATATGGTTTTCTTGTAAAACTAGTAGTTATTCATTGGCAAAATGGCTTTAATCTATTGTAGTTCTGTACTCTACGTCGTTTTAAAACATTTTTATGTGAATTTAATTGACAGTTTTTGAAAAAATCAATGTTTTTTTGATAAACACTGTTTTAGGCCAAGTTATTGTTATTGCAAATTATATGGTTTTCTTGTAAAACTAGCAGTTATTCATTGGCAAAATGGCTTTGTTCTATTGTACTTCTGTACATTACGTCGTTTTAGAGCATTTTTATGTGAATTTAATCGACAGTTTTTGAAAAAAATCAATGTTTTTTTGATAAACACTGTTTTAGGCCAAGTTATTGTTATTGCAAATTATATGGTTTTCTTGTAAAACTAGTAGTTATTCATTGGCAAAATGGCTTTGTTCTATTGTACTTCTGTACATTACGTCGTTTTAGAGCATTTTTATGTGAATTTAATCGACAGTTTTTGAAAAAAATCAATGTTTTTTTGATAAACACTGTTTTAGGCCAAGTTAGTGTTATTGCAAATGATATGGCTTTTCTGTAAAACTAGCAGTTATTCATTGGCAAAATGGCTTTGTTCTATTGTAGTTTTTTACTTTACTTCGTTTTAGAGCCTTTTCATGTGAATTTAATTGACAGTTTTTGAAAAAATCAATGTTTTTCTGATAAACACTGTTTTAAGCCAGGTTAGTGTTATTTCAAATGATATGGTTTTTTCTGTAAAATTAGCAGTTATTCATTGGCAAAATGGCTTTGTTCTATTGTACTTCTGTACATTACGTCGTTTTAGAGCATTTTTATGTGAATTTAATCGACAGTTTTTGAAAAAATCAATGTTTTTTTGATAAACACTTTTTTAGGCCAAGTTAGTGTTATTGCAAATTATATGGTTTTTCTGAAAAACTAGCAGTTTATCATTGGCAAAATGGCTTTGTTCTATTGTAGTTCTGTACATCACGTCGTTTTAGAGCATTTTTATGTGAATTTAATTGACAGTTTTTGAAAAAATCAATGGTTTTTTGATAAACACTGTTTTAGGCCAAGTTAGTGTTATTGCAAATGATATGGTTTTTCTGTAAAACCAGCAGTTATTCATTGGCAAAATGGCTTTGTTCTATTGTAGTTTTGTACTTTACGTCGTTTTAGAGCATTTTTATGTGAATTTAATCGACAGTTTTTGAAAAAATCAATGTTTTTTTGATAAACACTGTTTTAGGCCAAGTTAGTGTAATTGCAAATAATATGGTTTTCTTGTAAAACTAGTAGTTATTCATTGGCAAAATGGCTTTAATCTATTGTAGTTCTGTACTCTACGTCGTTTTAAAGCATTTTTATGTGAATTTAATTGACAGTTTTTGAAAAAATCAATGTTTTTTTGATAAACACTGTTTTAGGCCAAGTTATTGTTATTGCAAATTATATGGTTTTCTTGTAAAACTAGTAGTTATTAATTGGCAAAATGGCTTTGTTCTATTGTACTTCTGTACATTACGTCGTTTTAGAGCATTTTTATGTGAATTTAATCGACAGTTTTTGAAAAAAATCAATGTTTTTTTGATAAACACTGTTTTAGGCCAAGTTAGTGTTATTGCAAATAATATGGTTTTCTTGTAAAACTAGTAGTTATTCATTGGCAAAATGGCTTTAATCTATTGTAGTTCTGTACTCTACGTCGTTTTAAAGCATTTTTATGTGAATTTAATTGACAGTTTTTGAAAAAATCAATGTTTTTTTGATAAACACTGTTTTAGGCCAAGTTATTGTTATTGCAAATTATATGGTTTTTCTAAAAAACTAGCAGTTATTCATTGGCAAAATGGCTTTGTTCTATTGTAGTCTGTACATTACGTCGTTTTAGAGCATTTTTATGTGAATTTAATCGACAGTTTTTGAAAAAATCAATGTTTTTTTGATAAACACTGTTTTAGGCCAAGTTAGTGTTATTGCAAATGATATGGCTTTTCTGTAAAACTAGCAGTTATTCATTGGCAAAATGGCTTTGTTCTATTGTAGTTTTTTACTTTACTTCGTTTTAGAGCCTTTTTATGTGAATTTAATTGACAGTTTTTGAAAAAATCAATGTTTTTTTGATAAACACTGTTTTAAGCCAGGTTAGTGTTATTTCAAATGATATGGTTTTTTCTGTAAAATTAGCAGTTATTCATTGGCAAAATGGCTTTGTTCTATTGTACTTCTGTACATTACGTCGTTTTAGAGCATTTTTATGTGAATTTAATCGACAGTTTTTGAAAAAATCAATGTTTTTTTGATAAACACTGTTTTAGGCCAAGTTAGTGTAATTGCAAATAATATGGTTTTCTTGTAAAACTAGTAGTTATTCATTGGCAAAATGGCTTTAATCTATTGTAGTTCTGTACTCTACGTCGTTTTAAAGCATTTTTATGTGAATTTAATTGACAGTTTTTGAAAAAATCAATGTTTTTTTGATAAACACTGTTTTAGGCCAAGTTATTGTTATTGCAAATTATATGGTTTTCTTGTAAAACTAGTAGTTATTCATTGGCAAAATGGCTTTGTTCTATTGTACTTCTGTACATTACATCGTTTTAGAGCATTTTTATGTGAATTTAATCGACAGTTTTTGAAAAAAATCAATGTTTTTTTGATAAACACTGTTTTAGGCCAAGTTAGTGTTATTGCAAATAATATGGTTTTCTTGTAAAACTAGTAGTTATTCATTGGCAAATTGGCTTTAATCTATTGTAGTTCTGTACTTTACGTCGTTTTAGTGCATTTTTATGTGAATTTAATTGACAGTTTTTGAAATAATCAATGTTTTTTTGATAAACACTGTTTTAGGCCAAGTTAGTGTTATTGCAAATAATATGGTTTTCTTGTAAAACTAGTAGTTATTCATTGGCAAATTGGCTTTAATCTATTGTAGTTCTGTACTTTACTTCGTTTTAGTGCATTTTTATGTGAATTTAATTGACAGTTTTTGAAATAATCAATGTTTTTTTGATAAACACTGTTTTAGGCCAAGTTATTGTTATTGCAAATTATATGGTTTTCTTGTAAAACTAGCAGTTATTCATTGGCAAAATGGCTTTGTTCTATTGTACTTCTGTACATTACGTCGTTTTAGAGCATTTTTATGTGAATTTAATCGACAGTTTTTGAAAAAAATCAATGTTTTTTTGATAAACACTTTTTTAGGCCAAGTTATTGTTATTGCAAATTATATGGTTTTCTTGTAAAACTAGTAGTTATTCATTGGCAAAATTGCTTTGTTCTATTGTACTTCTGTACATTACGTCGTTTTAGAGCATTTTTATGTGAATTTAATCGACAGTTTTTGAAAAAAATCAATGTTTTTTTGATAAACACTGTTTTAGGCCAAGTTAGTGTTATTGCAAATGATATGGCTTTTCTGTAAAACTAGCAGTTATTCATTGGCAAAATGGCTTTGTTCTATTGTAGTTTTTTACTTTACTTCGTTTTAGAGCCTTTTCATGTGAATTTAATTGACAGTTTTTGAAAAAATCAATGTTTTTTTGATAAACACTGTTTTAAGCCAGGTTAGTGTTATTTCAAATGATATGGTTTTTTCTGTAAAATTAGCAGTTATTCATTGGCAAAATGGCTTTGTTCTATTGTACTTCTGTACATTACGTCGTTTTAGAGCATTTTTATGTGAATTTAATCGACAGTTTTTGAAAAAATCAATGTTTTTTTGATAAACACTTTTTTAGGCCAAGTTAGTGATATTGCAAATTATATGGTTTTTCTGAAAAACTAGCAGTTTATCATTGGCAAAATGGCTTTGCTCTATTGTAGTTCTGTACATCACGTCGTTTTAAAGCATTTTTATGTGAATTTAATTGACAGTTTTTGAAAAAATCAATGGTTTTTTGATAAACACTGTTTTAGGCCAAGTTAGTGTTATTGCAAATGATATGGTTTTTCTGTAAAACCAGCAGTTATTCATTGGCAAAATGGCTTTGTTCTATTGTAGTTTTGTACTTTACGTCGTTTTAGAGCATTTTTATGTGAATTTAATCGACAGTTTTTGAAAAAATCAATGTTTTTTTGATAAACACTGTTTTAGGCCAAGTTAGTGTAATTGCAAATAATATGGTTTTCTTGTAAAACTAGTAGTTATTCATTGGCAAAATGGCTTTAATCTATTGTAGTTCTGTACTCTACGTCGTTTTAAAGCATTTTTATGTGAATTTAATTGACAGTTTTTGAAAAAATCAATGTTTTTTTGATAAACACTGTTTTAGGCCAAGTTATTGTTAATGCAAATTATATGGTTTTCTTGTAAAACTAGTAGTTATTCATTGGCAAAATGGCTTTGTTCTATTGTACTTCTGTACATTACGTCGTTTTAGAGCATTTTTATGTGAATTTAATCGACAGTTTTTGAAAAAAATCAATGTTTTTTTGATAAACACTGTTTTAGGCCAAGTTAGTGTTATTGCAAATAATATGGTTTTCTTGTAAAACTAGTAGTTATTCATTGGCAAATTGGCTTTAATCTATTGTAGTTCTGTACTTTACGTCGTTTTAGTGCATTTTTATGTGAATTTAATTGACAGTTTTTGAAATAATCAATGTTTTTTTGATAAACACTGTTTTAGGCCAAGTTAGTGTTATTTCAAATGATATGGTTTTTTCTGTAAAATTAGCAGTTATTCATTGGCAAAATGGCTTTGTTCTATTGTACTTCTGTACATTACGTCGTTTTAGAGCATTTTTATGTGAATTTAATCGACAGTTTTTGAAAAAATCAATGTTTTTTTTTTACTAAACACTGTTTTAGGCCAAGTTAGTGTTATTGCAAATTATATGGTTTTTCTAAAAAACTAGCAGTTATTCATTGGCAAAATGGCTTTGTTCTATTGTAGTCTGTACATTACGTCGTTTTAAAGCATTTTTATGTGAATTTAATCGACAGTTTTTGAAAAAATCAATGTTTTTTTGATAAACACTGTTTTAGGCAAAGTTAGTGTTATTGCAAATGATATGGTTTTTCTGAAAAACTAGTAGTTATTCATTGGCAAAATGGCTTTGTTCTATTGTAGTTTTGTACTTTACGTCGTTTTAGAGCATTTTTATGTGAATTTAATTGACAGTTTTTGAAAAAATCAATGGTTTTTTGATAAACACTGTTTTAGGCCAAGTTAGTGTTATTGCAAATGATATGGTTTTTCTGTAAAACTAGCAGTTATTCATTGGCAAAATGGCTTTGTTCTATTGTAGTTTTGTACTTTACGTCGTTTTAGAGCATTTTTATGTGAATTTAATTGACAGTTTTTGAAAAAATCAATGGTTTTTTGATAAACACTGTTTTAGGCCAAGTTAGTGTTATTGCAAATTATATGGTTTTCTTGTAAAACTAGTAGTTATTCATTGGCAAAATGGCTTTGTTCTATTGTACTTCTGTACATTACGTCGTTTTAGAGCATTTTTATGTGAATTTAATCGACAGTTTTTGAAAAAAATCAATGTTTTTTTGATAAACACTGTTTTAGGCATAGTTAGTGTTATTGCAAATAATATGGTTTTCTTGTAAAACTAGTAGTTATTCATTGGCAAATTGGCTTTAATCTATTGTAGTTCTGTACTTTACGTCGTTTTAGTGCATTTTTATGTGAATTTAATTGACAGTTTTTGAAATAATCAATGTTTTTTTGATAAACACTGTTTTAGGCCAAGTTAGTGTTATTGCAAATAATATGGTTTTCTTGTAAAACTAGTAGTTATTCATTGGCAAAATGGCTTTAATCTATTGTAGTTCTGTACTCTACGTCGTTTTAAAGCATTTTTATGTGAATTTAATTGACAGTTTTTGAAAAAATCAATGTTTTTTTGATAAACACTGTTTTAGGCCAAGTTATTGTTATTGCAAATTATATGGTTTTTCTAAAAAACTAGCAGTTATTCATTGGCAAAATGGCTTTGTTCTATTGTAGTCTGTACATTACGTCGTTTTAGAGCATTTTTATGTGAATTTAATCGACAGTTTTTGAAAAAATCAATGTTTTTTTGATAAACACTGTTTTAGGCCAAGTTAGTGTTATTGCAACTGATATGGCTTTTCTGTAAAACTAGCAGTTATTCATTGGCAAAATGGCTTTGTTCTATTGTAGTTTTTTACTTTACTTCGTTTTAGAGCCTTTTTATGTGAATTTAATTGACAGTTTTTGAAAAAATCAATGTTTTTTTGATAAACACTGTTTTAAGCCAGGTTAGTGCTATTTCAAATGATATGGTTTTTTCTGTAAAATTAGCAGTTATTCATTGGCAAAATGGCTTTGTTCTATTGTACTTTTGTACATTACGTCGTTTTAGAGCATTTTTATGTGAATTTAATCGACAGTTTTTGAAAAAATCAATGTTTTTTTGATAAACACTTTTTTAGGCTAAGTTAGTGTTATTGCAAATGATATGGTTTTTCTGTAAAACCAGCAGTTATTCATTGGCAAAATGGCTTTGTTCTATTGTAGTTTTGTACTTTACGTCGTTTTAGAGCATTTTTATGTGAATTTAATCGACAGTTTTTGAAAAAATCAATGTTTTTTTGATAAACACTGTTTTAGGCCAAGTTAGTGTAATTGCAAATAATATGGTTTTCTTGTAAAACTAGTAGTTATTCATTGGCAAAAAGGCTTTAATCTATTGTAGTTCTGTACTCTACGTCGTTTTAAAGCATTTTTATGTGAATTTAATTGACAGTTTTTGAAAAAATCAATGTTTTTTTGATAAACACTGTTTTAGGCCAAGTTATTGTTATTGCAAATTATATGGTTTTCTTGTAAAACTAGTAGTTATTCATTGGCAAAATGGCTTTGTTCTATTGTACTTCTGTACATTACGTCGTTTTAGAGCATTTTTATGTGAATTTAATCGACAGTTTTTGAAAAAAATCAATGTTTTTTTGATAAACACTGTTTTAGGCCAAGTTAGTGTTATTGCAAATAATATGGTTTTCTTGTAAAACTAGTAGTTATTCATTGGCAAATTGGCTTTAATCTATTGTAGTTCTGTACTTTACGTCGTTTTAGTGCATTTTTATGTGAATTTAATTGACAGTTTTTGAAATAATCAATGTTTTTTTGATAAACACTGTTTTAGGCCAAGTTAGTGTTATTGCAAATAATATGGTTTTCTTGTAAAACTAGTAGTTATTCATTGGCAAATTGGCTTTAATCTATTGTAGTTCTGTACTTTACGTCGTTTTAGTGCATTTTTATGTGAATTTAATTGACAGTTTTTGAAATAATCAATGTTTTTTTGATAAACACTGTTTTAGGCCAAGTTATTGTTATTGCAAATTATATGGTTTTCTTGTAAAACTAGCAGTTATTCATTGGCAAAATGGCTTTGTTCTATTGTACTTCTGTACATTACGTCGTTTTAGAGCATTTTTATGTGAATTTAATCGACAGTTTTTGAAAAAAATCAATGTTTTTTTGATAAACACTTTTTTAGGCCAAGTTATTGTTATTGCAAATTATATGGTTTTCTTGTAAAACTAGTAGTTATTCATTGGCAAAATGGCTTTGTTCTATTGTACTTCTGTACATTACGTCGTTTTAGAGCATTTTTATGTGAATTTAATCGACAGTTTTTGAAAAAAATCAATGTTTTTTTGCTAAACACTGTTTTAGGCCAAGTTAGTGTTATTGCAAATGATATGGCTTTTCTGTAAAACTAGCAGTTATTCATTGGCAAAATGGCTTTGTTCTATTGTAGTTTTTTACTTTACTTCGTTTTAGAGCCTTTTTATGTGAATTTAATTGACAGTTTTTGAAAAAATCAATGTTTTTTTGATAAACACTGTTTTAAGCCAGGTTAGTGTTATTTCAAATGATATGGTTTTTTCTGTAAAATTAGCAGTTATTCATTGGCAAAATGGCTTTGTTCTATTGTACTTCTGTACATTACGTCGTTTTAGAGCATTTTTATGTGAATTTAATCGACAGTTTTTGAAAAAATCAATGTTTTTTTGATAAACACTTTTTTAGGCCAAGTTAGTGTTATTGCAAATTATATGGTTTTTCTGAAAAACTAGCAGTTTATCATTGGCAAAATGGCTTTGCTCTATTGTAGTTCTGTACATCACGTCGTTTTAGAGCATTTTTATGTGAATTTAATCGACAGTTTTTGAAAAAATCAATGGTTTTTTGATAAACACTGTTTTAGGCCAAGTTAGTGTTATTGCAAATGATATGGTTTTTCTGTAAAACCAGCAGTTATTCATTGGCAAAATGGCTTTGTTCTATTGTAGTTTTGTACTTTACGTCGTTTTAGAGCATTTTTATGTGAATTTAATCGACAGTTTTTGAAAAAATCAATGTTTTTTTGATAAACACTGTTTTAGGCCAAGTTAGTGTAATTGCAAATAATATGGTTTTCTTGTAAAACTAGTAGTTATTCATTGGCAAAATGGCTTTAATCTATTGTAGTTCTGTACTCTACGTCGTTTTAAAGCATTTTTATGTGAATTTAATTGACAGTTTTTGAAAAAATCAATGTTTTTTTGATAAACACTGTTTTAGGCCAAGTTAGTGTTAATGCAAATTATATGGTTTTCTTGTAAAACTAGTAGTTATTCATTGGCAAAATGGCTTTGTTCTATTGTACTTCTGTACATTACGTCGTTTTAGAGCATTTTTATGTGAATTTAATCGACAGTTTTTGAAAAAAATCAATGTTTTTTTGATAAACACTGTTTTAGGCCAAGTTAGTGTTATTGCAAATAATATGGTTTTCTTGTAAAACTAGTAGTTATTCATTGGCAAATTGGCTTTAATCTATTGTAGTTCTGTACTTTACGTCGTTTTAGTGCATTTTTATGTGAATTTAATTGACAGTTTTTGAAATAATCAATGTTTTTTTGATAAACACTGTTTTAGGCCAAGTTAGTGTTATTTCAAATGATATGGTTTTTCTGTAAAATTAGCAGTTATTCATTGGCAAAATGGCTTTGTTCTATTGTACTTCTGTACATTACGTCGTTTTAGAGCATTTTTATGTGAATTTAATCGACAGTTTTTGAAAAAATCAATGTTTTTTTTTTACTAAACACTGTTTTAGGCCAAGTTAGTGTTATTGCAAATTATATGGTTTTTCTAAAAAACTAGCAGTTATTCATTGGCAAAATGGCTTTGTTCTATTGTAGTCTGTACATTACGTCGTTTTAGAGCATTTTTATGTGAATTTAATCGACAGTTTTTGAAAAAATCAATGTTTTTTTGATAAACACTGTTTTAGGCAAAGTTAGTGTTATTGCAAATGATATGGTTTTTCTGAAAAACTAGTAGTTATTCATTGGCAAAATGGCTTTGTTCTATTGTAGTTTTGTACTTTACGTCGTTTTAGAGCATTTTTATGTGAATTTAATTGACAGTTTTTGAAAAAATCAATGGTTTTTTGATAAACACTGTTTTAGGCCAAGTTAGTGTTATTGCAAATGATATGGTTTTTCTGTAAAACTAGCAGTTATTCATTGGCAAAATGGCTTTAATCTATTGTAGTTTTGTACTTTACGTCATTCTAGAGCATTTTTATGTGAATTTAATCGACAGGTTTTGAAAAAATCAATGTTTTTTTGATAAACACTTTTTTAGGCCAAGTTAGTGTTATTGCAAATTATATGGTTTTTCTGAAAAACTAGCAGTTATTCATTAGCAAAATGGCTTTGTTCTATTGTAGTTCTGTACATTACGACGTTTCAGAGCATTTTTATGTGAATTTAATTGACAGTTTTTGAAAAAATCAATGTTTTTTTGATAAACACTGTTTTAGGCCAAGTTATTGTTATTGCAAATTATATGGTTTTTCTAAAAAACTAGCAGTTATTCATTGGCAAAATGGCTTTGTTCTATTGTAGTCTGTACATTACGTCGTTTTAGAGCATTTTTATGTGAATTTAATCGACAGTTTTTGAAAAAATCAATGTTTTTTTGATAAACACTGTTTTAGGCCAAGTTAGTGTTATTGCAAATGATATGGCTTTTCTGTAAAACTAGCAGTTATTCATTGGCAAAATGGCTTTGTTCTATTGTAGTTTTTTACTTTACTTCGTTTTAGAGCCTTTTTATGTGAATTTAATTGACAGTTTTTGAAAAAATCAATGTTTTTTTGATAAACACTGTTTTAAGCCAGGTTAGTGTTATTTCAAATGATATGGTTTTTTCTGTAAAATTAGCAGTTATTCATTGGCAAAATGGCTTTGTTCTATTGTACTTCTGTACATTACGTCGTTTTAGAGCATTTTTATGTGAATTTAATCGACAGTTTTTGAAAAAATCAATGTTTTTTTGATAAACACTGTTTTAGGCCAAGTTAGTGTAATTGCAAATAATATGGTTTTCTTGTAAAACTAGTAGTTATTCATTGGCAAAATGGCTTTAATCTATTGTAGTTCTGTACTCTACGTCGTTTTAAAGCATTTTTATGTGAATTTAATTGACAGTTTTTGAAAAAATCAATGTTTTTTTGATAAACACTGTTTTAGGCCAAGTTATTGTTATTGCAAATTATATGGTTTTCTTGTAAAACTAGTAGTTATTCATTGGCAAAATGGCTTTGTTCTATTGTACTTCTGTACATTACATCGTTTTAGAGCATTTTTATGTGAATTTAATCGACAGTTTTTGAAAAAAATCAATGTTTTTTTGATAAACACTGTTTAAGGCCAAGTTAGTGTTATTGCAAATAATATGGTTTTCTTGTAAAACTAGTAGTTATTCATTGGCAAATTGGCTTTAATCTATTGTAGTTCTGTACTTTACGTCGTTTTAGTGCATTTTTATGTGAATTTAATTGACAGTTTTTGAAATAATCAATGTTTTTTTGATAAACACTGTTTTAGGCCAAGTTAGTGTTATTGCAAATAATATGGTTTTCTTGTAAAACTAGTAGTTATTCATTGGCAAATTGGCTTTAATCTATTGTAGTTCTGTACTTTACTTCGTTTTAGTGCATTTTTATGTGAATTTAATTGACAGTTTTTGAAATAATCAATGTTTTTTTGATAAACACTGTTTTAGGCCAAGTTATTGTTATTGCAAATTATATGGTTTTCTTGTAAAACTAGCAGTTATTCATTGGCAAAATGGCTTTGTTCTATTGTACTTCTGTACATTACGTCGTTTTAGAGCATTTTTATGTGAATTTAATCGACAGTTTTTGAAAAAAATCAATGTTTTTTTGATAAACACTTTTTTAGGCCAAGTTATTGTTATTGCAAATTATATGGTTTTCTTGTAAAACTAGTAGTTATTCATTGGCAAAATGGCTTTGTTCTATTGTACTTCTGTACATTACGTCGTTTTAGAGCATTTTTATGTGAATTTAATCGACAGTTTTTGAAAAAAATCAATGTTCTTTTGATAAACACTGTTTTAGGCCAAGTTAGTGTTATTGCAAATGATATGGCTTTTCTGTAAAACTAGCAGTTATTCATTGGCAAAATGGCTTTGTTCTATTGTAGTTTTTTACTTTACTTCGTTTTAGAGCCTTTTCATGTGAATTTAATTGACAGTTTTTGAAAAAATCAATGTTTTTTTGATAAACACTGTTTTAAGCCAGGTTAGTGTTATTTCAAATGATATGGTTTTTTCTGTAAAATTAGCAGTTATTCATTGGCAAAATGGCTTTGTTCTATTGTACTTCTGTACATTACGTCGTTTTAGAGCATTTTTATGTGAATTTAATCGACAGTTTTTGAAAAAATCAATGTTTTTTTGATAAACACTTTTTTAGGCCAAGTTAGTGTTATTGCAAATTATATGGTTTTTCTGAAAAACTAGCAGTTTATCATTGGCAAAATGGCTTTGCTCTATTGTAGTTCTGTACATCACGTCGTTTTAGAGCATTTTTATGTGAATTTAATTGACAGTTTTTGAAAAAATCAATGGTTTTTTGATAAACACTGTTTTAGGCCAAGTTAGTGTTATTGCAAATGATATGGTTTTTCTGTAAAACCAGCAGTTATTCATTGGCAAAATGGCTTTGTTCTATTGTAGTTTTGTACTTTACGTCGTTTTAGAGCATTTTTATGTGAATTTAATCGACAGTTTTTGAAAAAATCAATGTTTTTTTGATAAACACTGTTTTAGGCCAAGTTAGTGTAATTGCAAATAATATGGTTTTCTTGTAAAACTAGTAGTTATTCATTGGCAAAATGGCTTTAATCTATTGTAGTTCTGTACTCTACGTCGTTTTAAAGCATTTTTATGTGAATTTAATTGACAGTTTTTGAAAAAATCAATGTTTTTTTGATAAACACTGTTTTAGGCCAAGTTATTGTTAATGCAAATTATATGGTTTTCTTGTAAAACTAGTAGTTATTCATTGGCAAAATGGCTTTGTTCTATTGTACTTCTGTACATTACGTCGTTTTAGAGCATTTTTATGTGAATTTAATCGACAGTTTTTGAAAAAAATCAATGTTTTTTTGATAAACACTGTTTTAGGCCAAGTTAGTGTTATTGCAAATAATATGGTTTTCTTGTAAAACTAGTAGTTATTCATTGGCAAATTGGCTTTAATCTATTGTAGTTCTGTACTTTACGTCGTTTTAGTGCATTTTTATGTGAATTTAATTGACAGTTTTTGAAATAATCAATGTTTTTTTGATAAACACTGTTTTAGGCCAAGTTAGTGTTATTTCAAATGATATGGTTTTTTCTGTAAAATTAGCAGTTATTCATTGGCAAAATGGCTTTGTTCTATTGTACTTCTGTACATTACGTCGTTTTAGAGCATTTTTATGTGAATTTAATCGACAGTTTTTGAAAAAATCAATGTTTTTTTTTTACTAAACACTGTTTTAGGCCAAGTTAGTGTTATTGCAAATTATATGGTTTTTCTAAAAAACTAGCAGTTATTCATTGGCAAAATGGCTTTGTTCTATTGTAGTCTGTACATTACGTCGTTTTAGAGCATTTTTATGTGAATTTAATCGACAGTTTTTGAAAAAATCAATGTTTTTTTGATAAACACTGTTTTAGGCAAAGTTAGTGTTATTGCAAATGATATGGTTTTTCTGAAAAACTAGTAGTTATTCATTGGCAAAATGGCTTTGTTCTATTGTAGTTTTGTACTTTACGTCGTTTTAGAGCATTTTTATGTGAATTTAATTGACAGTTTTTGAAAAAATCAATGGTTTTTTGATAAACACTGTTTTAGGCCAAGTTAGTGTTATTGCAAATGATATGGTTTTTCTGTAAAACTAGCAGTTATTCATTGGCAAAATGGCTTTGTTCTATTGTAGTTTTGTACTTTACGTCGTTTTAGAGCATTTTTATGTGAATTTAATTGACAGTTTTTGAAAAAATCAATGGTTTTTTGATAAACACTGTTTTAGGCCAAGTTAGTGTTATTGCAAATTATATGGTTTTCTTGTAAAACTAGTAGTTATTCATTGGCAAAATGGCTTTGTTCTATTGTACTTCTGTACATTACGTCGTTTTAGAGCATTTTTATGTGAATTTAATCGACAGTTTTTGAAAAAAATCAATGTTTTTTTGATAAACACTGTTTTAGGCCAAGTTAGTGTTATTGCAAATAATATGGTTTTCTTGTAAAACTAGTAGTTATTCATTGGCAAATTGGCTTTAATCTATTGTAGTTCTGTACTTTACGTCGTTTTAGTGCATTTTTATGTGAATTTAATTGACAGTTTTTGAAATAATCAATGTTTTTTTGATAAACACTGTTTTAGGCCAAGTTAGTGTTATTGCAAATAATATGGTTTTCTTGTAAAACTAGTAGTTATTCATTGGCAAAATGGCTTTAATCTATTGTAGTTCTGTACTCTACGTCGTTTTAAAGCATTTTTATGTGAATTTAATTGACAGTTTTTGAAAAAATCAATGTTTTTTTGATAAACACTGTTTTAGGCCAAGTTATTGTTATTGCAAATTATATGGTTTTTCTAAAAAACTAGCAGTTATTCATTGGCAAAATGGCTTTGTTCTATTGTAGTCTGTACATTACGTCGTTTTAGAGCATTTTTATGTGAATTTAATCGACAGTTTTTGAAAAAATCAATGTTTTTTTGATAAACACTGTTTTAGGCCAAGTTAGTGTTATTGCAACTGATATGGCTTTTCTGTAAAACTAGCAGTTATTCATTGGCAAAATGGCTTTGTTCTATTGTAGTTTTTTACTTTACTTCGTTTTAGAGCCTTTTTATGTGAATTTAATTGACAGTTTTTGAAAAAATCAATGTTTTTTTGATAAACACTGTTTTAAGCCAGGTTAGTGCTATTTCAAATGATATGGTTTTTTCTGTAAAATTAGCAGTTATTCATTGGCAAAATGGCTTTGTTCTATTGTACTTCTGTACATTACGTCGTTTTAGAGCATTTTTATGTGAATTTAATCGACAGTTTTTGAAAAAATCAATGTTTTTTTGATAAACACTTTTTTAGGCTAAGTTAGTGTTATTGCAAATGATATGGTTTTTCTGTAAAACCAGCAGTTATTCATTGGCAAAATGGCTTTTTTCTATTGTAATTTTGTACTTTACGTCGTTTTAGAGCATTTTTATGTGAATTTAATCGACAGTTTTTGAAAAAATCAATGTTTTTTTGATAAACACTGTTTTAGGCCAAGTTAGTGTAATTGCAAATAATATGGTTTTCTTGTAAAACTAGTAGTTATTCATTGGCAAAAAGGCTTTAATCTATTGTAGTTCTGTACTCTACGTCGTTTTAAAGCATTTTTATGTGAATTTAATTGACAGTTTTTGAAAAAATCAATGTTTTTTTGATAAACACTGTTTTAGGCCAAGTTATTGTTATTGCAAATTATATGGTTTTCTTGTAAAACTAGTAGTTATTCATTGGCAAAATGGCTTTGTTCTATTGTACTTCTGTACATTACGTCGTTTTAGAGCATTTTTATGTGAATTTAATCGACAGTTTTTGAAAAAAATCAATGTTTTTTTGATAAACACTGTTTTAGGCCAAGTTAGTGTTATTGCAAATAATATGGTTTTCTTGTAAAACTAGTAGTTATTCATTGGCAAATTGGCTTTAATCTATTGTAGTTCTGTACTTTACGTCGTTTTAGTGCATTTTTATGTGAATTTAATTGACAGTTTTTGAAATAATCAATGTTTTTTTGATAAACACTGTTTTAGGCCAAGTTAGTGTTATTGCAAATAATATGGTTTTCTTGTAAAACTAGTAGTTATTCATTGGCAAATTGGCTTTAATCTATTGTAGTTCTGTACTTTACGTCGTTTTAGTGCATTTTTATGTGAATTTAATTGACAGTTTTTGAAATAATCAATGTTTTTTTGATAAACACTGTTTTAGGCCAAGTTATTGTTATTGCAAATTATATGGTTTTCTTGTAAAACTAGCAGTTATTCATTGGCAAAATGGCTTTGTTCTATTGTACTTCTGTACATTACGTCGTTTTAGAGCATTTTTATGTGAATTTAATCGACAGTTTTTGAAAAAAATCAATGTTTTTTTGATAAACACTTTTTTAGGCCAAGTTATTGTTATTGCAAATTATATGGTTTTCTTGTAAAACTAGTAGTTATTCATTGGCAAAATGGCTTTGTTCTATTGTACTTCTGTACATTACGTCGTTTTAGAGCATTTTTATGTGAATTTAATCGACAGTTTTTGAAAAAAATCAATGTTTTTTTGATAAACACTGTTTTAGGCCAAGTTAGTGTTATTGCAAATGATATGGCTTTTCTGTAAAACTAGCAGTTATTCATTGGCAAAATGGCTTTGTTCTATTGTAGTTTTTTACTTTACTTCGTTTTAGAGCCTTTTTATGTGAATTTAATTGACAGTTTTTGAAAAAATCAATGTTTTTTTGATAAACACTGTTTTAAGCCAGGTTAGTGTTATTTCAAATGATATGGTTTTTTCTGTAAAATTAGCAGTTATTCATTGGCAAAATGGCTTTGTTCTATTGTACTTCTGTACATTACGTCGTTTTAGAGCATTTTTATGTGAATTTAATCGACAGTTTTTGAAATAATCAATGTTTTTTTGATAAACACTTTTTTAGGCCAAGTTAGTGTTATTGCAAATTATATGGTTTTTCTGAAAAACTAGCAGTTTATCATTGGCAAAATGGCTTTGCTCTATTGTAGTTCTGTACATCACGTCGTTTTAGAGCATTTTTATGTGAATTTAATTGACAGTTTTTGAAAAAATCAATGGTTTTTTGATAAACACTGTTTTAGGCCAAGTTAGTGTTATTGCAAATGATATGGTTTTTCTGTAAAACCAGCAGTTATTCATTGGCAAAATGGCTTTGTTCTATTGTAGTTTTGTACTTTACGTCGTTTTAGAGCATTTTTATGTGAATTTAATCGACAGTTTTTGAAAAAATCAATGTTTTTTTGATAAACACTGTTTTAGGCCAAGTTAGTGTAATTGCAAATAATATGGTTTTCTTGTAAAACTAGTAGTTATTCATTGGCAAAATGGCTTTAATCTATTGTAGTTCTGTACTCTACGTCGTTTTAAAGCATTTTTATGTGAATTTAATTGACAGTTTTTGAAAAAATCAATGTTTTTTTGATAAACACTGTTTTAGGCCAAGTTAGTGTTAATGCAAATTATATGGTTTTCTTGTAAAACTAGTAGTTATTCATTGGCAAAATGGCTTTGTTCTATTGTACTTCTGTACATTACGTCGTTTTAGAGCATTTTTATGTGAATTTAATCGACAGTTTTTGAAAAAAATCAATGTTTTTTTGATAAACACTGTTTTAGGCCAAGTTAGTGTTATTGCAAATAATATGGTTTTCTTGTAAAACTAGTAGTTATTCATTGGCAAATTGGCTTTAATCTATTGTAGTTCTGTACTTTACGTCGTTTTAGTGCATTTTTATGTGAATTTAATTGACTGTTTTTGAAATAATCAATGTTTTTTTGATAAACACTGTTTTAGGCCAAGTTAGTGTTATTTCAAATGATATGGTTTTTCTGTAAAATTAGCAGTTATTCATTGGCAAAATGGCTTTGTTCTATTGTACTTCTGTACATTACGTCGTTTTAGAGCATTTTTATGTGAATTTAATCGACAGTTTTTGAAAAAATCAATGTTTTTTTTTTACTAAACACTGTTTTAGGCCAAGTTAGTGTTATTGCAAATTATATGGTTTTTCTAAAAAACTAGCTGTTATTCATTGGCAAAATGGCTTTGTTCTATTGTAGTCTGTACATTACGTCGTTTTAGAGCATTTTTATGTGAATTTAATCGACAGTTTTTGAAAAAATCAATGTTTTTTTGATAAACACTGTTTTAGGCAAAGTTAGTGTTATTGCAAATGATATGGTTTTTCTGAAAAACTAGTAGTTATTCATTGGCAAAATGGCTTTGTTCTATTGTAGTTTTGTACTTTACGTCGTTTTAGAGCATTTTTATGTGAATTTAATTGACAGTTTTTGAAAAAATCAATGGTTTTTTGATAAACACTGTTTTAGGCCAAGTTAGTGTTATTGCAAATGATATGGTTTTTCTGTAAAACTAGCAGTTATTCATTGGCAAAATGGCTTTAATCTATTGTAGTTTTGTACTTTACGTCATTCTAGAGCATTTTTATGTGAATTTAATCGACAGGTTTTGAAAAAATCAATGTTTTTTTGATAAACACTTTTTTAGGCCAAGTTATTGTTATTGCAAATTATATGGTTTTTCTGAAAAACTAGCAGTTATTCATTAGCAAAATGGCTTTGTTCTATTGTAGTTCTGTACATTACGACGTTTTAGAGCATTTTTATGTGAATTTAATTGACAGTTTTTGAAAAAATCAATGGTTTTTTGATCAACACTGTTTTAGGCCAAGTTAGTGTTTTTGCAAATGATATGGTATTTCTGTAAAACCAGCAGTTATTCATTAGCAAAATGGCTTTGTTCTATTGTAGTTTTGTACTTTACGTCGTTTTAGAGCATTTTTATGTGAATTTAATCGACAGTTTTTGAAAAAATCAATGTTTTTTTGATAAACACTGTTTTAGGCCAAGTTAGTGTTATTGCAAATAATATGGTTTTCTTGTAAAACTAGTAGTTATTCATTGGCAAAATGGCTTTAATCTATTGTAGTTCTGTACTTTACGTCGTTTTAGAGCATTTTTATGTGAATTTAATCGACAGTTTTTGAAAAAATCAATGTTTTTTTGATAAACACTGTTTTAGGCCAAGTTAGTGTTATTGCAAATAATATGGTTTTCTTGTAAAACTAGTAGTTATTCATTGGCAAAATGGCTTTAATCTATTGTAGTTCTGTACTCTACGTCGTTTTAAAGCATTTTTATGTGAATTTAATTGACAGTTTTTGAAAAAATCAATGTTTTTTTGATAAACACTTTTTTAGGCCAAGTTAGTGTTATTGCAAATTATATGGTTTTCTTGTAAAACTAGTCGTTATTCATTGGCAAAATGGCTTTGTTCTATTGTACTTCTGTACATTACGTCGTTTTAGAGCATTTTTATGTGAATTTAATCGACAGTTTTTGAAAAAATCAATGTTTTTTTGATAAACACTGTTATAGGCCAAGTTAGTGTTATTGCAAATGATATGGCTTTTCTGTAAAACTAGCAGTTATTCATTGGCACAATGGCTTTGTTCTATTGTAGTTTTGTACTTTACTTCGTTTTAGAGCCTTTTTATGTGAATTTAATTGACAGTTTTTGAAAAAATCAATGTTTTTTTGATAAACACTGTTTTAAGCCAGGTTAGTGTTATTTCAAATGATATGGTTTTTTCTGTAAAATTAGCAGTTATTCATTGGCAAAATGGCTTTGTTCTATTGTACTTCTGTACATTACGTCGCTTTAGAGCATTTTTATGTGAATTTAATCGACAGTTTTTGAAAAAATCAATGTTTTTTTGATAAACACTTTTTTAGGCCAAGTTAGTGTTATTGCAAATTATATGGTTTTTCTGAAAAACTAGCAGTTTATCATTGGCAAAATGGCTTTGTTCTATTGTAGTTCTGTACATCACGTCGTTTTAGAGCATTTTTATGTGAATTTAATTGACAGTTTTTGAAAAAATCAATGGTTTTTTGATAAACACTGTTTTAGGCCAAGTTAGTGTTATTGCAAATGATATGGTTTTTCTGTAAAACCAGCAGTTATTCATTGGCAAAATGGCTTTGTTCTATTGTAGTTTTGTACTTTACGTCGTTTTAGAGCATTTTTATGTGAATTTAATCGACAGTTTTTGAAAAAATCAATGTTTTTTTGATAAACACTGTTTTAGGCCAAGTTAGTGTTATTGCAAATAATATGGTTTTCTTGTAAAAATAGTAGTTATTCATTGGCAAAATGGTTTTAATCTATTGTAGTTCTGTACTTTACGTCGTTTTAAAGCATTTTTATGTGAATTTAATCGACAGTTTTTGAAAAAATCAATGTTTTTTTGATAAACACTGTTTTAGGCCAAGTTAGTGTAATTGCAAATAATATGGTTTTCTTGTAAAACTAGTAGTTATTCATTGGCAAAATGGCTTTAATCTATTGTAGTTCTGTACTCTACGTCGTTTTAAAGCATTTTTATGTGAATTTAATTGACAGTTTTTGAAAAAATCAATGTTTTTTTGATAAACACTGTTTTAGGCCAAGTTAGTGTTATTGCAAGTTATATGGTTTTCCTGTAAAACTAGTAGTTATTCATTGGCAAAATGGCTTTGTTCTATTGTACTTCTGTACATTACGTCGTTTTAGAGCATTTTTATGTGAATTTAATCGACAGTTTTTGAAAAAATCAATGTTTTTTTGATAAACACTGTTTTGGGCCAAGTTAGTGTTATTGCAAATAATATGGTTTTCTTGTAAAACTAGTAGTTATTCATTGGCAAATTGGCTTTAATCTATTGTAGTTCTGTACTTTACGTCGTTTTAGTGCATTTTTATGTGAATTTAATTGACAGTTTTTGAAAAAATCAATGGTTTTTTGATCAACACTGTTTTAGGCCAAGTTAGTGTTATTTCAAATGATATGGTTTTTTCTGTAAAATTAGCAGTTATTCATTGGCAAAATGGCTTTGTTCTATTGTACTTCTGTACATTACGTCGTTTTAGAGCATTTTTATGTGAATTTAATCGACAGTTTTTGAAAAAATCAATGTTTTTTTTGCTAAACACTGTTTTAGGCCAAGTTAGTGTAATTGCAAATAATATGGTTTTTCTAAAAAACTAGCAGTTATTCATTGGCAAAATGGCTTTGTTCTATTGTAGTCTGTACATTACGTCGTTTTAGAGCATTTTTATGTGAATTTAATCGACAGTTTTTGAAAAAATCAATGTTTTTTTGATAAACACTGTTTTAGGCCAAGTTAGTGTTATTGCAAATGATATGGTTTTCTTGTAAAACTAGTAGTTATTCATTGGCAAAATGGCTTTAATCTATTGTAGTTTTGTACTTTACGTCGTTTTAGAGCATTTTTATGTGAATTTAATGGACAGTTTTTGAAAAAATCAATGTTCATTTGATAAACACTGTTTTAGGCCAAGTTAGTGTTATTGCAAATTATATGGTTTTTCTGAAAAACTAGTAGTTATTCATTGGCAAAATGGCTTTAATCTATTGTAGTTCTGTACTTTACGTCGTTTTAGAGCATTTTTACGTGAATTTAATCGACAGTTTTTGAAAAAATCAATGTTTTTTTGATAAACACTGTTTTAGGCCAAGTTAGTGTTATTGCAAATGATATGGTTTTTCTGTAAAACTAGTAGTTATTCATTGGCAAAATGGCCTTGTTCTATTGTAGTTCTATACTTTACGTCGTTTTAAAGCATTTTTATGTGAATTTAATTGACAGTTTTTGAAAAAATCAATGTTTTTTTGATAAACACTGTTTTAGGCCAAGTTAGTGTAATTGCAAATAATATGGTTTTCTTGTAAAACTAGTAGTTATTCATTGGCAAAATGGCTTTAATCTATTGTAGTTCTGTACTCTACGTCGTTTTAAAGCATTTTTATGTGAATTTAATTGACAGTTTTTGAAAAAATCAATGTTTTTTTGATAAACACTGTTTTAGGCCAAGTTAGTGTTAATGCAAATTATATGGTTTTCTTGTAAAACTAGTAGTTATTCATTGGCAAAATGGCTTTGTTCTATTGTACTTCTGTACATTACGTCGTTTTAGAGCATTTTTATGTGAATTTAATCGACAGTTTTTGAAAAAAATCAATGTTTTTTTGATAAACACTGTTTTAGGCCAAGTTAGTGTTATTGCAAATAATATGGTTTTCTTGTAAAACTAGTAGTTATTCATTGGCAAATTGGCTTTAATCTATTGTAGTTCTGTACTTTACGTCGTTTTAGTGCATTTTTATGTGAATTTAATTGACAGTTTTTGAAATAATCAATGTTTTTTTGATAAACACTGTTTTAGGCCAAGTTAGTGTTATTTCAAATGATATGGTTTTTCTGTAAAATTAGCAGTTATTCATTGGCAAAATGGCTTTGTTCTATTGTACTTCTGTACATTACGTCGTTTTAGAGCATTTTTATGTGAATTTAATCGACAGTTTTTGAAAAAATCAATGTTTTTTTTTTACTAAACACTGTTTTAGGCCAAGTTAGTGTTATTGCAAATTATATGGTTTTTCTAAAAAACTAGCAGTTATTCATTGGCAAAATGGCTTTGTTCTATTGTAGTCTGTACATTACGTCGTTTTAGAGCATTTTTATGTGAATTTAATCGACAGTTTTTGAAAAAATCAATGTTTTTTTGATAAACACTGTTTTAGGCAAAGTTAGTGTTATTGCAAATGATATGGTTTTTCTGAAAAACTAGTAGTTATTCATTGGCAAAATGGCTTTGTTCTATTGTAGTTTTGTACTTTACGTCGTTTTAGAGCATTTTTATGTGAATTTAATTGACAGTTTTTGAAAAAATCAATGGTTTTTTGATAAACACTGTTTTAGGCCAAGTTAGTGTTATTGCAAATGATATGGTTTTTCTGTAAAACTAGCAGTTATTCATTGGCAAAATGGCTTTAATCTATTGTAGTTTTGTACTTTACGTCATTCTAGAGCATTTTTATGTGAATTTAATCGACAGGTTTTGAAAAAATCAATGTTTTTTTGATAAACACTTTTTTAGGCCAAGTTAGTGTTATTGCAAATTATATGGTTTTTCTGAAAAACTAGCAGTTATTCATTAGCAAAATGGCTTTGTTCTATTGTAGTTCTGTACATTACGACGTTTTAGAGCATTTTTATGTGAATTTAATTGACAGTTTTTGAAAAAATCAATGGTTTTTTGATCAACACTGTTTTAGGCCAAGTTAGTGTTTTTGCAAATGATATGGTATTTCTGTAAAACCAGCAGTTATTCATTAGCAAAATGGCTTTGTTCTATTGTAGTTTTGTACTTTACGTCGTTTTAGAGCATTTTTATGTGAATTTAATCGACAGTTTTTGAAAAAATCAATGTTTTTTTGATAAACACTGTTTTAGGCCAAGTTAGTGTTATTGCAAATAATATGGTTTTCTTGTAAAACTAGTAGTTATTCATTGGCAAAATGGCTTTAATCTATTGTAGTTCTGTACTTTACGTCGTTTTAGAGCATTTTTATGTGAATTTAATCGACAGTTTTTGAAAAAATCAATGTTTTTTTGATAAACACTGTTTTAGGCCAAGTTAGTGTAATTGCAAATAATATGGTTTTCTTGTAAAACTAGTAGTTATTCATTGGCAAAATGGCTTTAATCTATTGTAGTTCTGTACTCTACGTCGTTTTAAAGCATTTTTATGTGAATTTAATTGACAGTTTTTGAAAAAATCAATGTTTTTTTGATAAACACTTTTTTAGGCCAAGTTAGTGTTATTGCAAATTATATGGTTTTCTTGTAAAACTAGTCGTTATTCATTGGCAAAATGGCTTTGTTCTATTGTACTTCTGTACATTACGTCGTTTTAGAGCATTTTTATGTGAATTTAATCGACAGTTTTTGAAAAAATCAATGTTTTTTTGATAAACACTGTTATAGGCCAAGTTAGTGTTATTGCAAATGATATGGCTTTTCTGTAAAACTAGCAGTTATTCATTGGCACAATGGCTTTGTTCTATTGTAGTTTTGTACTTTACTTCGTTTTAGAGCCTTTTTATGTGAATTTAATTGACAGTTTTTGAAAAAATCAATGTTTTTTTGATAAACACTGTTTTAAGCCAGGTTAGTGTTATTTCAAATGATATGGTTTTTTCTGTAAAATTAGCAGTTATTCATTGGCAAAATGGCTTTGTTCTATTGTACTTCTGTACATTACGTCGCTTTAGAGCATTTTTATGTGAATTTAATCGACAGTTTTTGAAAAAATCAATGGTTTTTTGATAAACACTGTTTTAGGCCAAGTTAGTGTTATTGCAAATGATATGGTTTTTCTGTAAAACTAGCAGTTATTCATTGGCAAAATGGCTTTAATCTATTGTAGTTTTGTACTTTACGTCATTCTAGAGCATTTTTATGTGAATTTAATCGACAGGTTTTGAAAAAATCAATGTTTTTTTGATAAACACTTTTTTAGGCCAAGTTAGTGTTATTGCAAATTATATGGTTTTTCTGAAAAACTAGCAGTTATTCATTAGCAAAATGGCTTTGTTCTATTGTAGTTCTGTACATTACGACGTTTTAGAGCATTTTTATGTGAATTTAATTGACAGTTTTTGAAAAAATCAATGGTTTTTTGATCAACACTGTTTTAGGCCAAGTTAGTGTTTTTGCAAATGATATGGTATTTCTGTAAAACCAGCAGTTATTCATTAGCAAAATGGCTTTGTTCTATTGTAGTTTTGTACTTTACGTCGTTTTAGAGCATTTTTATGTGAATTTAATCGACAGTTTTTGAAAAAATCAATGTTTTTTTGATAAACACTGTTTTAGGCCAAGTTAGTGTTATTGCAAATAATATGGTTTTCTTGTAAAACTAGTAGTTATTCATTGGCAAAATGGCTTTAATCTATTGTAGTTCTGTACTTTACGTCGTTTTAGAGCATTTTTATGTGAATTTAATCGACAGTTTTTGAAAAAATCAATGTTTTTTTGATAAACACTGTTTTAGGCCAAGTTAGTGTAATTGCAAATAATATGGTTTTCTTGTAAAACTAGTAGTTATTCATTGGCAAAATGGCTTTAATCTATTGTAGTTCTGTACTCTACGTCGTTTTAAAGCATTTTTATGTGAATTTAATTGACAGTTTTTGAAAAAATCAATGTTTTTTTGATAAACACTTTTTTAGGCCAAGTTAGTGTTATTGCAAATTATATGGTTTTCTTGTAAAACTAGTCGTTATTCATTGGCAAAATGGCTTTGTTCTATTGTACTTCTGTACATTACGTCGTTTTAGAGCATTTTTATGTGAATTTAATCGACAGTTTTTGAAAAAATCAATGTTTTTTTGATAAACACTGTTATAGGCCAAGTTAGTGTTATTGCAAATGATATGGCTTTTCTGTAAAACTAGCAGTTATTCATTGGCACAATGGCTTTGTTCTATTGTAGTTTTGTACTTTACTTCGTTTTAGAGCCTTTTTATGTGAATTTAATTGACAGTTTTTGAAAAAATCAATGTTTTTTTGATAAACACTGTTTTAAGCCAGGTTAGTGTTATTTCAAATGATATGGTTTTTTCTGTAAAATTAGCAGTTATTCATTGGCAAAATGGCTTTGTTCTATTGTACTTCTGTACATTACGTCGCTTTAGAGCATTTTTATGTGAATTTAATCGACAGTTTTTGAAAAAATCAATGTTTTTTTGATAAACACTTTTTTAGGCCAAGTTAGTGTTATTGCAAATTATATGGTTTTTCTGAAAAACTAGCAGTTTATCATTGGCAAAATGGCTTTGTTCTATTGTAGTTCTGTACATTACGTCGTTTTAGAGCATTTTTATGTGAATTTAATTGACAGTTTTTGAAAAAATCAATGGTTTTTTGATAAACACTGTTTTAGGCCAAGTTAGTGTTATTGCAAATGATATGGTTTTTCTGGAAAACCAGCAGTTATTCATTGGCAAAATGGCTTTGTTCTATTGTAGTTTTGTACTTTACGTCGTTTTAGAGCATTTTTATGTGAATTTAATCGACAGTTTTTGAAAAAATCAATGTTTTTTTGATAAACACTGTTTTAGGCCAAGTTAGTGTTATTGCAAATAATATGGTTTTCTTGTAAAAATAGTAGTTATTCATTGGCAAAATGGTTTTAATCTATTGTAGTTCTGTACTTTACGTCGTTTTAAAGCATTTTTATGTGAATTTAATCGACAGTTTTTGAAAAAATCAATGTTTTTTTGATAAACACTGTTTTAGGCCAAGTTAGTGTAATTGCAAATAATATGGTTTTCTTGTAAAACTAGTAGTTATTCATTGGCAAAATGGCTTTAATCTATTGTAGTTCTGTACTCTACGTCGTTTTAAAGCATTTTTATGTGAATTTAATTGACAGTTTTTGAAAAAATCAATGTTTTTTTGATAAACACTGTTTTAGGCCAAGTTAGTGTTATTGCAAATTATATGGTTTTCCTGTAAAACTAGTAGTTATTCATTGGCAAAATGGCTTTGTTCTATTGTACTTCTGTACATTACGTCGTTTTAGAGCATTTTTATGTGAATTTAATCGACAGTTTTTGAAAAAATCAATGTTTTTTTGATAAACACTGTTTTGGGCCAAGTTAGTGTTATTGCAAATAATATGGTTTTCTTGTAAAACTAGTAGTTATTCATTGGCAAATTGGCTTTAATCTATTGTAGTTCTGTACTTTACGTCGTTTTAGTGCATTTTTATGTGAATTTAATTGACAGTTTTTGAAAAAATCAATGGTTTTTTGATCAACACTGTTTTAGGCCAAGTTAGTGTTATTTCAAATGATATGGTTTTTTCTGTAAAATTAGCAGTTATTCATTGGCAAAATGGCTTTGTTCTATTGTACTTCTGTACATTACGTCGTTTTAGAGCATTTTTATGTGAATTTAATCGACAGTTTTTGAAAAAATCAATGTTTTTTTTGCTAAACACTGTTTTAGGCCAAGTTAGTGTAATTGCAAATAATATGGTTTTTCTAAAAAACTAGCAGTTATTCATTGGCAAAATGGCTTTGTTCTATTGTAGTCTGTACATTACGTCGTTTTAGAGCATTTTTATGTGAATTTAATCGACAGTTTTTGAAAAAATCAATGTTTTTTTGATAAACACTGTTTTAGGCCAAGTTAGTGTTATTGCAAATGATATGGTTTTCTTGTAAAACTAGTAGTTATTCATTGGCAAAATGGCTTTAATCTATTGTAGTTTTGTACTTTACGTCGTTTTAGAGCATTTTTATGTGAATTTAATGGACAGTTTTTGAAAAAATCAATGTTCATTTGATAAACACTGTTTTAGGCCAAGTTAGTGTTATTGCAAATTATATGGTTTTTCTGAAAAACTAGTAGTTATTCATTGGCAAAATGGCTTTAATCTATTGTAGTTCTGTACTTTACGTCGTTTTAGAGCATTTTTACGTGAATTTAATCGACAGTTTTTGAAAAAATCAATGTTTTTTTGATAAACACTGTTTTAGGCCAAGTTAGTGTTATTGCAAATGATATGGTTTTTCTGTAAAACTAGTAGTTATTCATTGGCAAAATGGCCTTGTTCTATTGTAGTTCTATACTTTACGTCGTTTTAAAGCATTTTTATGTGAATTTAATTGACAGTTTTTGAAAAAATCAATGTTTTTTTGATAAACACTGTTTTAGGCCAAGTTAGTGTTATTGCAAATAATATGGTTTTCTTGTAAAACTAGTAGTTATTCATTGGCAAAATGGCTTTAATCTATTGTAGTTTTGTTCTTTACGTCGTTTTAGAGCATTTTTATGTGAATTTAATAGACAGTTTTTGAAAAAATCAATGTTTTTTTGATAAACACTTTTTTAGGCCAAGTTAGTGTTATTGCAAATTATATGGTTTTTCTGAAAAACTAGCAGTTATTCATTAGCAAAATGGCTTTGTTCTATTGTAGTTCTGTACATTACGACGTTTTAGAGCATTTTTATGTGAATTTAATTGACAGTTTTTGAAAAAATCAATGGTTTTTTGATCAACACTGTTTTAGGCCAAGTTAGTGTTTTTGCAAATGATATGGTATTTCTGTAAAACCAGCAGTTATTCATTAGCAAAATGGCTTTGTTCTATTGTAGTTTTGTACTTTACGTCGTTTTAGAGCATTTTTATGTGAATTTAATCGACAGTTTTTGAAAAAATCAATGTTTTTTTGATAAACACTGTTTTAGGCCAAGTTAGTGTTATTGCAAATAATATGGTTTTCTTGTAAAACTAGTAGTTATTCATTGGCAAAATGGCTTTAATCTATTGTAGTTCTGTACTTTACGTCGTTTTAGAGCATTTTTATGTGAATTTAATCGACAGTTTTTGAAAAAATCAATGTTTTTTTGATAAACACTGTTTTAGGCCAAGTTAGTGTAATTGCAAATAATATGGTTTTCTTGTAAAACTAGTAGTTATTCATTGGCAAAATGGCTTTAATCTATTGTAGTTCTGTACTTTACGTCGTTTTAAAGCATTTTTATGTGAATTTAATTGACAGTTTTTGAAAAAATCAATGTTTTTTTGATAAACACTTTTTTAGGCCAAGTTAGTGTTATTGCAAATTATATGGTTTTCTTGTAAAACTAGTAGTTATTCATTGGCAAAATGGCCTTGTTCTATTGTAGTTCTATACTTTACGTCGTTTTAAAGCATTTTTATGTGAATTTAATTGACAGTTTTTGAAAAAATCAATGTTTTTTTGATAAACACTGTTTTAGGCCAAGTTAGTGTTATTGCAAATAATATGGTTTTCTTGTAAAACTAGTAGTTATTCATTGGCAAAATGGCTTTAATCTATTGTAGTTTTGTTCTTTACGTCGTTTTAGAGCATTTTTATGTGAATTTAATAGACAGTTTTTGAAAAAATCAATGTTTTTTTGATAAACACTTTTTTAGGCCAAGTTAGTGTTATTGCAAATTATATGGTTTTTCTGAAAAACTAGCAGTTATTCATTAGCAAAATGGCTTTGTTCTATTGTAGTTCTGTACATTACGACGTTTTAGAGCATTTTTATGTGAATTTAATTGACAGTTTTTGAAAAAATCAATGGTTTTTTGATCAACACTGTTTTAGGCCAAGTTAGTGTTTTTGCAAATGATATGGTATTTCTGTAAAACCAGCAGTTATTCATTAGCAAAATGGCTTTGTTCTATTGTAGTTTTGTACTTTACGTCGTTTTAGAGCATTTTTATGTGAATTTAATCGACAGTTTTTGAAAAAATCAATGTTTTTTTGATAAACACTGTTTTAGGCCAAGTTAGTGTTATTGCAAATAATATGGTTTTCTTGTAAAACTAGTAGTTATTCATTGGCAAAATGGCTTTAATCTATTGTAGTTCTGTACTTTACGTCGTTTTAGAGCATTTTTATGTGAATTTAATCGACAGTTTTTGAAAAAATCAATGTTTTTTTGATAAACACTGTTTTAGGCCAAGTTAGTGTAATTGCAAATAATATGGTTTTCTTGTAAAACTAGTAGTTATTCATTGGCAAAATGGCTTTAATCTATTGTAGTTCTGTACTTTACGTCGTTTTAAAGCATTTTTATGTGAATTTAATTGACAGTTTTTGAAAAAATCAATGTTTTTTTGATAAACACTTTTTTAGGCCAAGTTAGTGTTATTGCAAATTATATGGTTTTCTTGTAAAACTAGTAGTTATTCATTGGCAAAATGGCTTTGTTCTATTGTACTTCTGTACATTACGTCGTTTTAGAGCATTTTTATGTGAATTTAATCGACAGTTTTTGAAAAAATCAATGTTTTTTTGATTAACACTGTTTTAGGCCAAGTTAGTGTTATTGCAAATGATATGGTTTTTCTGTAAAACTAGTAGTTATTCATTGGCAAAATGGCCTTGTTCTATTGTAGTTCTATACTTTACGTCGTTTTAAAGCATTTTTATGTGAATTTAATTGACAGTTTTTGAAAAAATCAATGTTTTTTTGATAAACACTGTTTTAGGCCAAGTTAGTGTTATTGCAAATAATATGGTTTTCTTGTAAAACTAGTAGTTATTCATTGGCAAAATGGCTTTAATCTATTGTAGTTTTGTACTTTACGTCGTTTTAGAGCATTTTTATGTGAATTTAATAGACAGTTTTTGAAAAAATCAATGTTTTTTTGATAAACACTTTTTTAGGCCAAGTTAGTGTTATTGCAAATTATATGGTTTTTCTGAAAAACTAGCAGTTATTCATTAGCAAAATGGCTTTGTTCTATTGTAGTTCTGTACATTACGTCGTTTTAGAGCATTTTTATGTGAATTTAATCGACAGTTTTTGAAAAAATCAATGTTTTTTTGATAAACACTGTTATAGGCCAAGTTAGTGTTATTGCAAATGATATGGCTTTTCTGTAAAACTAGCAGTTATTCATTGGCACAATGGCTTTGTTCTATTGTAGTTTTGTACTTTACTTCGTTTTAGAGCCTTTTTATGTGAATTTAATTGACAGTTTTTGAAAAAATCAATGTTTTTTTGATAAACACTGTTTTAAGCCAGGTTAGTGTTATTTCAAATGATATGGTTTTTTCTGTAAAATTAGCAGTTATTCATTGGCAAAATGGCTTTGTTCTATTGTACTTCTGTACATTACGTCGTTTTAGAGCATTTTTATGTGAATTTAATCGACAGTTTTTGAAAAAATCAATGTTTTTTTGATAAACACTTTTTTAGGCCAAGTTAGTGTTATTGCAAATTATATGGTTTTTCTGAAAAACTAGCAGTTTATCATTGGCAAAATGGCTTTGTTCTATTGTAGTTCTGTACATCACGTCGTTTTAGAGCATTTTTATGTGAATTTAATTGACAGTTTTTGAAAAAATCAATGGTTTTTTGATAAACACTGTTTTAGGCCAAGTTAGTGTTATTACAAATGATATGGTTTTT
This sequence comes from Catostylus mosaicus, assembly GCA_964019065.1. Classification (NCBI taxonomy): domain Eukaryota; kingdom Metazoa; phylum Cnidaria; class Scyphozoa; order Rhizostomeae; family Catostylidae; genus Catostylus; species Catostylus mosaicus. Next base: position 4,091,872 of record OZ025200.1, on the reverse strand, counting down.
CTGTAAAACCAGCAGTTATTCATTGGCAAAATGGCTTTGTTCTATTGTAGTTTTGTACTTTACGTCGTTTTAGAGCACTTTTATGTGAATTTAATCGACAGTTTTTGAAAAAATCAATGTTTTTTTGATAAACACTGTTTTAGGCCAAGTTAGTGTTATTGCAAATAATATGGTTTTCTTGTAAAAATAGTAGTTATTCATTGGCAAAATGGTTTTAATCTATTGTAGTTCTGTACTTTACGTCGTTTTAAAGCATTTTTATGTGAATTTAATCGACAGTTTTTGAAAAAATCAATGTTTTTTTGATAAACACTGTTTTAGGCCAAGTTAGTGTAATTGCAAATAATATGGTTTTCTTGTAAAACTAGTAGTTATTCATTGGCAAAATGGCTTTAATCTATTGTAGTTCTGTACTCTACGTCGTTTTAAAGCATTTTTATGTGAATTTAATTGACAGTTTTTGAAAAAATCAATGTTTTTTTGATAAACACTGTTTTAGGCCAAGTTAGTGTTATTGCAAATTATATGGTTTTCCTGTAAAACTAGTAGTTATTCATTGGCAAAATGGCTTTGTTCTATTGTACTTCTGTACATTACGTCGTTTTAGAGCATTTTTATGTGAATTTAATCGACAGTTTTTGAAAAAATCAATGTTTTTTTGATAAACACTGTTTTGGGCCAAGTTAGTGTTATTGCAAATAATATGGTTTTCTTGTAAAACTAGTAGTTATTCATTGGCAAATTGGCTTTAATCTATTGTAGTTCTGTACTTTACGTCGTTTTAGTGCATTTTTATGTGAATTTAATTGACAGTTTTTGAAATAATCAATGTTTTTTTGATAAACACTGTTTTAGGCCAAGTTAGTGTTATTTCAAATGATATGGTTTTTTCTGTAAAATTAGCAGTTATTCATTGGCAAAATGGCTTTGTTCTATTGTAGTTCTGTACATCACGTCGTTTTAGAGCATTTTTATGTGAATTTAATTGACAGTTTTTGAAAAAATCAATGGTTTTTTGATAAACACTGTTTTAGGCCAAGTTAGTGTTATTACAAATGATATGGTTTTTCTGTAAAACCAGCAGTTATTCATTGGCAAAATGGCTTTGTTCTATTGTAGTTTTGTACTTTACGTCGTTTTAGAGCACTTTTATGTGAATTTAATCGACAGTTTTTGAAAAAATCAATGTTTTTTTGATAAACACTGTTTTAGGCCAAGTTAGTGTTATTGCAAATAATATGGTTTTCTTGTAAAAATAGTAGTTATTCATTGGCAAAATGGTTTTAATCTATTGTAGTTCTGTACTTTACGTCGTTTTAAAGCATTTTTATGTGAATTTAATCGACAGTTTTTGAAAAAATCAATGTTTTTTTGATAAACACTGTTTTAGGCCAAGTTAGTGTAATTGCAAATAATATGGTTTTCTTGTAAAACTAGTAGTTATTCATTGGCAAAATGGCTTTAATCTATTGTAGTTCTGTACTCTACGTCGTTTTAAAGCATTTTTATGTGAATTTAATTGACAGTTTTTGAAAAAATCAATGTTTTTTTGATAAACACTGTTTTAGGCCAAGTTAGTGTTATTGCAAATTATATGGTTTTCCTGTAAAACTAGTAGTTATTCATTGGCAAAATGGCTTTGTTCTATTGTACTTCTGTACATTACGTCGTTTTAGAGCATTTTTATGTGAATTTAATCGACAGTTTTTGAAAAAATCAATGTTTTTTTGATAAACACTGTTTTGGGCCAAGTTAGTGTTATTGCAAATAATATGGTTTTCTTGTAAAACTAGTAGTTATTCATTGGCAAATTGGCTTTAATCTATTGTAGTTCTGTACTTTACGTCGTTTTAGTGCATTTTTATGTGAATTTAATTGACAGTTTTTGAAATAATCAATGTTTTTTTGATAAACACTGTTTTAGGCCAAGTTAGTGTTATTTCAAATGATATGGTTTTTTCTGTAAAATTAGCAGTTATTCATTGGCAAAATGGCTTTGTTCTATTGTACTTCTGTACATTACGACGTTTTAGAGCATTTTTATGTGAATTTAATCGACAGTTTTTGAAAAAATCAATGTTTTTTTTGCTAAACACTGTTTTAGGCCAAGTTAGTGTAATTGCAAATAATATGGTTTTTCTGAAAAACTAGCTGTTATTCATTGGCAAAATGGCTTTGTTCTATTGTAGTTTTGTACTTTACGTCGTTTTACAGCATTTTTATGTGAATTTAATTGACAGTTTTTGAAAAAATCAATGTTTTTTTGATAAACACTGTTTTAGGCCAAGTTAGTGTTATTGCAAATGATATGGTTTTCTTGTAAAACTAGTAGTTATTCATTGGCAAAATGGCTTTAATCTATTGTAGTTTTGTACTTTACGTCGTTTTAGAGCATTTTTATGTGAATTTAATGCACAGTTTTTGAAAAAATCAATGTTCATTTGATAAACACTGTTTTAGGCCAAGTTAGTGTTATTGCAAATTATATGGTTTTTCTGAAAAACTAGTAGTTATTCATTGGCAAAATGGCTTTAATCTATTGTAGTTCTGTACTTTACGTCGTTTTAGAGCATTTTTACGTGAATTTAATCGACAGTTTTTGAAAAAATCAATGTTTTTTTGATAAACACTGTTTTAGGCCAAGTTAGTGTTATTGCAAATAATATGGTTTTCTTGTACAACTAGTAGTTATTCATTGGCAAAATGGCCTTGTTCTATTGTAGTTCTATACTTTACGTCGTTTTAAAGCATTTTTATGTGAATTTAATTGACAGTTTTTGAAAAAATCAATGTTCATTTGATAAACACTGTTTTAGGCCAAGTTAGTGTTATTGCAAATTATATGGTTTTTCTGAAAAACTAGTAGTTATTCATTGGCAAAATGGCTTTAATCTATTGTAGTTCTGTACTTTACGTCGTTTTAGAGCATTTTTACGTGAATTTAATCGACAGTTTTTGAAAAAATCAATGTTTTTTTGATAAACACTGTTTTAGGCCAAGTTAGTGTTATTGCAAATGATATGGTTTTTCTGTAAAACTAGTAGTTATTCATTGGCAAAATGGCCTTGTTCTATTGTAGTTCTATACTTTACGTCGTTTTAAAGCATTTTTATGTGAATTTAATTGACAGTTTTTGAAAAAATCAATGTTTTTTTGATAAACACTGTTTTAGGCCAAGTTAGTGTTATTGCAAATAATATGGTTTTCTTGTACAACTAGTAGTTATTCATTGGCAAAATGGCTTTAATCTATTGTAGTTTTGTACTTTACGTCGTTTTAGAGCATTTTTATGTGAATTTAATAGACAGTTTTTGAAAAAATCAATGTTTTTTTGATAAACACTGTTTTAGGCCAAGTTAGTGTTATTGCAAATTATATGGTTTTTCTGAAAAACTAGCAGTTATTCATTAGCAAAATGGCTTTGTTCTATTGTAGTTCTGTACATTACGACGTTTTAGAGCATTTTTATGTGAATTTAATTGACAGTTTTTGAAAAAATCAATGGTTTTTTGATAAACACTGTTTTAGGCCAAGTTAGTGTTATTGCAAATGATATGGTTTTTCTGTAAAACTAGCAGTTATTCATTGGCAAAATGGCTTTAATCTATTGTAGTTTTGTACTTTACGTCATTCTAGAGCATTTTTATGTGAATTTAATCGACAGGTTTTGAAAAAATCAATGTTTTTTTGATAAACACTTTTTTAGGCCAAGTTATTGTTATTGCAAATTATATGGTTTTTCTGAAAAACTAGCAGTTATTCATTAGCAAAATGGCTTTGTTCTATTGTAGTTCTGTACATTACGACGATTTAGAGCATTTTTATGTGAATTTAATCGACAGTTTTTGAAAAAATCAATGTTTTTTTTGCTAAACACTGTTTTAGGCCAAGTTAGCGTAATTGCAAATAATATGGTTTTTCTAAAAAACTAGCAGTTATTCATTGGCAAAATGGCTTTGTTTTATTGTAGTCTGTACATTACGTCGTTTTAGAGCATTTTTATGTGAATTTAATCGACAGTTTTTGAAAAAATCAATGTTTTTTTGATAAACACTGTTTTAGGCCAAGTTAGTGTTATTGCAAATGATATGGTTTTCTTGTAAAACTAGTAGTTATTCATTGGCAAAATGGCTTTAATCTATTGTAGTTTTGTACTTTACGTCGTTTTAGAGCATTTTTATGTGAATTTAATGGACAGTTTTTGAAAAAATCAATGTTCATTTGATAAACACTGTTTTAGGCCAAGTTAGTGTTATTGCAAATTATATGGTTTTTCTGAAAAACTAGTAGTTATTCATTGGCAAAATGGCTTTAATCTATTGTAGTTCTGTACTTTACGTCGTTTTAGAGCATTTTTACGTGAATTTAATCGACAGTTTTTGAAAAAATCAATGTTTTTTTGATAAACACTGTTTTAGGCCAAGTTAGTGTTATTGCAAATGATATGGTTTTTCTGTAAAACTAGTAGTTATTCATTGGCAAAATGGCCTTGTTCTATTGTAGTTCTATACTTTACGTCGTTTTAAAGCATTTTTATGTGAATTTAATTGACAGTTTTTGAAAAAATCAATGTTTTTTTGATAAACACTGTTTTAGGCCAAGTTAGTGTAATTGCAAATAATATGGTTTTCTTGTAAAACTAGTAGTTATTCATTGGCAAAATGGCTTTAATCTATTGTAGTTCTGTACTCTACGTCGTTTTAAAGCATTTTTATGTGAATTTAATTGACAGTTTTTGAAAAAATCAATGTTTTTTTGATAAACACTGTTTTAGGCCAAGTTAGTGTTAATGCAAATTATATGGTTTTCTTGTAAAACTAGTAGTTATTCATTGGCAAAATGGCTTTGTTCTATTGTACTTCTGTACATTACGTCGTTTTAGAGCATTTTTATGTGAATTTAATCGACAGTTTTTGAAAAAAATCAATGTTTTTTTGATAAACACTGTTTTAGGCCAAGTTAGTGTTATTGCAAATAATATGGTTTTCTTGTAAAACTAGTAGTTATTCATTGGCAAATTGGCTTTAATCTATTGTAGTTCTGTACTTTACGTCGTTTTAGTGCATTTTTATGTGAATTTAATTGACAGTTTTTGAAATAATCAATGTTTTTTTGATAAACACTGTTTTAGGCCAAGTTAGTGTTATTTCAAATGATATGGTTTTTCTGTAAAATTAGCAGTTATTCATTGGCAAAATGGCTTTGTTCTATTGTACTTCTGTACATTACGTCGTTTTAGAGCATTTTTATGTGAATTTAATCGACAGTTTTTGAAAAAATCAATGTTTTTTTTTTACTAAACACTGTTTTAGGCCAAGTTAGTGTTATTGCAAATTATATGGTTTTTCTAAAAAACTAGCAGTTATTCATTGGCAAAATGGCTTTGTTCTATTGTAGTCTGTACATTACGTCGTTTTAGAGCATTTTTATGTGAATTTAATCGACAGTTTTTGAAAAAATCAATGTTTTTTTGATAAACACTGTTTTAGGCAAAGTTAGTGTTATTGCAAATGATATGGTTTTTCTGAAAAACTAGTAGTTATTCATTGGCAAAATGGCTTTGTTCTATTGTAGTTTTGTACTTTACGTCGTTTTAGAGCATTTTTATGTGAATTTAATTGACAGTTTTTGAAAAAATCAATGGTTTTTTGATAAACACTGTTTTAGGCCAAGTTAGTGTTATTGCAAATGATATGGTTTTTCTGTAAAACTAGCAGTTATTCATTGGCAAAATGGCTTTAATCTATTGTAGTTTTGTACTTTACGTCATTCTAGAGCATTTTTATGTGAATTTAATCGACAGGTTTTGAAAAAATCAATGTTTTTTTGATAAACACTTTTTTAGGCCAAGTTAGTGTTATTGCAAATTATATGGTTTTTCTGAAAAACTAGCAGTTATTCATTAGCAAAATGGCTTTGTTCTATTGTAGTTCTGTACATTACGACGTTTTAGAGCATTTTTATGTGAATTTAATTGACAGTTTTTGAAAAAATCAATGGTTTTTTGATCAACACTGTTTTAGGCCAAGTTAGTGTTTTTGCAAATGATATGGTATTTCTGTAAAACCAGCAGTTATTCATTAGCAAAATGGCTTTGTTCTATTGTAGTTTTGTACTTTACGTCGTTTTAGAGCATTTTTATGTGAATTTAATCGACAGTTTTTGAAAAAATCAATGTTTTTTTGATAAACACTGTTTTAGGCCAAGTTAGTGTTATTGCAAATAATATGGTTTTCTTGTAAAACTAGTAGTTATTCATTGGCAAAATGGCTTTAATCTATTGTAGTTCTGTACTTTACGTCGTTTTAGAGCATTTTTATGTGAATTTAATCGACAGTTTTTGAAAAAATCAATGTTTTTTTGATAAACACTGTTTTAGGCCAAGTTAGTGTAATTGCAAATAATATGGTTTTCTTGTAAAACTAGTAGTTATTCATTGGCAAAATGGCTTTAATCTATTGTAGTTCTGTACTCTACGTCGTTTTAAAGCATTTTTATGTGAATTTAATTGACAGTTTTTGAAAAAATCAATGTTTTTTTGATAAACACTTTTTTAGGCCAAGTTAGTGTTATTGCAAATTATATGGTTTTCTTGTAAAACTAGTCGTTATTCATTGGCAAAATGGCTTTGTTCTATTGTACTTCTGTACATTACGTCGTTTTAGAGCATTTTTATGTGAATTTAATCGACAGTTTTTGAAAAAATCAATGTTTTTTTGATAAACACTGTTATAGGCCAAGTTAGTGTTATTGCAAATGATATGGCTTTTCTGTAAAACTAGCAGTTATTCATTGGCACAATGGCTTTGTTCTATTGTAGTTTTGTACTTTACTTCGTTTTAGAGCCTTTTTATGTGAATTTAATTGACAGTTTTTGAAAAAATCAATGTTTTTTTGATAAACACTGTTTTAAGCCAGGTTAGTGTTATTTCAAATGATATGGTTTTTTCTGTAAAATTAGCAGTTATTCATTGGCAAAATGGCTTTGTTCTATTGTACTTCTGTACATTACGTCGCTTTAGAGCATTTTTATGTGAATTTAATCGACAGTTTTTGAAAAAATCAATGTTTTTTTGATAAACACTTTTTTAGGCCAAGTTAGTGTTATTGCAAATTATATGGTTTTTCTGAAAAACTAGCAGTTTATCATTGGCAAAATGGCTTTGTTCTATTGTAGTTCTGTACATCACGTCGTTTTAGAGCATTTTTATGTGAATTTAATTGACAGTTTTTGAAAAAATCAATGGTTTTTTGATAAACACTGTTTTAGGCCAAGTTAGTGTTATTGCAAATGATATGGTTTTTCTGTAAAACCAGCAGTTATTCATTGGCAAAATGGCTTTGTTCTATTGTAGTTTTGTACTTTACGTCGTTTTAGAGCATTTTTATGTGAATTTAATCGACAGTTTTTGAAAAAATCAATGTTTTTTTGATAAACACTGTTTTAGGCCAAGTTAGTGTTATTGCAAATAATATGGTTTTCTTGTAAAAATAGTAGTTATTCATTGGCAAAATGGTTTTAATCTATTGTAGTTCTGTACTTTACGTCGTTTTAAAGCATTTTTATCTGAATTTAATCGACAGTTTTTGAAAAAATCAATGTTTTTTTGATAAACACTGTTTTAGGCCAAGTTAGTGTAATTGCAAATAATATGGTTTTCTTGTAAAACTAGTAGTTATTCATTGGCAAAATGGCTTTAATCTATTGTAGTTTTGTTCTTTACGTCGTTTTAGAGCATTTTTATGTGAATTTAATAGACAGTTTTTGAAAAAATCAATGTTTTTTTGATAAACACTTTTTTAGGCCAAGTTAGTGTTATTGCAAATTATATGGTTTTTCTGAAAAACTAGCAGTTATTCATTAGCAAAATGGCTTTGTTCTATTGTAGTTCTGTACATTACGACGTTTTAGAGCATTTTTATGTGAATTTAATTGACAGTTTTTGAAAAAATCAATGGTTTTTTGATCAACACTGTTTTAGGCCAAGTTAGTGTTTTTGCAAATGATATGGTATTTCTGTAAAACCAGCAGTTATTCATTAGCAAAATGGCTTTGTTCTATTGTAGTTTTGTACTTTACGTCGTTTTAGAGCATTTTTATGTGAATTTAATCGACAGTTTTTGAAAAAATCAATGTTTTTTTGATAAACACTGTTTTAGGCCAAGTTAGTGTTATTGCAAATAATATGGTTTTCTTGTAAAACTAGTAGTTATTCATTGGCAAAATGGCTTTAATCTATTGTAGTTCTGTACTTTACGTCGTTTTAGAGCATTTTTATGTGAATTTAATCGACAGTTTTTGAAAAAATCAATGTTTTTTTGATAAACACTGTTTTAGGCCAAGTTAGTGTAATTGCAAATAATATGGTTTTCTTGTAAAACTAGTAGTTATTCATTGGCAAAATGGCTTTAATCTATTGTAGTTCTGTACTTTACGTCGTTTTAAAGCATTTTTATGTGAATTTAATTGACAGTTTTTGAAAAAATCAATGTTTTTTTGATAAACACTTTTTTAGGCCAAGTTAGTGTTATTGCAAATTATATGGTTTTCTTGTAAAACTAGTAGTTATTCATTGGCAAAATGGCTTTGTTCTATTGTACTTCTGTACATTACGTCGTTTTAGAGCATTTTTATGTGAATTTAATCGACAGTTTTTGAAAAAATCAATGTTTTTTTGATTAACACTGTTTTAGGCCAAGTTAGTGTTATTGCAAATGATATAGTTTTTCTGTAAAACTAGTAGTTATTCATTGGCAAAATGGCCTTGTTCTATTGTAGTTCTATACTTTACGTCGTTTTAAAGCATTTTTATGTGAATTTAATTGACAGTTTTTGAAAAAATCAATGGTTTTTTGATCAACACTGTTTTAGGCCAAGTTAGTGTTTTTGCAAATGATATGGTATTTCTGTAAAACCAGCAGTTATTCATTAGCAAAATGGCTTTGTTCTATTGTAGTTTTGTACTTTACGTCGTTTTAGAGCATTTTTATGTGAATTTAATCGACAGTTTTTGAAAAAATCAATGTTTTTTTGATAAACACTGTTTTAGGCCAAGTTAGTGTTATTGCAAATAATATGGTTTTCTTGTAAAACTAGTAGTTATTCATTGGCAAAATGGCTTTAATCTATTGTAGTTCTGTACTTTACGTCGTTTTAGAGCATTTTTATGTGAATTTAATCGACAGTTTTTGAAAAAATCAATGTTTTTTTGATAAACACTGTTTTAGGCCAAGTTAGTGTAATTGCAAATAATATGGTTTTCTTGTAAAACTAGTAGTTATTCATTGGCAAAATGGCTTTAATCTATTGTAGTTCTGTACTTTACGTCGTTTTAAAGCATTTTTATGTGAATTTAATTGACAGTTTTTGAAAAAATCAATGTTTTTTTGATAAACACTTTTTTAGGCCAAGTTAGTGTTATTGCAAATTATATGGTTTTCTTGTAAAACTAGTAGTTATTCATTGGCAAAATGGCTTTGTTCTATTGTACTTCTGTACATTACGTCGTTTTAGAGCATTTTTATGTGAATTTAATCGACAGTTTTTGAAAAAATCAATGTTTTTTTGATTAACACTGTTTTAGGCCAAGTTAGTGTTATTGCAAATGATATAGTTTTTCTGTAAAACTAGTAGTTATTCATTGGCAAAATGGCCTTGTTCTATTGTAGTTCTATACTTTACGTCGTTTTAAAGCATTTTTATGTGAATTTAATTGACAGTTTTTGAAAAAATCAATGTTTTTTTGATAAACACTGTTTTAGGCCAAGTTAGTGTTATTGCAAATAATATGGTTTTCTTGTAAAACTAGTAGTTATTCATTGGCAAAATGGCTTTAATCTATTGTAGTTTTGTACTTTACGTCGTTTTAGAGCATTTTTATGTGAATTTAATAGACAGTTTTTGAAAAAATCAATGTTTTTTTGATAAACACTTTTTTAGGCCAAGTTAGTGTTATTGCAAATTATATGGTTTTTCTGAAAAACTAGCAGTTATTCATTAGCAAAATGGCTTTGTTCTATTGTAGTTCTGTACATTACGACGTTTTAGAGCATTTTTATGTGAATTTAATTGACAGTTTTTGAAAAAATCAATGGTTTTTTGATCAACACTGTTTTTGGCCAAGTTAGTGTTTTTGCAAATGATATGGTATTTCTGTAAAACCAGCAGTTATTCATTAGCAAAATGGCTTTGTTCTATTGTAGTTTTGTACTTTACGTCGTTTTAGAGCATTTTTATGTGAATTTAATCGACAGTTTTTGAAAAAATCAATGTTTTTTTGATAAACACTGTTTTAGGCCAAGTTAGTGTTATTGCAAATAATATGGGTTTCTTGTAAAACTAGTAGTTATTCATTGGCAAAATGGCTTTAATCTATTGTAGTTCTGTACTTTACGTCGTTTTAGAGCATTTTTATGTGAATTTAATCGACAGTTTTTGAAAAAATCAATGTTTTTTTGATAAACACTGTTTTAGGCCAAGTTAGTGTTATTGCATATTATATGGTTTTCTTGTAAAACTAGTAGTTAGTCATTGGCAAAATGGCTTTGTTCTATTGTACTTCTGTACATTACGTCGTTTTAGAGCATTTTTATGTGAATTTAATCGACAGTTTTTGAAAAAATCAATGTTTTTTTGATAAACACTGTTATAGGCCAAGTTAGTGTTATTGCAAATGATATGGCTTTTCTGTAAAACTAGCAGTTATTCATTGGCACAATGGCTTTGTTCTATTGTAGTTTTGTACTTTACTTCGTTTTAGAGCCTTTTTATGTGAATTTAATTGACAGTTTTTGAAAAAATCAATGTTTTTTTGATAAACACTGTTTTAAGCCAGGTTAGTGTTATTTCAAATGATATGGTTTTTTCTGTAAAATTAGCAGTTATTCATTGGCAAAATGGCTTTGTTCTATTGTACTTCTGTACATTACGTCGTTTTAGAGCATTTTTATGTGAATTTAATCGACAGTTGTTGAAAAAATCAATGTTTTTTTGATAAACACTTTTTTAGGCCAAGTTAGTGTTATTGCAAATTATATGGTTTTTCTGAAAAACTAGCAGTTTATCATTGGCAAAATGGCTTTGTTCTATTGTAGTTCTGTACATCACGTCGTTTTAGAGCATTTTTATGTGAATTTAATTGACAGTTTTTGAAAAAATCAATGGTTTTTTGATAAACACTGTTTTAGGCCAAGTTAGTGTTATTACAAATGATATGGTTTTTCTGTAAAACCAGCAGTTATTCATTGGCAAAATGGCTTTGTTCTATTGTAGTTTTGTACTTTACGTCGTTTTAGAGCACTTTTATGTGAATTTAATCGACAGTTTTTGAAAAAATCAATGTTTTTTTGATAAACACTGTTTTAGGCCAAGTTAGTGTTATTGCAAATAATATGGTTTTCTTGTAAAAATAGTAGTTATTCATTGGCAAAATGGTTTTAATCTATTGTACTTCTGTACTTTACGTCGTTTTAAAGCATTTTTATGTGAATTTAATCGACAGTTTTTGAAAAAATCAATGTTTTTTTGATAAACACTGTTTTAGGCCAAGTTAGTGTAATTGCAAATAATATGGTTTTCTTGTAAAACTAGTAGTTATTCATTGGCAAAATGGCTTTAATCTATTGTAGTTCTGTACTCTACGTCGTTTTAAAGCATTTTTATGTGAATTTAATTGACAGTTTTTGAAAAAATCAATGTTTTTTTGATAAACACTGTTTTAGGCCAAGTTAGTGTTATTGCAAATTATATGGTTTTCCTGTAAAACTAGTAGTTATTCATTGGCAAAATGGCTTTGTTCTATTGTACTTCTGTACATTACGTCGTTTTAGAGCATTTTTATGTGAATTTAATCGACAGTTTTTGAAAAAATCAATGTTTTTTTGATAAACACTGTTTTGGGCCAAGTTAGTGTTATTGCAAATAATATGGTTTTCTTGTAAAACTAGTAGTTATTCATTGGCAAATTGGCTTTAATCTATTGTAGTTCTGTACTTTACGTCGTTTTAGTGCATTTTTATGTGAATTTAATTGACAGTTTTTGAAATAATCAATGTTTTTTTGATAAACACTGTTTTAGGCCAAGTTAGTGTTATTTCAAATGATATGGTTTTTTCTGTAAAATTAGCAGTTATTCATTGGCAAAATGGCTTTGTTCTATTGTACTTCTGTACATTACGTCGTTTTAGAGCATTTTTATGTGAATTTAATCGACAGTTTTTGAAAAAATCAATGTTTTTTTTGCTAAACACTGTTTTAGGCCAAGTTAGTGTAATTGCAAATAATATGGTTTTTCTGAAAAACTAGCTGTTATTCATTGGCAAAATGGCTTTGTTCTATTGTAGTTTTGTACTTTACGTCGTTTTACAGCATTTTTATGTGAATTTAATTGACAGTTTTTGAAAAAATCAATGTTTTTTTGATAAACACTGTTTTAGGCCAAGTTAGTGTTATTGCAAATGATATGGTTTTCTTGTAAAACTAGTAGTTATTCATTGGCAAAATGGCTTTAATCTATTGTAGTTTTGTACTTTACGTCGTTTTAGAGCATTTTTATGTGAATTTAATGCACAGTTTTTGAAAAAATCAATGTTCATTTGATAAACACTGTTTTAGGCCAAGTTAGTGTTATTGCAAATTTTATGGTTTTTCTGAAAAACTAGTAGTTATTCATTGGCAAAATGGCTTTAATCTATTGTAGTTCTGTACTTTACGTCGTTTTAGAGCATTTTTACGTGAATTTAATCGACAGTTTTTGAAAAAATCAATGTTTTTTTGATAAACACTGTTTTAGGCCAAGTTAGTGTTATTGCAAATGATATGGTTTTTCTGTAAAACTAGTAGTTATTCATTGGCAAAATGGCCTTGTTCTATTGTATTTCTATACTTTACGTCGTTTTAAAGCATTTTTATGTGAATTTAATTGACAGTTTTTGAAAAAATCAATGTTCATTTGATAAACACTGTTTTAGGCCAAGTTAGTGTTATTGCAAATTATATGGTTTTTCTGAAAAACTAGTAGTTATTCATTGGCAAAATGGCTTTAATCTATTGTAGTTCTGTACTTTACGTCGTTTTAGAGCATTTTTACGTGAATTTAATCGACAGTTTTTGAAAAAATCAATGTTTTTTTGATAAACACTGTTTTAGGCCAAGTTAGTGTTATTGCAAATGATATGGTTTTTCTGTAAAACTAGTAGTTATTCATTGGCAAAATGGCCTTGTTCTATTGTAGTTCTATACTTTACGTCGTTTTAAAGCATTTTTATGTGAATTTAATTGACAGTTTTTGAAAAAATCAATGTTTTTTTGATAAACACTGTTTTAGGCCAAGTTAGTGTAATTGCAAATAATATGGTTTTCTTGTAAAACTAGTAGTTATTCATTGGCAAAATGGCTTTAATCTATTGTAGTTTTGTACTTTACGTCGTTTTAGAGCATTTTTATGTGAATTTAATAGACAGTTTTTGAAAAAATCAATGTTTTTTTGATAAACACTCTTTTAGGCCAAGTTAGTGTTATTGCAAATTATATGGTTTTCTTGTAAAACTAGCAGTTATTCATTAGCAAAATGGCTTTGTTCTATTGTAGTTCTGTACATTACGACGTTTTAGAGCATTTTTATGTGAATTTAATTGACAGTTTTTGAAAAAATCAATGGTTTTTTGATAAACACTGTTTTAGGCCAAGTTAGTGTAATTGCAAATAATATGGTTTTCTTGTAAAACTAGTAGTTATTCATTGGCAAAATGGCTTTAATCTATTGTAGTTCTGTACTCTACGTCGTTTTAAAGCATTTTTATGTGAATTTAATTGACAGTTTTTGAAAAAATCAATGTTTTTTTGATAAACAATTTTTTAGGCCAAGTTAGTGTTATTGCAAATTATATGGTTTTCTTGTAAAACTAGTAGTTATTCATTGCCAAAATGGCTTTGTTCTATTGTACTTCTGTACATTACGTCGTTTTAGAGCATTTTTATGTGAATTTAATCGACAGTTTTTGAAAAAATCAATGTTTTTTTGATAAACACTGTTATAGGCCAAGTTAGTGTTATTGCAAATGATATGGCTTTTCTGTAAAACTAGCAGTTATTCATTGGCACAATGGCTTTGTTCGATTGTAGTTTTGTACTTTACTTCGTTTTAGAGCCTTTTTATGTGAAATTAATTAACAGTTTTTGAAAAAATCAATGTTTTTTTGATAAACACTGTTTTAAGCCAGGTTAGTGTTATTTCAAATGATATGGTTTTTTCTGTAAAATTAGCAGTTATTCATTGGCAAAATGGCTTTGTTCTATTGTACTTCTGTACATTACGTCGTTTTAGAGCATTTTTATGTGAATTTAATCGACAGTTTTTGAAAAAATCAATGTTTTTTTGATAAACACTTTTTTAGGCCAAGTTAGTGTTATTGCAAATTATATGGTTTTTCTGAAAAACTAGCAGTTTATCATTGGCAAAATGGCTTTGTTCTATTGTAGTTCTGTACATCACGTCGTTTTAGAGCATTTTTATGTGAATTTAATTGACAGTTTTTGAAAAAATCAATGGTTTTTTGATAAACACTGTTTTAGGCCAAGTTAGTGTTATTGCAAATGATATGGTTTTTCTGTAAAACCAGCAGTTATTCATTGGCAAAATGGCTTTGTTCTATTGTAGTTTTGTACTTTACGTCGTTTTAGAGCATTTTTATGTGAATTTAATCGACAGTTTTTGAAAAAATCAATGTTTTTTTGATAAACACTGTTTTAGGCCAAGTTAGTGTTATTGCAAATAATATGGTTTTCTTGTAAAAATAGTAGTTATTCATTGGCAAAATGGTTTTAATCTATTGTACTTCTGTACATTACGTCGTTTTAGAGCATTTTTATGTGAATTTAATCGACAGTTTTTGAAAAAATCAATGTTTTTTTGATAAACACTGTTTTAGGCCAAGTTAGTGTAATTGCAAATAATATGGTTTTCTTGTAAAACTAGTAGTTATTCATTGGCAAATTGGCTTTAATCTATTGTAGTTCTGTACTTTACGTCGTTTTAGTGCATTTTTATGTGAATTTAATTGACAGTTTTTGAAAAAATCAATGTTTTTTTGATAAACACTGTTTTAGGCCAAGTTAGTGTTATTTCAAATGATATGGTTATTTCTGTAAAATTAGCAGTTATTCATTGGCAAAATGGCTTTGTTCTATTGTACTTCTGTACATTACGTCGTTTTAGAGCATTTTTATGTGAATTTAATCGACAGTTTTTGAAAAAATCAATGTTTTTTTTGCTAAACACTGTTTTAGGCCAAGTTAGTGTAATTGCAAATAATATGGTTTTTCTAAAAAACTAGCAGTTATTCATTGGCAAAATGGCTTTGTTCTATTGTAGTCTGTACATTACGTCGTTTTAGAGCATTTTTATGTGAATTTAATCGACAGTTTTTGAAAAAATCAATGTTTTTTTGATAAACACTGTTTTAGGCCAAGTTAGTGTTATTGCAAATGATATGGTTTTTCTGAAAAACTAGCAGTTATTCATTGGCAAAATGGCTTTGTTCTATTGTAGTTTTGTACTTTACGTCGTTTTAGAGCATTTTTATGTGAATTTAATTGACAGTTTTTGAAAAAATCAATGTTTTTTTGATAAACACTGTTTTAGGCCAAGTTAGTGTTATTGCAAATGATATGGTTTTCTTGTAAAACTAGTAGTTATTCATTGGCAAAATGGCTTTAATCTATTGTAGTTTTGTACTTTACGTCGTTTTAGAGCATTTTTATGTGAATTTATTGGACAGTTTTTGAAAAAATCAATGTTCATTTGATAAACACTGTTTTAGGCCAAGTTAGTGTTATTGCAAATTATATGGTTTTTCTGAAAAACTAGTAGTTATTCATTGGCAAAATGGCTTTAATCTATTGTAGTTCTGTACTTTACGTCGTTTTAGAGCTTTTTTACGTGAATTTAATCGACAGTTTTTGAAAAAATCAATGTTTTTTTGATAAACACTGTTTTAGGCCAAGTTAGTGTTATTGCAAATGATATGGTTTTTCTGTAAAACTAGTAGTTATTCATTGGCAAAATGGCCTTGTTCTATTGTAGTTCTATACTTTACGTCGTTTTAAAGCATTTTTATGTGAATTTAATTGACAGTTTTTGAAAAAATCAATGTTTTTTTTGCTAAACACTGTTTTAGGCCAAGTTAGTGTAATTGCAAATAATATGGTTTTTCTAAAAAACTAGCAGTTATTCATTGGCAAAATGACTTTGTTCTATTGTAGTCTGTACATTACGTCGTTTTAGAGCATTTTTATGTGAATTTAATCGACAGTTTTTGAAAAAATCAATGTTTTTTTGATAAACACTGTTTTAGGCCAAGTTAGTGTTATTGCAAATGATATGGTTTTTCTGAAAAACTAGCAGTTATTCATTGGCAAAATGGCTTTGTTCTATTGTAGTTTTGTACTTTACGTCGTTTTAGAGCATTTTTATGTGAATTTAATTGACAGTTTTTGAAAAAATCAATGTTTTTTTGATAAACACTGTTTTAGGCCAAGTTAGTGTTATTGCAAATGATATGGTTTTCCTGTAAAACTAGTAGTTATTCATTGGCAAAATGGCTTTAATCTATTGTAGTTTTGTACTTTACGTCGTTTTAGAGCATTTTTATGTGAATTTAATGCACAGTTTTTGAAAAAATCAATGTTCATTTGATAAACACTGTTTTAGGCCAAGTTAGTGTTATTGCAAATTATATGGTTTTTCTGAAAAACTAGTAGTTATTCATTGGCAAAATGGCTTTAATCTATTGTAGTTCTGTACTTTACGTCGTTTTAGAGCATTTTTACGTGAATTTAATCGACAGTTTTTGAAAAAATCAATGTTTTTTTGATAAACACTGTTTTAGGCCAAGTTAGTGTTATTGCAAATGATATGGTTTTTCTGTAAAACTAGTAGTTATTCATTGGCAAAATGGCCTTGTTCTATTGTAGTTCTATACTTTACGTCGTTTTAAAGCATTTTTATGTGAATTTAATTGACAGTTTTTGAAAAAATCAATGTTTTTTTGATAAACACTGTTTTAGGCCAAGTTAGTGTTATTGCAAATAATATGGTTTTCTTGTAAAACTAGTAGTTATTCATTGGCAAAATTGCTTTAATCTATTGTAGTTTTGTACTTTACGTCGTTTTAGAGCATTTTTATGTGAATTTAATAGACAGTTTTTGAAAAAATCCATGTTTTTTTGATAAACACTTTTTTAGGCCAAGTTAGTGTAATTGCAAATAATATGGTTTTCTTAAAAAACTAGTAGTTATTCATTGGCAAAATGGCTTTAATCTATGGTAGTTTTGTACTTTACGTCGTTTTAGAGCATTTTTATGTGAATTTAATCGACAGTTTTTGAAAAAATCAATGTTTTTTTGATAAACACTGTTTTAGGCCAAGTTAGTGTCATTGCAAATAATATGGTTTTCTTGTAAAACTAGTAGTTATTCATTGGCAAAATGGCTTTAATCTATTGTAGTTCTGTACTTTACGTCGTTTTAGAGCATTTTTATGTGAATTTAATCGACAGTTTTTGAAAAAATCAATGTTTTTTTGATAAACACTTTTTTAGGCCAAGTTAGTGTTATTGCAAATGATATGGTTTTTCTGTAAAACTAGCAGTTATTCATTGGCAAAATGGCTTTAATCTATTGTAGTTTTGTACTTTACGTCGTTTTAGAGCATTTTTATGTGAATTTAATGGACAGTTTTTGAAAAAATCAATGTTCTTTTGATAAACACTGTTTTAGGCCAAGTTAGTGTTATTGCAAATAATATGGTTTTCTTGTAAAACTAGTAGTTATTCATTGGCAAAATGGCTTTAATCTATTGTAGTTTTGTACTTTACCTCGTTTTAGAGCATTTTTATGTGAATTTAATAGACAGTTTTTGAAAAAATCAATGTTTTTTTGATAAACACTGTTTTAGGCCAAGTTAGTGTAATTGCAAATAATATGGTTTTCTTAAAAAACTAGTAGTTATTCATTGGCAAAATGGCTTTAATCTATTGTAGTTTTGTACTTTACGTCGTTTTAGAGCATTTTTATGTGAATTTAATGGACAGTTTTTGAAAAAATCAATGTTCTTTTGATAAACACCGTTTTAGGCCAAGTTAGTGTTATTGCAAATAATATGGTTTTCTTGTAAAACTAGTGGTTATTCATTGGCAAAATGGCTTTAATCTATTGTAGTTCTGTACTTTACGTCGTTTTAGAGCATTTTTACTTGAATTTAATCGACAGTTTTTGAAAAAATCAATGTTTTTTTGATAAACACTGTTTTAGGCCAAGTTAGTGTTATTGCAAATGATATGGTTTTTCTGTAAAACTAGTAGTTATTCATTGGCAAAATGGCCTTGTTCTATTGTAGTTCTATACTTTACGTCGTTTTAAAGCATTTTTATGTGAATTTAATTGACAGTTTTTGAAAAAATCAATGTTTTTTTGATAAACACTGTTTTATGGCAAGTTAGTGTTATTGAAAATAATATGGTTTTCTTGTAAAACTAGTAGTTATTCATTGGCAAAATGGCTTAAATCTATTGCAGTTTTGTACTTTACGTCGTTTTAGAGCATTTTTATGTGAATTTAATCGACAGTTTTTGAAAAAATCAATGTTTTTTTGATAAACACTGTTTTAGGCAAGGTTAGTGTCATTGCAAATAATATGGTTTTCTTGTAAAACTAGTAGTTATTCATTGGCAAAATGGCTTTAATCTATTGTAGTTCTGTACTCTACGTCGTTTTAAAGCATTTTTATGTGAATTTAATTGACAGTTTTTGATAAAATCAATGTTTTTTTGATAAACACTTTTTTAGGCCAAGTTAGTGTTATTGCAAATTATATGGTTTTTCTGAAAAACTAGCAGTTATTCATTGGCCAAATTGCTTTGTTTTATTGTAGTTTTGTACTTTACGTCGTTTTAGAGCATTTTTATGTGAATTTAATCGACAGTTTTTGAAAAAATCAATGTTTTTTTGATAAACACTGTTTTAGGCCAAGTTAGTGTTATTGCAAATAATATGGTTTTCTTGTAAAACTAGTAGTTATTCATTGGCCAAATGGCTTTAATCTATTGTAGTTCTTTACTTTACGACGTTTTAGAGCATTTTTATGTGAATTTAATCGACAGTTTTTGAAAAAAACAATGTTTTTTTGATAAACACTGTTTTAGGCCAAGTTAGTGTTATTGCAAATGATATGGTTTTTCTGTAAAACCAGCAATTATTCATTGGCAAAATGGCTTTGTTCTATTGTAGTTTTGTACTTTACGTCGTTTTAGAGCATTTTTATGTGAATTTAATCGACAGTTTTTGAAAAAATCAATGTTTTTTTGATAAACACTGTTTTAGCCCAAGTTAGTGTTATTGCAAATGATATGGTTTTTCTGTAAAACTAGCAGTTATTCATTGGCAAAATGGCTTTGTTCTATTGTAGTTTTGTACTTTACGTCGTTTTAGAGCATTTTTATGTGAATTTAATCGACAGTTTTTGAAAAAATCAATGTTTTTTTGATAAACACTGTTTTAGGCCAAGTTAGTGTAATTGCAAATAATATGGTTTTCTTGTAAAACTAGTAGTTATTCATTGGCAAAATGGCTTTGTTCCATTGTAGTTTTGTACTTTACGTCGTTTTAGAGCATTTTTATGTGAATTTAATCGACAGTTTTTGAAAAAATCAATGTTTTTTTGATAAACACTGTTTTAGGCCAAGTTAGTGTAATTGCAAATAATATGGTTTTCTTGTAAAACTAGTAGTTATTCATTGGCCAAATGGCTTTAATCTATTGTAGTTCTGTACTTTACGTCGTTTTAGAGCATTCTTAAGTGAATTTAATCGACAGTTTTTGAAAAAAACAATGTTTTTTTGATAAACACTGTTTTAGGCCAAGTTAGTGTTATTGCAAATGATATGGTTTTTCTGTAAAACAAGCAGTTATTCATTGGCAAAATGGCTTTAATCTATTGTAGTTCTGTACATTACGTCGTTTTAGAGCATTTTTATGTGAATTTAATCGACAGTTTTTGAAAAAATCAATGTTTTTTTGATAAACACTGTTTTAGGCCAAGTTAGTGTAATTGCAAATAATATGGTTTTCTTAAAAAACTAGTAGTTATTCATTGGCAAAATGGCTTTAATCTATTGTAGTTTTGTACTTTACGTCGTTTTAGAGCATTTTTATGTGAATTTAATCGACAGTTTTTGAAAAAATCAATGTTTTTTTGATAAATACTGTTTTAGGCCAAGTTAGTGTAATTGGAAATAATATGGTTTTCTTGTAAAACTAGTAGTTATTCATTGGCAAAATGGCTTTAATCTATTGTAGTTCTGTACTCTACGTCGTTTTAAAGCATTTTTATGTGAATTTAATTGACAGTTTTTGAAAAAATCAATGTTTTTTTGATAAACACTTTTTTAGGCCAAGTTAGTGTTATTGCAAATTATATGGTTTTTCTGAAAAACTAGCAGTTATTTATTGGCAAAATTGCTTTGTTCTATTGTAGTTTTGTACTTTACGTCGTTTTAGAGCATTTTTATGTGAATTTAATCGACAGTTTTTGAAAAAATCAATGTTTTTTTGATAAACACTGTTTTAGGCCAAGTTAGTGTTATTGCAAATAATATGGTTTTCTTGTAAAACTAGTAGTTATTCATTAGCCAAATGGCTTTAATCTATTGTAGTTCTGTACTTTACGTCGTTTTAGAGCATTTTTATGTGAATTTAATCGACAGTTTTTGAAAAAATCAATGTTTTTTTGATAAACACTGTTTTAGGCCAAGTTAGTGTTATTGCAAATGATATGGTTTTTCTGTAAAACTAGCAGTTATTCATTGGCAAAATGGCTTTGTTCTATTGTAGTTTTGTACTTTACGTCGTTTTAGAGCATTTTTATGTGAATTTAATCGACAGTTTTTGAAAAAATCAATGTTTTTTTGATAAATACTGTTTTAGGCCAAGTTAGTGTAATTGCAAATAATATGGTTTTCTTGTAAAACTAGTAGTTATTCATTGGCAAAATGGCTTTAATCTATTGTAGTTCTGTACTCTACGTCGTTTTAAAGCATTTTTATGTGAATTTAATTGACAGTTTTTGAAAAAATCAATGCTTTTTTGATAAACACTTTTTTAGGCCAAGTTAGTGTTATTGCAAATTATATGGTTTTTCTGAAAAACTAGCAGTTATTTATTGGCAAAATTGCTTTGTTCTATTGTAGTTTTGTACTTTACGTCGTTTTAGAGCATTTTTATGTGAATTTAATCGACAGTTTTTGAAAAAATCAATGTTTTTTTGATAAACACTGTTTTAGGCCAAGTTAGTGTTATTGCAAATAATATGGTTTTCTTGTAAAACTAGTAGTTATTCATTAGCCAAATGGCTTTAATCTATTGTAGTTCTGTACTTTACGTCGTTTTAGAGCATTTTTATGTGAATTTAATCGACAGTTTTTGAAAAAATCAATGTTTTTTTGATAAACACTGTTTTAGGCCAAGTTAGTGTTATTGCAAATGATATGGTTTTTCTGTAAAACTAGCAGTTATTCATTGGCAAAATGGCTTTGTTCTATTGTAGTTTTGTACTTTACGTCGTTTTAGAGCATTTTTATGTGAATTTAATTGACAGTTTTTGAAAAAATCAATGTTTTTTTGATAAACACTGTTTTAGGCCAAGTTAGTGTAATTGCAAATAATATGGTTTTCTTGTAAAACTAGTAGTTATTCATTGGCAAAATGGCTTTGTTCTATTGTACTTCTGTACATTACGTCGTTTTAGAGCATTTTTATGTGAATTTAATGCACAGTTTTTGAAAAAATCAATGTTTTTTTGATAAACACTGTTTTAGGCCAAGTTAGTGTAATTGCAAATAATATGGTTTTCTTTTAAAACTAGTAGTTATTCATTGGCAAAATGGCTTTAATCCATTGTAGTTCTGTACATTACGTCGTTTTAGAGTATTTTTATGTGAATTTAATTGACAGTTTTTGAAAAAATCAATGGTTTTTTGATAAACACTGTTTTAGGCCAAGTTAGTGTATTGCAAATGATATGGTTTTTCTGTAAAACCAGCAGTTATTCATTGGCAAAATGGCTTTGTTCTATTGTAGTTTTGTACTTTACGTCGTTTTAGAGCATTTTTATGTGAATTTAATCGACAGTTTTTGAAAAAATCAATGTTTTTTTGATAAACACTGTTTTAGGCCAAGTTAGTGTAATTGCAAATAATATGGTTTTCTTGTAAAACTAGTAGTTATTCATTGGCAAAATGGCTTTGTTCTATTGTACTTCTGTACATTACGTCGTTTTAGAGCATTTTTATGTGAATTTAATTGACAGTTTTTGAAAAAATCAATGTTTTTTTGATAAACACTGTTTTAGGCCAAGTTAGTGTAATTGCAAATAATATGGTTTTCTTGTAAAACTAGTAGTTATTCATTGGCAAAATGGCTTTAATCTATTGTAGTTCTGTACATTACGTCGTTTTAGAGCATTTTTATGTGAATTTAATTGACAGTTTTTGAAAAAATCAATGGTTTTTTGATAAACACTGTTTTAGGCCAAGTTAGTGTAATTGCAAATAATATGGTTTTCTTGTAAAACTAGTAGTTATTCATTGGCAAAATGGCTTTAATTCATTGTAGTTTTGTACTTTACTTCGTTTTAGAGCATTTTTATGTGAATTTAATTGACAGTTTTTGAAAAAATCAATGTTTTTTTGATAAACACTGTTTTAGGCCAAGTTAGTGTAATTGCAAATAATATGGTTTTCTTGTAAAACTAGTAGTTATTCATTGGCAAAATGGCTTTAATCTATTGTAGTTCTGTACTCTACGTCGTTTTAAAGCATTTTTATGTGAATTTAATTCACAGTTTTTGAAAAAATCAATGTTTTTTTGATAAACACTGTTTTAGGCCAAGTTAGTGTTATTGCAAATTATATGGTTTTTCTTAAAAACTAGCAGTTATTCATTGGCAAAATTGCTTTGTTCTATTGTAGTTCTGTACTTTACGTCGTATTAGAGGATTTTTATGTGAATTTAATCGACAGTTTTTGAAAAAATCAATGTTTTTTTGATAAACACTGTTTTAGGCCAAGTTAGTGTTATTGCAAATAATATGGTTTTCTTGTAAAACTAGTAGTTATTCATTCGCCAAATGGCTTTAATCTATTGTAGTTCTGTACTTTACGTCGTTTTAGAGCATTTTTATGTGAATTTAATCGACAGTTTTTGAAAAAATCAATGTTTTTTTGATAAACACTGTTTTAGGCCAAGTTAGTGTTATTGCAAATGATATGGTTTTTCTGTAAAACTAGCAGTTATTCATTGGCAAAATGGCTTTGTTCTATTGTAGTTTTGTACTTTACGTCGTTTTAGAGCATTTTTATGTGAATTTAATTGACAGTTTTTGAAAAAATCAATGTTTTTTTGATTAACACTGTTTTAGGCCAAGTTAGTGTAATTGCAAATAATATGGTTTTCTTGTAAAACTAGTAGTTATTCATTGGCAAAATGGCTTTGTTCTATTGTAGTTTTGTACTTTACGTCGTTTTAGAGCATTTTTATGTGAATTTAATCGACAGTTTTTGAAAAAATCAATGTTTTTTTGATAAACACTGTTTTAGGCCAAGTTAGTGTTATTGCAAATAATATGGTTTTCTTGTAAAACTAGTAGTTATTCATTGGCCAAATGGCTTTAATCTATTGTAGTTCTGTACTTTACGTCGTTTTAGAGCATTTTTATGTGAATTTAATCGACAGTTTTTGAAAAAATCAATGTTTTTTTGATAAACACTGTTTTAGGCCAAGTTAGTGTTATTGCAAATGATATGGTTTTTCTGTTAAACTAGCAGTTAGTCATTGGCAAAATGGCTTTGTTCTATTGTAGTTTTGTACTTTACGTCGTTTTAGAGCATTTTTATGTGAATTTAATTGACAGTTTTTGAAAAAATCAATGTTTTTTTGATAAACACTGTTTTAGGCCAAGTTAGTGTAATTGCAAATAATATGGTTTTCTTGTAAAACTAGTAGTTATTCATTGGCAAAATGGCTTTGTTCTATTGTACTTCTGTACATTACGTCGTTTTAGAGCATTTTTATGTGAATTTAATCGACAGTTTTTGAAAAAATCAATGTTTTTTTGATAAACACTGTTTTAGGCCAAGTTAGTGTTATTGCAAATAATATGGTTTTCTTGTAAAACTAGTAGTTATTCATTGGAAAAATGGCTTTAATCTATTGTAGTTCTGTACATTACGTCGTTTTAGAGCATTTTTATGTGAATTTAATTGACAGTTTTTGAAAAAATCAATGGTTTTTTGATAAACACTGTTTTAGGCCAAGTTAGTGTTATTGCAAATGATATGGTTTTTCTGTAAAACCAGCAGTTATTCATTGGCAAAATGGCTTTGTTCTATTGTAGTTTTGTACTTTACGTCGTTTTAGAGCATTTTTATGTGAATTTAATCGACAGTTTTTGAAAAAATCAATGTTTTTTTGATAAACACTGTTTTAGGCCAAGTTAGTGTAATTGCAAATAATATGGTTTTCTTGTAAAACCAGCAGTTATTCATTGGCAAAATGGCTTTAATCTATTGTAGTTCTGTACATTACGTCGTTTTAGAGCATTTTTATGTGAATTTAATCGACAGTTTTTGAAAAAATCAATGTTTTTTTGATAAACACTGTTTTAGGCCAAGTTAGTGTAATTGCAAATAATATGGTTTTCTTAAAAAACTAGTAGTTATTCATTGGCAAAATGGCTTTAATCTATTGTAGTTTTGTACTTTACGTCGTTTTAGAGCATTTTTATGTGAATTTAATCGACAGTTTTTGAAAAAATCAATGTTTTTTTGATAAACACTGTTTTAGGCCAAGTTAGTGTAATTGGAAATAATATGGTTTTCTTGTAAAACTAGTAGTTATTCATTGGCAAAATGGCTTTAATCTATTGTAGTTCTGTACTCTACGTCGTTTTAAAGCATTTTTATGTGAATTTAATTGACAGTTTTTGAAAAAATCAATGTTTTTTTGATAAACACTTTTTTAGGCCAAGTTAGTGTTATTGCAAATTATATGGTTTTTCTGAAAAACTAGCAGTTATTCATTGGCAAAATTGCTTTGTTCTATTGTAGTTTTGTACTTTACGTCGTTTTAGAGCATTTTTATGTGAATTTAATCGACAGTTTTTGAAAAAATCAATGTTTTTTTGATAAACACTGTTTTAGGCCAAGTTAGTGTTATTGCAAATAATATGGCTTTCTTGTAAAACTAGTAGTTATTCATTAGCCAAATGGCTTTAATCTATTGTAGTTCTGTACTTTACGTCGTTTTAGAGCATTTTTATGTGAATTTAATCGACAGTTTTTGAAAAAATCAATGTTTTTTTTGATAAACACTGTTTTAGGCCAAGTTAGTGTTATTGCAAATGATATGGTTTTTCTGTAAAACTAGCAGTTATTCATTGGCAAAATGGCTTTGTTCTATTGTAGTTTTGTACTTTACGTCGTTTTAGAGCATTTTTATGTGAATTTAATTGACAGTTTTTGAAAAAATCAATGTTTTTTTGATAAACACTGTTTTAGGCCAAGTTAGTGTAATTGCAAATAATATGGTTTTCTTGTAAAACTAGTAGTTATTCATTGGCAAAATGGCTTTGTTCTATTGTACTTCTGTACATTACGTCGTTTTAGAGCATTTTTATGTGAATTTAATCGACAGTTTTTGAAAAAATCAATGTTTTTTTGATAAACACTGTTTTAGGCCAAGTTAGTGTAATTGCAAATAATATGGTTTTCTTAAAAAACTAGTAGTTATTCATTGGCAAGATGGCTTTAATCTATTGTAGTTTTGTACTTTAAGTCGTTTTAGAGCATTTTTATGTGAATTTAATCGACAGTTTTTGAAAAAATCAATGTTTTTTTGATAAACACTGTTTTAGGCCAAGTTAGTGTAATTGCAAATTATATGGTTTTCTTGTAAAACTAGTAGTTATTCATTGGCAAAATGGCTTTAATCTATTGTAGTTCTGTACTCTACGTCGTTTTAAAGCATTTTTATGTGAATTTAATTGACAGTTTTTGATAAAATCAATGTTTTTTTGATAAACACTTTTTTAGGCCAAGTTAGTGTTATTGCAAATTATATGGTTTTTCTGAAAAACTAGCAGTTATTCATTGGCCAAATTGCTTTGTTTTATTGTAGTTTTGTACTTTACGTCGTTTTAGAGCATTTTTATGTGAATTTAATCGACAGTTTTTGAAAAAATCAATGTTTTTTTGATAAACACTGTTTTAGGCCAAGTTAGTGTTATTGCAAATAATATGGTTTTCTTGTAAAACTAGTAGTTATTCATTGGCCAAATGGCTTTAATCTATTGTAGTTCTTTACTTTACGTCGTTTTAGAGCATTTTTATGTGAATTTAATCGACAGTTTTTGAAAAAAACAATGTTTTTTTGATAAACACTGTTTTAGGCCAAGTTAGTGTTATTGCAAATGATATGGTTTTTCTGTAAAACCAGCAATTATTCATTGGCAAAATGGCTTTGTTCTATTGTAGTTTTGTACTTTACGTCGTTTTAGAGCATTTTTATGTGAATTTAATCGACAGTTTTTGAAAAAATCAATGTTTTTTTGATAAACACTGTTTTAGCCCAAGTTAGTGTTATTGCAAATGATATGGTTTTTCTGTAAAACTAGCAGTTATTCATTGGCAAAATGGCTTTGTTCTATTGTAGTTTTGTACTTTACGTCGTTTTAGAGCATTTTTATGTGAATTTAATCGACAGTTTTTGAAAAAATCAATGTTTTTTTGATAAACACTGTTTTAGGCCAAGTTAGTGTAATTGCAAATAATATGGTTTTCTTGTAAAACTAGTAGTTATTCATTGGCAAAATGGCTTTGTTCCATTGTAGTTTTGTACTTTACGTCGTTTTAGAGCATTTTTATGTGAATTTAATCGACAGTTTTTGAAAAAATCAATGTTTTTTTGATAAACACTGTTTTAGGCCAAGTTAGTGTAATTGCAAATAATATGGTTTTCTTGTAAAACTAGTAGTTATTCATTGGCCAAATGGCTTTAATCTATTGTAGTTCTGTACTTTACGTCGTTTTAGAGCATTCTTAAGTGAATTTAATCGACAGTTTTTGAAAAAAACAATGTTTTTTTGATAAACACTGTTTTAGGCCAAGTTAGTGTTATTGCAAATGATATGGTTTTTCTGTAAAACAAGCAGTTATTCATTGGCAAAATGGCTTTAATCTATTGTAGTTCTGTACATTACGTCGTTTTAGAGCATTTTTATGTGAATTTAATCGACAGTTTTTGAAAAAATCAATGTTTTTTTGATAAACACTGTTTTAGGCCAAGTTAGTGTAATTGCAAATAATATGGTTTTCTTAAAAAACTAGTAGTTATTCATTGGCAAAATGGCTTTAATCTATTGTAGTTTTGTACTTTACGTCGTTTTAGAGCATTTTTATGTGAATTTAATCGACAGTTTTTGAAAAAATCAATGTTTTTTTGATAAATACTGTTTTAGGCCAAGTTAGTGTAATTGGAAATAATATGGTTTTCTTGTAAAACTAGTAGTTATTCATTGGCAAAATGGCTTTAATCTATTGTAGTTCTGTACTCTACGTCGTTTTAAAGCATTTTTATGTGAATTTAATTGACAGTTTTTGAAAAAATCAATGTTTTTTTGATAAACACTTTTTTAGGCCAAGTTAGTGTTATTGCAAATTATATGGTTTTTCTGAAAAACTAGCAGTTATTTATTGGCAAAATTGCTTTGTTCTATTGTAGTTTTGTACTTTACGTCGTTTTAGAGCATTTTTATGTGAATTTAATCGACAGTTTTTGAAAAAATCAATGTTTTTTTGATAAACACTGTTTTAGGCCAAGTTAGTGTTATTGCAAATAATATGGTTTTCTTGTAAAACTAGTAGTTATTCATTAGCCAAATGGCTTTAATCTATTGTAGTTCTGTACTTTACGTCGTTTTAGAGCATTTTTATGTGAATTTAATCGACAGTTTTTGAAAAAATCAATGTTTTTTTGATAAACACTGTTTTAGGCCAAGTTAGTGTTATTGCAAATGATATGGTTTTTCTGTAAAACTAGCAGTTATTCATTGGCAAAATGGCTTTGTTCTATTGTAGTTTTGTACTTTACGTCGTTTTAGAGCATTTTTATGTGAATTTAATCGACAGTTTTTGAAAAAATCAATGTTTTTTTGATAAATACTGTTTTAGGCCAAGTTAGTGTAATTGCAAATAATATGGTTTTCTTGTAAAACTAGTAGTTATTCATTGGCAAAATGGCTTTAATCTATTGTAGTTCTGTACTCTACGTCGTTTTCAAGCATTTTTATGTGAATTTAATTGACAGTTTTTGAAAAAATCAATGCTTTTTTGATAAACACTTTTTTAGGCCAAGTTAGTGTTATTGCAAATTATATGGTTTTTCTGAAAAACTAGCAGTTATTTATTGGCAAAATTGCTTTGTTCTATTGTAGTTTTGTACTTTACGTCGTTTTAGAGCATTTTTATGTGAATTTAATCGACAGTTTTTGAAAAAATCAATGTTTTTTTGATAAACACTGTTTTAGGCCAAGTTAGTGTTATTGCAAATAATATGGTTTTCTTGTAAAACTAGTAGTTATTCATTAGCCAAATGGCTTTAATCTATTGTAGTTCTGTACTTTACGTCGTTTTAGAGCATTTTTATGTGAATTTAATCGACAGTTTTTGAAAAAATCAATGTTTTTTTGATAAACACTGTTTTAGGCCAAGTTAGTGTTATTGCAAATGATATGGTTTTTCTGTAAAACTAGCAGTTATTCATTGGCAAAATGGCTTTGTTCTATTGTAGTTTTGTACTTTACGTCGTTTTAGAGCATTTTTATGTGAATTTAATTGACAGTTTTTGAAAAAATCAATGTTTTTTTGATAAACACTGTTTTAGGCCAAGTTAGTGTAATTGCAAATAATATGGTTTTCTTGTAAAACTAGTAGTTATTCATTGGCAAAATGGCTTTGTTCTATTGTACTTCTGTACATTACGTCGTTTTAGAGCATTTTTATGTGAATTTAATGCACAGTTTTTGAAAAAATCAATGTTTTTTTGATAAACACTGTTTTAGGCCAAGTTAGTGTAATTGCAAATAATATGGTTTTCTTTTAAAACTAGTAGTTATTCATTGGCAAAATGGCTTTAATCCATTGTAGTTCTGTACATTACGTCGTTTTAGAGTATTTTTATGTGAATTTAATTGACAGTTTTTGAAAAAATCAATGGTTTTTTGATAAACACTGTTTTAGGCCAAGTTAGTGTATTGCAAATGATATGGTTTTTCTGTAAAACCAGCAGTTATTCATTGGCAAAATGGCTTTGTTCTATTGTAGTTTTGTACTTTACGTCGTTTTAGAGCATTTTTATGTGAATTTAATCGACAGTTTTTGAAAAAATCAATGTTTTTTTGATAAACACTGTTTTAGGCCAAGTTAGTGTAATTGCAAATAATATGGTTTTCTTGTAAAACTAGTAGTTATTCATTGGCAAAATGGCTTTGTTCTATTGTACTTCTGTACATTACGTCGTTTTAGAGCATTTTTATGTGAATTTAATTGACAGTTTTTGAAAAAATCAATGTTTTTTTGATAAACACTGTTTTAGGCCAAGTTAGTGTAATTGCAAATAATATGGTTTTCTTGTAAAACTAGTAGTTATTCATTGGCAAAATGGCTTTAATCTATTGTAGTTCTGTACATTACGTCGTTTTAGAGCATTTTTATGTGAATTTAATTGACAGTTTTTGAAAAAATCAATGGTTTTTTGATAAACACTGTTTTAGGCCAAGTTAGTGTAATTGCAAATAATATGGTTTTCTTGTAAAACTAGTAGTTATTCATTGGCAAAATGGCTTTAATTCATTGTAGTTTTGTACTTTACTTCGTTTTAGAGCATTTTTATGTGAATTTAATTGACAGTTTTTGAAAAAATCAATGTTTTTTTGATAAACACTGTTTTAGGCCAAGTTAGTGTAATTGCAAATAATATGGTTTTCTTGTAAAACTAGTAGTTATTCATTGGCAAAATGGCTTTAATCTATTGTAGTTCTGTACTCTACGTCGTTTTAAAGCATTTTTATGTGAATTTAATTCACAGTTTTTGAAAAAATCAATGTTTTTTTGATAAACACTGTTTTAGGCCAAGTTAGTGTTATTGCAAATTATATGGTTTTTCTTAAAAACTAGCAGTTATTCATTGGCAAAATTGCTTTGTTCTATTGTAGTTCTGTACTTTACGTCGTATTAGAGGATTTTTATGTGAATTTAATCGACAGTTTTTGAAAAAATCAATGTTTTTTTGATAAACACTGTTTTAGGCCAAGTTAGTGTTATTGCAAATAATATGGTTTTCTTGTAAAACTAGTAGTTATTCATTCGCCAAATGGCTTTAATCTATTGTAGTTCTGTACTTTACGTCGTTTTAGAGCATTTTTATGTGAATTTAATCGACAGTTTTTGAAAAAATCAATGTTTTTTTGATAAACACTGTTTTAGGCCAAGTTAGTGTTATTGCAAATGATATGGTTTTTCTGTAAAACTAGCAGTTATTCATTGGCAAAATGGCTTTGTTCTATTGTAGTTTTGTACTTTACGTCGTTTTAGAGCATTTTTATGTGAATTTAATTGACAGTTTTTGAAAAAATCAATGTTTTTTTGATTAACACTGTTTTAGGCCAAGTTAGTGTAATTGCAAATAATATGGTTTTCTTGTAAAACTAGTAGTTATTCATTGGCAAAATGGCTTTGTTCTATTGTAGTTTTGTACTTTACGTCGTTTTAGAGCATTTTTATGTGAATTTAATCGACAGTTTTTGAAAAAATCAATGTTTTTTTGATAAACACTGTTTTAGGCCAAGTTAGTGTTATTGCAAATAATATGGTTTTCTTGTAAAACTAGTAGTTATTCATTGGCCAAATGGCTTTAATCTATTGTAGTTCTGTACTTTACGTCGTTTTAGAGCATTTTTATGTGAATTTAATCGACAGTTTTTGAAAAAATCAATGTTTTTTTGATAAACACTGTTTTAGGCCAAGTTAGTGTTATTGCAAATGATATGGTTTTTCTGTTAAACTAGCAGTTAGTCATTGGCAAAATGGCTTTGTTCTATTGTAGTTTTGTACTTTACGTCGTTTTAGAGCATTTTTATGTGAATTTAATTGACAGTTTTTGAAAAAATCAATGTTTTTTTGATAAACACTGTTTTAGGCCAAGTTAGTGTAATTGCAAATAATATGGTTTTCTTGTAAAACTAGTAGTTATTCATTGGCAAAATGGCTTTGTTCTATTGTACTTCTGTACATTACGTCGTTTTAGAGCATTTTTATGTGAATTTAATCGACAGTTTTTGAAAAAATCAATGTTTTTTTGATAAACACTGTTTTAGGCCAAGTTAGTGTTATTGCAAATAATATGGTTTTCTTGTAAAACTAGTAGTTATTCATTGGAAAAATGGCTTTAATCTATTGTAGTTCTGTACATTACGTCGTTTTAGAGCATTTTTATGTGAATTTAATTGACAGTTTTTGAAAAAATCAATGGTTTTTTGATAAACACTGTTTTAGGCCAAGTTAGTGTTATTGCAAATGATATGGTTTTTCTGTAAAACCAGCAGTTATTCATTGGCAAAATGGCTTTGTTCTATTGTAGTTTTGTACTTTACGTCGTTTTAGAGCATTTTTATGTGAATTTAATCGACAGTTTTTGAAAAAATCAATGTTTTTTTGATAAACACTGTTTTAGGCCAAGTTAGTGTAATTGCAAATAATATGGTTTTCTTGTAAAACCAGCAGTTATTCATTGGCAAAATGGCTTTAATCTATTGTAGTTCTGTACATTACGTCGTTTTAGAGCATTTTTATGTGAATTTAATCGACAGTTTTTGAAAAAATCAATGTTTTTTTGATAAACACTGTTTTAGGCCAAGTTAGTGTAATTGCAAATAATATGGTTTTCTTAAAAAACTAGTAGTTATTCATTGGCAAAATGGCTTTAATCTATTGTAGTTTTGTACTTTACGTCGTTTTAGAGCATTTTTATGTGAATTTAATCGACAGTTTTTGAAAAAATCAATGTTTTTTTGATAAACACTGTTTTAGGCCAAGTTAGTGTAATTGGAAATAATATGGTTTTCTTGTAAAACTAGTAGTTATTCATTGGCAAAATGGCTTTAATCTATTGTAGTTCTGTACTCTACGTCGTTTTAAAGCATTTTTATGTGAATTTAATTGACAGTTTTTGAAAAAATCAATGTTTTTTTGATAAACACTTTTTTAGGCCAAGTTAGTGTTATTGCAAATTATATGGTTTTTCTGAAAAACTAGCAGTTATTCATTGGCAAAATTGCTTTGTTCTATTGTAGTTTTGTACTTTACGTCGTTTTAGAGCATTTTTATGTGAATTTAATCGACAGTTTTTGAAAAAATCAATGTTTTTTTGATAAACACTGTTTTAGGCCAAGTTAGTGTTATTGCAAATAATATGGCTTTCTTGTAAAACTAGTAGTTATTCATTAGCCAAATGGCTTTAATCTATTGTAGTTCTGTACTTTACGTCGTTTTAGAGCATTTTTATGTGAATTTAATCGACAGTTTTTGAAAAAATCAATGTTTTTTTTGATAAACACTGTTTTAGGCCAAGTTAGTGTTATTGCAAATGATATGGTTTTTCTGTAAAACTAGCAGTTATTCATTGGCAAAATGGCTTTGTTCTATTGTAGTTTTGTACTTTACGTCGTTTTAGAGCATTTTTATGTGAATTTAATTGACAGTTTTTGAAAAAATCAATGTTTTTTTGATAAACACTGTTTTAGGCCAAGTTAGTGTAATTGCAAATAATATGGTTTTCTTGTAAAACTAGTAGTTATTCATTGGCAAAATGGCTTTGTTCTATTGTACTTCTGTACATTACGTCGTTTTAGAGCATTTTTATGTGAATTTAATCGACAGTTTTTGAAAAAATCAATGTTTTTTTGATAAACACTGTTTTAGGCCAAGTTAGTGTAATTGCAAATAATATGGTTTTCTTTTAAAACTAGTAGTTATTCATTGGAAAAAGGGCTTTAATCCATTGTAGTTCTGTACATTACGTCGTTTTAGAGCATTTCTATGTGAAT
The DNA here is from genome assembly GCA_964019065.1 of Catostylus mosaicus. NCBI lineage: Eukaryota > Metazoa > Cnidaria > Scyphozoa > Rhizostomeae > Catostylidae > Catostylus > Catostylus mosaicus. The sequence goes on along the minus strand of OZ025200.1, from coordinate 4,058,662 downwards.
TTAATTGACAGTTTTTGAAAAAATCAATGGTTTTTTGATAAACACTGTTTTAGGCCAAGTTAGTGTTATTGCAAATGATATGGTTTTTCTGTAAAACCAGCAGTTATTCATTGGCAAAATGGCTTTGTTCTATTGTAGTTTTGTACTTTACGTCGTTTTAGAGCATTTTTATGTGAATTTAATCGACAGTTTTTGAAAAAATCAATGTTTTTTTGATAAACACTGTTTTAGGCCAAGTTAGTGTAATTGCAAATAATATGGTTTTCTTGTAAAACTGGTAGTTATTCATTGGCAAAATGGCTTTGTTCTATTGTACTTCTGTACATTACGTCGTTTTAGAGCATTTTTATGTGAATTTAATTGACAGTTTTTGAAAAAATCAATGTTTTTTTGATAAACACTGTTTTAGGCCAAGTTAGTGTTATTGCAAATTATATGGTTTTTCTTAAAAACTAGCAGTTATTCATTGGCAAAATTGCTTTGTTCTATTGTAGTTTTGTACTTTACGTCGTTTTAGAGGATTTCTATGTGAATTTAATCGACAGTTTTTGAAAAAATCAATGTTTTTTTGATAAACACTGTTTTAGGCCAAGTTAGTGTTATTGCAAATAATATGGTTTTCTTGTAAAACTAGTAGTTATTCATTGGCCAAATGGCTTTAATCTATTGTAGTTCTGTACTTTACGTCGTTTTAGAGCATTTTTATGTGAATTTAATCGACAGTTTTTGAAAAAATCAATGTTTTTTTGATAAACACTGTTTTAGGCCAAGTTAGTGTTATTGCAAATGATATGGTTTTTCTGTAAAACTAGCAGTTATTCATTGGCAAAATGGCTTTGTTCTATTGTAGTTTTGTACTTTACGTCGTTTTAGAGCATTTTTATGCGAATTTAATTGACAGTTTTTGAAAAAATCAATGTTTTTTTGATAAACACTGTTTTAGGCCAAGTTAGTGTAATTGCAAATAATATGGTTTTCTTGTAAAACTAGTAGTTATTCATTGGCAAAATGGCTTTGTTCTATTGTACTTCTGTACATTACGTCGTTTTAGAGCATTTTTATGTGAATTTAATCGAAAGTTTTTGAAAAAATCAATGTTTTTTTGATAAACACTGTTTTAGGCCAAGTTAGTGTAATTGCAAATAATATGGTTTTCTTGTAAAACTAGTAGTTATTCATTGGCAAAATGGCTTTAATCTATTGTAGTTCTGTACATTACGTCGTTTTAGAGCATTTTTATGTGAATTTAATTGACAGTTTTTGAAAAAATCAATGGTTTTTTGATAAACACTGTTTTAGGCCAAGTTAGTGTTATTGCAAATGATATGGTTTTTCTGTAAAACCAGCAGTTATTCATTGGCAAAATGGCTTTGTTCTATTGTAGTTTTGTACTTTACGTCGTTTTAGAGCATTTTTATGTGAATTTAATCGACAGTTTTTGAAAAAATCAATGTTTTTTTGATAAACACTGTTTTAGCCCAAGTTAGTGTTATTGCAAATGATATGGTTTTTCTGTAAAACTAGCAGTTATTCATTGGCAAAATGGCTTTGTTCTATTGTAGTTTTGTACTTTACGTCGTTTTAGAGCATTTTTATGTGAATTTAATCGACAGTTTTTGAAAAAATCAATGTTTTTTTGATAAACGCTGTTTTAGGCCAAGTTAGTGTAATTGCAAATAATATGCTTTTCTTGTAAAACTAGTAGTTATTCATTGGCAAAATGGCTTTGTTCCATTGTAGTTTTGTACTTTACGTCGTTTTAGAGCATTTTTATGTGAATTTAATCGACAGTTTTTGAAAAAAATCAATGTTTTTTTGATAAACACTGTTTTAGGCCAAGTTAGTGTAATTGCAAATAATATGGTTTTCTTGTAAAACTAGTAGTTATTCATTGGCCAAATGGCTTTAATCTATTGTAGTTCTGTACTTTACGTCGTTTTAGAGCATTTTTATGTGAATTTAATCGACAGTTTTTGAAAAAAACAATGTTTTTTTGATAAACACTGTTTTAGGCCAAGTTAGTGTAATTGCAAATAATATGGTTTTCTTAAAAAACTAGTAGTTATTCATTGGCAAAATGGCTTTAATCTATTGTAGTTTTGTACTTTACGTCGTTTTAGAGCATTTTTATGTGAATTTAATCGACAGTTTTTGAAAAAATCAATGTTTTTTTGATAAACACTGTTTTAGGCCAAGTTAGTGTAATTGCAAATAATATGGTTTTCTTGTAAAACTAGTAGTTATTCATTGGCAAAATGGCTTTAATCTATTGTAGTTCTGTACTCTACATCGTTTTAAAGCATTTTTATGTGAATTTAATTGACAGTTTTTGAAAAAATCAATGTTTTTTTGATAAACACTTTTTTAGGCCAAGTTAGTGTTATTGCAAATTATATGGTTTTTCTGAAAAACTAGCAGTTATTCATTGGCAAAATTGCTTTGTTCTATCGTAGTTTTGTACTTTACGTCGTTTTAGAGCATTTTTATGTGAATTTAATCGACAGTTTTTGAAAAAATCAATGTTTTTTTGATAAACACTGTTTTAGGCCAAGTTAGTGTTATTGCAAATAATATGGTTTTCTTGTAAAACTAGTAGTTATTCATTGGCCAAATGGCTTTAATCTATTGTAGTTCTGTACTTTACGTCGTTTTAGAGCATTTTTATGTGAATTTAATCGACAGTTTTTGAAAAAATCAATGTTTTTTTGATAAACACTGTTTTAGGCCAAGTTAGTGTTATTGCAAATGATATGGTTTTTCTGTAAAACTAGCAGTTATTCATTGGCAAAATGGCTTTGTTCTATTGTAGTTTTGTACTTTACGTCGTTTTAGAGCATTTTTATGTGAATTTAATTGACAGTTTTTGAAAAAATCAATGTTTTTTTGATAAACACTGTTTTAGGCCAAGTTAGTGTAATTGCAAATAATATGGTTTTCTTGTAAAACTAGTAGTTATTCATTGGCAAAATGGCTTTGTTCTATTGTACTTCTGTACATTACGTCGTTTTAGAGCATTTTTATGTGAATTTAATCGACAGTTTTTGAAAAAATCAATGTTTTTTTGATAAACACTGTTTTAGGCCAAGTTAGTGTAATTGCAAATAATATGGTTTTCTTTTAAAACTAGTAGTTATTCATTGGCAAAATGGCTTTAATCTATTGTAGTTCTGTACATTACGTCGTTTTAGAGCATTTTTATGTGAATTTAATTGACAGTTTTTGAAAAAATCAATGGTTTTTTGATAAACACTGTTTTAGGCCAAGTTAGTGTTATTGCAAATGATATGGTTTTTCTGTAAAACCAGCAGTTATTCATTGGCAAAATGGCTTTGTTCTATTGTAGTTTTGTACTTTACGTCGTTTTAGAGCATTTTTATGTGAATTTAATCGACAGTTTTTAAAAAAATCAATGTTTTTTTGATAAACACTGTTTTAGGCCAAGTTAGTGTTATTGCAAATGATATGGTTTTTCTGTAAAACTAGCAGTTATTCATTGGCAAAATGGCTTTGTTCTATTGTAGTTTTGTACTTTACGTCGTTTTAGAGCATTTTTATGTGAATTTAATCGACAGTTTTTGAAAAAATCAATGTTTTTTTGATAAACACTGTTTTAGGCCAAGTTAGTGTAATTGCAAATTATATGGTTTTCTTGTAAAACTAGTAGTTATTCATTGGCAAAATGGCTTTGTTCTATTGTACTTCTGTACATTACGTCGTTTTAGAGCATTTTTATGTGAATTTAATCGACAGTTTTTGAAAAAATCAATGTTTTTTTGATAAACACTGTTTTAGGCCAAGTTAGTGTAATTGCAAATAATATGGTTTTCTTGTAATACTAGTAGTTACTCATTGGCAAAATGGCTTTAATCTATTGTAGTTCTGTACATTACGTCGTTTTAGAGCATTTTTATGTGAATTTAATTGACAGTTTTTGAAAAAATCAATGGTTTTTTGATAAACACTGTTTTAGGCCAAGTTAGTGTTATTTCAAATGATATGGTTTTTTCTGTAAAATTAGCAGTTATTCATTGGCAAAATGGCTTTGTTCTATTGTAGTTTTGTACTTTACGTCGTTTTAGAGCATTTTTATGTGAATTTAATCGATAGTTTTTGAAAAAATCAATGTTTTTTTGATAAACACTGTTTTAGGCCAAGTTAGTGTAATTGCAAATAATATGGTTTTCTTGTAAAACTAGTAGTTATTCATTGGCAAAATGGCTTTGTTCTATTTTACTTCTGTACATTACGTCGTTTTAGAGCATTTTTATGTGAATTTAATCGACAGTTTTTGAAAAAATCAATGTTTTTTTGATAAACACTGTTTTAGGCCAAGTTAGTGTAATTGCAAATAATATGGTTTTCTTGTAAAACTAGTAGTTATTCATTGGCAAAATGGCTTTAATCTATTGTAGTTCTGTACATTACGTCGTTTTAGAGCATTTTTATGTGAATTTAATTGACAGTTTTTGAAAAAATCAATGTTTTTTTGATAAACACTGTTTTAGGCCAAGTTAGTGTTATTGCAAATGATATGGTTTTTCTGTAAAACTAGCAGTTATTCATTGGCAAAATGGCTTTGTTCTATTGTAGTTTTGTACTTTACGTCGTTTTAGAGCATTTTTATGTGAATTTAATTGACAGTTTTTGAAAAAATCAATGTTTTTTTGATAAACACTGTTTTAGGCCAAATTAGTGTAATTGCAAATAATATGGTTTTCTTGTAAAACTAGTAGTTATTCATTGGCAAAATGGCTTTGTTCTATTGTACTTCTGTACATTACGTCGTTTTAGAGCATTTTTATGTGAATTTAATCGACAGTTTTTGAAAAAATCAATGTTTTTTTGATAAACACTGTTTTAGGCCAAGTTAGTGTAATTGCAAATAATATGGTTTTCTTGTAAAACTAGTAGTTATTCATTGGCAAAATGGCTTTAATCTATTGTAGTTCTGTACATTACGTCGTTTTAGAGCATTTTTATGTGAATTTAATTGACAGTTTTTGAAAAAATCAATGGTTTTTTGATAAACACTGTTTTAGGCCAAGTTAGTGTTATTGCAAATGATATGGTTTTTCTGTAAAACCAGCAGTTATTCATTGGCAAAATGGCTTTGTTCTATTGTAGTTTTGTACTTTACGTCGTTTTAGAGCATTTTTATGTGAATTTAATCGACAGTTTTTGAAAAAATCAAAGTTTTTCTGATAAACACTGTTTTAGGCCAAGTTAGTGTTATTGCAAATGATATGGTTTTTCTGTAAAACTAGCAGTTATTCATTGGCAAAATGGCTTTGTTCTATTGTAGTTTTGTACTTTACGTCGTTTTAGAGCATTTTTATGTGAATTTAATCGACAGTTTTTGAAAAAATCAATGTTTTTTTGATAAACACTGTTTTAGGCCAAGTTAGTGTAATTGCAAATAATATGGTTTTCTTGTAAAACTAGTAGTTATTCATTGGCAAAATGGCTTTGTTCTATTGTACTTCTGTACATTACGTCGTTTTAGAGCATTTTTATGTGAATTTAATCGACAGTTTTTGAAAAAATCAATGTTTTTTTGATAAACACTGTTTTAGGCCAAGTTAGTGTAATTGCAAATAATATGGTTTTCTTGTAAAACTAGTAGTTATTCATTGGCAAAATGGCTTTAATCTATTGTAGTTCTGTACATTACGTCGTTTTAGAGCATTTTTATGTGAATTTAATTGACAGTTTTTGAAAAAATCAATGGTTTTTTGATAAACACTGTTTTAGGCCAAGTTAGTGTTATTGCATATGATATGGTTTTTCTGTAAAACCAGCAGTTATTAATTGGCAAAATTGCTTTGTTCTATTCTAGTTTTGTACTATACGTCGTTTTAGAGCATTTTTATGTGAATTTAATCGACAGTTTTTGAAAAAATCAATGTTGTTTGATAAACACTGTTTTAGGCCAAGTTAGTGTTATTGCAAATAATATGGTTTTCTTGTAAAACTAGTAGTTATTCATTGGCAAAATGGCTTTAATCTATTGTATTTCTGTACTTTACGTTGTTTTAGAGCATTTTTATGTGAATTTAATCGACGGTTTTTGAAAAAATCAATGTTGTTTGATAAACACTGTTTTAGGCCAAGTTAGTGTAATTGCAAATAATATGGTTTTCTTGTAAAACTAGTAGTTATTCATTGGCAAAATGGCTTTGTTCTATTGTACTTCTGTACATTACGTCGTTTTAGAGCATTTTTATGTGAATTTAATCGACAGTTTTTGAAAAAATCAATGTTTTTTTTATAAACACTGTTTTAGGCCAAGTTAGTGTAATTGCAAATAATATGGTTTTCTTGTAAAACTAGTAGTTATTCATTGGCAAAATGGCTTTAATTCATTGTAGTTCTGTACATTACGTCGTTTTAGAGCATTTTTATGTGAATTTAATTGACAGTTTTTGAAAAAATCAATGGTTTTTTGATAAACACTGTTTTAGGCCAAGTTAGTGTTATTGCATATGATATGGTTTTTCTGTAAAACCAGCAGTTATTCATTGGCAAAATTGCTTTGTTCTATTGTACTTCTGTACTTTACGTCGTTTTAGAGCATTTTTATGTGAATTTAATCGACAGTTTTTGAAAAAATCAATGTTGTTTGATAAACACTGTTTTAGGCCAGGTTAGTGTTATTGCAAATAATATGGTTTTCTTGTAAAACTAGTAGTTATTCATTGGCAAAATGGCTTTAATCTATTGTAGTTCTGTACTTTACGTTGTTTTAGAGCATTTTTATGTGAATTTAATCGACAGTTTTTGAAAAAATCAATGTTTTTTTGATAAACACTGTTTTAGGCCAAGTTAGTGTAATTGCAAATAATATGGTTTTCTTGTAAAACTAGTAGCTATTCATTGGCAAAATGGCTTTAATCTATTGTAGTTCTGTACTCTACGTCGTTTTAAAGCATTTTTATGTGAATTTAATTGACAGTTTTTGAAAAAATCAATGTTTTTTTGATAAACACTTTTTTAGGCCAAGTTAGTGTAATTGCAAATAATATGGTTTTCTTGTAAAACTAGTAGTTATTCATTGGCAAAATGGCTTTAATTCATTGTAGTTTTGTACTTTACTTCGTTTTAGAGCATTTTTATGTGAATTTAATTGACAGTTTTTGAAAAAATCAATGTTTTTTTGATAAACACTGTTTTAGGCCAAGTTAGTGTTATTTCAAATGATATGGTTTTTTCTGTAAAATTAGCAGTCATTCATTGGCAAAATGGCTTTGTTCTATTGTAGTTTTGTACTTTACGTCGTTTTAGAGCATTTTTATGTGAATTTAATCGACAGTTTTTGAAAAAATCAATGTTTTTTTGATAAACACTGTTTTAGGCCAAGTTAGTGTAATTGCAAATAATATGGTTTTCTTGTAAAACTAGTAGTTTTTCATTGGCAAAATGGCTTTGTTCTATTGTACTTCTGTACATTACGTCGTTTTAGAGCATTTTTATGTGAATTTAATCGACAGTTTTTGAAAAAATCAATGTTTTTTTGATAAACACTGTTTTAGGCCAAGTTAGTGTAATTGCAAATAATATGGTTTTCTTGTAAAACTAGTAGTTATTCATTGGCCAAATGGCTTTAATCTATTGTAGTTCTGTACATTACGTCGTTTTAGAGCATTTTTATGTGAATTTAATTGACAGTTTTTGAAAAAATCAATGGTTTTTTGATAAACACTGTTTTAGGCCAAGTTAGTGTTATTGCATATGATATGGTTTTTCTGTAAAACCAGCAGTTATTCATTGGCAAAATTGCTTTGTTCTATTGTAGTTTTGTACTTTACGTCGTTTTAGAGCATTTTTATGTGAATTTAATCGACAGTTTTTGAAAAAATCAATGTTTTTTTGATAAACACTGTTTTAGGCCAAGTTAGTGTTATTGCAAATAATATGGTTTTCTTGTAAAACTAGTAGTTATTCATTGGCAAAATGGCTTTAATCTATTGTAGTTCTGTACTCTACGTCGTTTTAAAGCATTTTTATGTGAATTTAATTGACAGTTTTTGAAAAAATCAATGTTTTTTTGATAAACACTGTTTTAGGCCAAGTTAGTGTAATTGCAAATAATATGGTTTTCTTGTAAAACTAGTAGTTATTCATTGGCAAAATGGCTTTGTTCTATTGTACTTCTGTACATTACGTCGTTTTAGAGCATTTTTATGTGAATTTAATCGACAGTTTTTGAAAAAATCAATGTTTTTTTGATAAACACTGTTTTAGGCCAAGTTAGTGTAATTGCAAATAATATGGTTTTCTTGTAAAACTAGTAGTTATTCATTGGCAAAATGGCTTTAATCTATTGTAGTTCTGTACATTACGTCGTTTTAGAGCATTTTTATGTGAATTTAATTGACAGTTTTTGAAAAAATCAATGGTTTTTTGATAAACACTGTTTTAGGCCAAGTTAGTGTTATTGCAAATGATATGGTTTTTCTGTAAAACCAGCAGTTATTCATTGGCAAAATGGCTTTGTTCTATTGTAGTTTTGTACTTTACGTCGTTTTAGAGCATTTTTATGTGAATTTAATTGACAGTTTTTGAAAAAATCAAAGTTTTTCTGATAAACACTGTTTTAGGCCAAGTTAGGGTTATTGCAAATGATATGGTTTTTCTGTAAAACTAGCAGTTATTCATTGGCAAAATGGCTTTGTTCTATTGTAGTTTTGTACTTTACGTCGTTTTAGAGCATTTTTATGTGAATTTAATCGACAGTTTTTGAAAAAATCAATGTTTTTTTGATAAACACTGTTTTAGACCAAGTTAGTGTAATTGCAAATAATATGGTTTTCTTGTAAAACTAGTAGTTATTCATTGGCAAAATGGCTTTGTTCTATTGTACTTCTGTACATTACGTCGTTTTAGAGCATTTTTATGTGAATTTAATCGACAGTTTTTGAAAAAATCAATGTTTTTTTGATAAACACTGTTTTAGGCCAAGTTAGTGTAATTGCAAATAATATGGTTTTCTTGTAAAACTAGTAGTTATTCATTGGCAAAATGGCTTTAATCTATTGTAGTTTTGTACATTACGTCGTTTTAGAGCATTTTTATGTGAATTTAATTGACAGTTTTTGAAAAAATCAATGGTTTTTTGATAAACACTGTTTTAGGCCAAGTTAGTGTTATTGCATATGATATGGTTTTTCTGTAAAACCAGCAGTTATTCATTGGCAAAATGGCTTTAATTCATTGTAGTTCTGTACATTACGTCGTTTTAGAGCATTTTTATGTGAATTTAATTGACAATTTTTGAAAAAATCAATGGTTTTTTGATAAACACTGTTTCAGGCCAAGTTAGTGTTATTGCATATGATATGGTTTTTCTGTAAAACCAGCAGTTATTCATTGGCAAAATTGCTTTGTTCTATTGTACTTCTGTACTTTACGTCGTTTTAGAGCATTTTTATGTGAATTTAATCGACAGTTTTTGAAAAAATCAATGTTGTTTGATAAACACTGTTTTAGGCCAGGTTAGTGTTATTGCAAATAATATGGTTTTCTTGTAAAACTAGTAGTTATTCATTGGCAAAATGGCTTTAATCTATTGTAGTTCTGTACTTTACGTTGTTTTAGAGCATTTTTATGTGAATTTAATCGACAGTTTTTGAAAAAATCAATGTTTTTTTGATAAACACTGTTTTAGGCCAAGTTAGTGTAATTGCAAATAATATGGTTTTCTTGTAAAACTAGTAGCTATTCATTGGCAAAATGGCTTTAATCTATTGTAGTTCTGTACTCTACGTCGTTTTAAAGCATTTTTATGTGAATTTAATTGACAGTTTTTGAAAAAATCAATGTTTTTTTGATAAACACTTTTTTAGGCCAAGTTAGTGTAATTGCAAATAATATGGTTTTCTTGTAAAACTAGTAGTTATTCATTGGCAAAATGGCTTTAATTCATTGTAGTTTTGTACTTTACTTCGTTTTAGAGCATTTTTATGTGAATTTAATTGACAGTTTTTGAAAAAATCAATGTTTTTTTGATAAACACTGTTTTAGGCCAAGTTAGTGTTATTTCAAATGATATGGTTTTTTCTGTAAAATTAGCAGTCATTCATTGGCAAAATGGCTTTGTTCTATTGTAGTTTTGTACTTTACGTCGTTTTAGAGCATTTTTATGTGAATTTAATCGACAGTTTTTGAAAAAATCAATGTTTTTTTGATAAACACTGTTTTAGGCCAAGTTAGTGTAATTGCAAATAATATGATTTTCTTGTAAAACTAGTAGTTATTCATTGGCAAAATGGCTTTGTTCTATTGTACTTCTGTACATTACGTCGTTTTAGAGCATTTTTATGTGAATTTAATCGACAGTTTTTGAAAAAATCAATGTTTTTTGATAAACACTGTTTTAGGCCAAGTTAGTGTAATTGCAAATAATATGGTTTTCTTGTAAAACTAGTAGTTATTCATTGGCAAAATGGCTTTAATCTATTGTAGTTCTGTACATTACGTCGTTTTAGAGCATTTTTATGTGAATTTAATTGACAGTTTTTGAAAAAATCAATGGTTTTTTGATAAACACTGTTTTAGGCCAAGTTAGTGTTATTGCATATGATATGGTTATTCTGTAAAACCAGCAGTTATTCATTGGCAAAATTGCTTTGTTCTATTGTAGTTTTGTACTTTACGTCGTTTTAGAGCATTTTTATGTGAATTTAATCGACAGTTTTTGAAAAAATCAATGTTTTTTTGATAAACACTGTTTTAGGCCAAGTTAGTGTTATTGCAAATAATATGGTTTTCTTGTAAAACTAGTAGTTATTCATTGGCAAAATGGCTTTGTTCTATTGTACTTCTGTACATTACGTCGTTTTAGAGCATTTTTATGTGAATTTAATCGACAGTTTTTGAAAAAATCAATGTTTTTTTGATAAACACTGTTTTAGGCCAAGTTAGTGTAATTGCAAATAATATGGTTTTCTTGTAAAACTAGTAGTTATTCATTGGCAAAATGGCTTTAATCTATTGTAGTTCTGTACATTACGTCGTTTTAGAGCATTTTTATGTGAATTGAATTGACAGTTTTTGAAAAAATCAATGGTTTTTTGATAAACACTGTTTTAGGCCAAGTTAGTGTTATTGCAAATGATATGGTTTTTCTGTAAAACCAGCAGTTATTCATTGGCAAAATGGCTTTGTTCTATTGTAGTTTTGTACTTTACGTCGTTTTAGAGCATTTTTATGTGAATTTAATCGACAGTTTTTGAAAAAATCAAAGTTTTTCTGATAAACACTGTTTTAGGCCAAGTTAGTGTTATTGCAAATGATATGGTTTTTCTGTAAAACTAGCAGTTATTCATTGGCAAAATGGCTTTGTTCTATTGTAGTTTTGTACTTTACGTCGTTTTAGAGCATTTTTATGTGAATTTAATCGACAGTTTTTGAAAAAATCAATGTTTTTTTGATAAACACTGTTTTAGGCCAAGTTAGTGTAATTGCAAATAATATGGTTTTCTTGTAAAACTAGTAGTTATTCATTGGCAAAATGGCTTTGTTCTATTGTACTTCTGTACATTACGTCGTTTTAGAGCATTTTTATGTGAATTTAATCGACAGTTTTTGAAAAAATCAATGTTTTTTTGATAAACACTGTTTTAGGCCAAGTTAGTGTAATTGCAAATAATATGGTTTTCTTGTAAAACTAGTAGTTATTCATTGGCAAAATGGCTTTAATCTATTGTAGTTCTGTACATTACGTCGTTTTAGAGCATTTTTATGTAAATTTAATTGACAGTTTTTGAAAAAATCAATGGTTTTTTGATAAACACTGTTTTAGGCCAAGTTAGTGTTATTGCATATGATATGGTTTTTCTGTAAAACCAGCAGTTATTCATTGGCAAAATTGCTTTGTTCTATTGTAGTTTTGTACTTTACGTCGTTTTAGAGCATTTTTATGTGAATTTAATCGACAGTTTTTGAAAAAATCAATGTTGTTTGATAAACACTGTTTTAGGCCAAGTTAGTGTTATTGCAAATAATATGGTTTTCTTGTAAAACTAGTAGTTATTCATTGGCAAAATGGCTTTAATCTATTGTAGTTCTGTACTTTACGTTGTTTTAGAGCATTTTTATGTGAATTTAATCGACGGTTTTTGAAAAAATCAATGTTGTTTGATAAACACTGTTTTAGGCCAAGTTAGTGTAATTGCAAATAATATGGTTTTCTTGTAAAACTAGTAGTTATTCATTGGCAAAATGGCTTTGTTCTATTGTACTTCTGTACATTACGTCGTTTTAGAGCATTTTTATGTGAATTTAATCGACAGTTTTTGAAAAAATCAATGTTTTTTTTATAAACACTGTTTTAGGCCAAGTTAGTGTAATTGCAAATAATATGGTTTTCTTGTAAAACTAGTAGTTATTCATTGGCAAAATGGCTTTAATTCATTGTAGTTCTGTACATTACGTCGTTTTAGAGCATTTTTATGTGAATTTAATTGACAGTTTTTGAAAAAATCAATGGTTTTTTGATAAACACTGTTTTAGGCCAAGTTAGTGTTATTGCATATGATATGGTTTTTCTGTAAAACCAGCAGTTATTCATTGGCAAAATTGCTTTGTTCTATTGTACTTCTGTACTTTACGTCGTTTTAGAGCATTTTTATGTGAATTTAATCGACAGTTTTTGAAAAAATCAATGTTGTTTGATAAACACTGTTTTAGGCCAAGTTAGTGTTATTGCAAATAATATGGTTTTCTTGTAAAACTAGTAGTTATTCATTGGCAAAATGGCTTTAATCTATTGTAGTTCTGTACTTTACGTTGTTTTAGAGCATTTTTATGTGAATTTAATCGACAGTTTTTGAAAAAATCAATGTTTTTTGATAAACACTGTTTTAGTCCAAGTTAGTGTAATTGCAAATAATATGGTTTTCTTGTAAAACTAGTAGCTATTCATTGGCAAAATGGCTTTAATCTATTGTAGTTCTGTACTCTACGTCGTTTTAATGCATTTTTATGTGAATTTAATTGACAGTTTTTGAAAAAATCAATGTTTTTTTGATAAACACTTTTTTAGGCCAAGTTAGTGTAATTGCAAATAATATGGTTTTCTTGTAAAACTAGTAGTTATTCATTGGCAAAATGGCTTTGTTCTATTGTACTTCTGTACATTACGTCGTTTTAGAGCATTTTTATGTGAATTTAATCGACAGTTTTTGAAAAAATCAATGTTTTTTTGATAAACACTGTTTTAGGCCAAGTTAGTGTAATTGCAAATAATATGGTTTTCTTGTAAAACTAGTAGTTATTCATTGGCAAAATGGCTTTAATTCATTGTAGTTTTGTACTTTACTTCGTTTTAGAGCATTTTTATGTGAATTTAATTGACAGTTTTTGAAAAAATCAATGTTTTTTTGATAAACACTGTTTTAGGCCAAGTTAGTGTTATTTCAAATGATATGGTTTTTTTCTGTAAAATTAGCAGTCATTCATTGGCAAAATGGCTTTGTTCTATTGTAGTTTTGTACTTTACGTCGTTTTAGAGCATTTTTATGTGAATTTAATCGACAGTTTTTGAAAAAATCAATGTTTTTTTGATAAACACTGTTTTAGGCCAAGTTAGTGTAATTGCAAATAATATGGTTTTCTTGTAAAACTAGTAGTTATTCATTGGCAAAATGGCTTTGTTCTATTGTACTTCTGTACATTACGTCGTTTTAGAGCATTTTTATGTGAATTTAATCGACAGTTTTTGAAAAAATCAATGTTTTTTTGATAAACACTGTTTTAGGCCAAGTTAGTGTAATTGCAAATAATATGGTTTTCTTGTAAAACTAGTAGTTATTCATTGGCAAAATGGCTTTAATCTATTGTAGTTCTGTACATTACGTCGTTTTAGAGCATTTTTATGTGAATTTAATTGACAGTTTTTGAAAAAATCAATGGTTTTTTGATAAACACTGTTTTAGGCCAAGTTAGTGTTATTGCATATGATATGGTTTTCTTGTAAAACTAGTAGTTATTCATTGGCAAAATGGCTTTAATCTATTGTAGTTCTGTACTTTACGTTGTTTTAGAGCATTTTTATGTGAATTTAATCGACAGTTTTTGAAAAAATCAATGTTTTTTTGATAAACACTGTTTTAGGCCAAGTTAGTGTTATTGCAAATAATATGGTTTTCTTGTAAAACTAGTAGTTATTCATTGGCAAAATGGCTTTAATCTATTGTAGTTCTGTACTCTACGTCGTTTTAAAGCATTTTTATGTGAATTTAATTGACAGTTTTTGAAAAAATCAATGTTTTTTTGATAAACACTTTTTTAGGCCAAGTTAGTGTAATTGCAAATAATATGGTTTTCTTGTAAAACTAGTAGTTATTCATTGGCAAAATGGCTTTGTTCTATTGTACTTCTGTACATTACGTCGTTTTAGAGCATTTTTATGTGAATTTAATCGACAGTTTTTGAAAAAATCAATGTTTTTTTGATAAACACTGTTTTAGGCCAAGTTAGTGTCATTGCAAATAATATGGTTTTCTTGTAAAACTAGTAGTTATTCATTGGCAAAATGGCTTTAATTCATTGTAGTTTTGTACTTTACTTCGTTTTAGAGCATTTTTATGTGAATTTAATTGACAGTTTTTGAAAAAATCAATGTTTTTTTGATAAACACTGTTTTAGGCCAAGTTAGTGTTATTTCAAATGATATGGTTTTTTCTGTAAAATTAGCAGTCATTCATTGGCAAAATGGCTTTGTTCTATTGTACTTCTGTACATTACGTCGTTTTAGAGCATTTTTATGTGAATTTAATCGACAGTTTTTGAAAAAATCAATGTTTTTTTGATAAACACTGTTTTAGGCCAAGTTAGTGTAATTGCAAATAATATGGTTTTCCTGTAAAACTAGTAGTTATTCATTGGCAAAATGGCTTTAATCTATTGTAGTTCTGTACATTACGTCGTTTTAGAGCATTTTTATGTGAATTTAATTGACAGTTTTTGAAAAAATCAATGGTTTTTTGATAAACACTGTTTTAGGCCAAGTTAGTGTTTTTGCATATGATATGGTTTTTCTGTAAAACCAGCAGTTATTCATTGGCAAAATTGCTTTGTTCTATTGTAGTTTTGTACTTTACGTCGTTTTAGAGCATTTTTATGTGAATTTAATCGACAGTTTTTGAAAAAATCAATGTTTTTTTGATAAACACTGTTTTAGGCCAAGTTAGTGTTATTGCAAATAATATTGTTTTCTTGTAAAACTAGTAGTTATTCATTGGCAAAATGGCTTTAATCTATTGTAGGTCTGTACTCTACGTCGTTTTAAAGCATTTTTATGTGAATTTAATTGACAGTTTTTGAAAAAATCAATGTTTTTTTGATAAACACTTTTTTAGGCCAAGTTAGTGTAATTGCAAATAATATGGTTTTCTTGTAAAACTAGTAGTTATTCATTGGCAAAATGGCTTTGTTCTATTGTACTTCTGTACATTACGTCGTTTTAGAGCATTTTTATGTGAATTTAATCGACAGTTTTTGAAAAAATCAATGTTTTTTTGATAAAAACTGTTTTAGGCCAAGTTAGTGTAATTGCAAATAATATGGTTTTCTTGTAAAACTAGTAGTTATTCATTGGCAAAATGGCTTTAATTCATTGTAGTTCTGTACATTACGTCGTTTTAGAGCATTTTTATGTGAATTTAATTGACAGTTTTTGAAAAAATCAATGGTTTTTTGATAAACACTGTTTTAGGCCAAGTTATTGTTATTGCATATGATATGGTTTTTCTGTAAAACCAGCAGTTATTCATTGGCAAAATTGCTTTGTTCTATTGTAGTTTTGTACTTTACGTCGTTTTAGAGCATTTTTATGTGAATTTAATCGACATTTTTTGAAAAAATCAATGTTGTTTGATAAACACTGTTTTAGGCCAAGTTAGTGTTATTGCAAATAATATGGTTTTCTTGTAAAACTAGCAGTTATTCATTGGCAAAATGGCTTTAATCTATTGTAGTTCTGTACTTTACGTTGTTTTAGAGCATTTTTATGTGAATTTAATTGACAGTTTTTGAAAAAATCAATGTTTTTTTGATAAACACTTTTTTAGGCCAAGTTAGTGTAATTGCAAATAATATGGTTTTCTTGTAAAACTAGTAGTTATTCATTGGCAAAATGGCTTTGTTCTATTGTACTTCTGTACATTACGTCGTTTTAGAGCATTTTTATGTGAATTTAATCGACAGTTTTTGAAAAAATCAATGTTTTTTTGATAAACACTGTTTTAGGCCAAGTTAGTGTAATTGCAAATAATATGGTTTTCTTGTAAAACTAGTAGTTATTCATTGGCAAAATGGCTTTAATCTATTGTAGTTCTGTACATTACGTCGTTTTAGAGCATTTTTATGTGAATTTAATTGACAGTTTTTGAAAAAATCAATGGTTTTTTGATAAACACTGTTTTAGGCCAAGTTAGTGTTATTGCATATGATATGGTTTTTCTGTAAAACCAGCAGTTATTCATTGGCAAAATTGCTTTGTTCTTTTGTAGTTTTGTACTTTACGTCGTTTTAGAGCATTTTTATGTGAATTTAATGGACAGTTTTTGAAAAAATCAATGTTTTTTTGATAAACACTGTTTTAGGCCCAGTTAGTGTTATTGCAAATAATATGGTTTTCTTGTAAAACTAGTAGTTATTCATTGGCAAAATGGCTTTAATCTATAGTAGTTCTGTACTTTACGTTGTTTTAGAGCATTTTTATGTGAATTTAATCGACAGTTTTTGAAAAAATCAATCTTTTTTTGATAAACACTGTTTTAGGCCAAGTTAGTGTAATTGCAAATAATATGGTTTTCTTGTAAAACTAGTAGTTATTCATTGGCAAAATGGCTTTAATCTATTGTAGTTCTGTACTCTACGTCGTTTCAAAGCATTTTTATGTGAATTTAATTGACAGTTTTTGAAAAAATCAATGTTTTTTTGATAAACACTGTTTTAGGCCAAGTTAGTGTTATTTCAAATGATATGGTTTTTTCTGTAAAATTAGCAGTTATTCATTGGCAAAATGGCTTTGTTCTATTGTACTTCTGTACATTACGTCGTTTTAGAGCATTTTTATGTGAATTTAATCGACAGTTTTTGAAAAAATCAATGTTTTTTTTGCTAAACACTGTTTTAGGCCAAGTTAGTGTTATTGCAAATAATATGGTTGTTCTAAAAAACTAGTAGTTATTCATTGGCCCAATGGCTTTGTTCTATTGTAGTCTGTACATTACGTCGTTTTAGAGCATTTTTATGTGAATTTAATCGACAGTTTTTAAAAAAATCAATGTTTTTTTGATAAACACTGTTTTAGGCCAAGTTAGTGTTATTGCAAATGATATGGTTTTTCTGTAAAACTAGCAGTTATTCATTGGCAAAATGGCTTTGTTCTATTGTAGTTTTGTACTTTACGTCGTTTTAGAGCATTTTTATGTGAATTTAATTGAAAGTTTTTGAAAAAATCAATGTTTTTTTGATAAACACTGTTTTAGGCCAAGTTAGTGTTATTGCAAATGATATGGTTTTCTTGTAAAACTAGTAGTTATTCATTGGCAAAATGGCTTTAATCTATTGTAGTTTTGTACTTTACGTCGTTTTAGAGCATTTTTATGTGAATTTAATGGACAGTTTTTGAAAAAATCAATGTTCTTTTGATAAACACTGTTTTAGGCCAAGTTAGTGTTATTGCAAATAATATGGTTTTCTTGTAAAACTAGTAGTTATTCATTGGCAAAATGGCTTTAATCTATTGTAGTTTTGTACTTTACGTCGTTTTAGAGCATTTTTATGTGAATTTAATCGACAGTTTTTGAAAAAATCAATGTTTTTTTGATAAACACTGTTTTAGGCCAAGTTAGTGTTATTGCAAATGATATGGTTTTTCTGCAAAACTAGTAGTTATTCATTGGCAAAATGGCCTTGTTCTATTGTAGTTCTATACTTTACGTCGTTTTAAAGCATTTTTATGTGAATTTAATTGACAGTTTTTGAAAAAATCAATGTTTTTTTGATAAACACTGTTTTAGGCCAAATTAGTGTTATTGCAAATAATATGGTTTTCTTGTAAAACTCGTAGTTATTCATTGGCAAAATGGCTTTAATCTATTGTAGTTTTGTACTTTACGTCGTTTTAGAGCATTTTTATGTGAATTTAATCGACAGTTTTTGAAAAAATCAATGTTTTTTTGATAAACACTGTTTTAGGCCAAGTTAGTGTAATTGCAAATAATATGGTTTTCTTAAAAAACTAGTAGTTATTCATTGGCAAAATGGCTTTAATCTATTGTAGTTTTGTACTTTACGTCGTTTTAGAGCATTTTTATGTGAAGTTAATCGACAGTTTTTGAAAAAATCAATGTTTTTTTGATAAACACTGTTTTAGGCCAAGTTAGTGTCATTGCAAATAATATGGTTTTCTTGTAAAACTAGTAGTTATTCATTGGCAAAATGGCTTTAATCTATTGTAGTTCTGTACTTTACGTCGTTTTAGAGCATTTTTATGTGAATTTAATCGACAGTTTTTGAAAAAATCAATGTTTTTTTGATAAACACTGTTTTAGGCCAAGTTAGTGTTATTGCAAATAATATGGTTTTCTTGTAAAACTAGTAGTTATTCATTGGCAAAATGGCTTTAATCTATTGTAGTTCTGTACTTTACGTCGTTTTAGAGCATTTTTATGTGAATTTAATCGACAGTTTTTGAAAAAATCAATGTTTTTTTGATAAACACTTTTTTAGGCCAAGTTAGTGTTATTGCAAATTATATGGTTTTTATGAAAAACTAGCAGTTATTCATTAGCAAAATTGCTTTCTTCTATTGTAGTTTTGTACTTTACGTCGTTATAGAGCATTTTTATGTGAATTTAATCGACAGTTTTTGAAAAAATCAATGTTTTTTTGATAAACACTGTTTTAGGCCAAGTTAGTGTTATTGCAAATAATATGGTTTTCTTGTAAAACTAGTAGTTATTCATTGGCCAAATGGCTTTAATCTATTGTAGTTCTGTACTTTACGTCGTTTTAGAGCATTTTTATGTGAATTTAATCGACAGTTTTTGAAAAAATCAATGTTTTTTTGATAAACACTGTTTTAGGCCATATTAGTGTTATTGCAAATGATATGGTTTTTCTGTAAAACTAGCAGTTATTCATTGGCAAAATGGCTTTGTTCCATTGTAGTTTTGTACTTTACGTCGTTTTAGAGCATTTTTATGTGAATTTAATTGACAGTTTTTGAAAAAATCAATGTTTTTTTGATAAACACTGTTTTAGGCCAAGTTAGTGTAATTGCAAATAATATGGTTTTCTTGTAAAACTAGTAGTTATTCATTGGCAAAATGGCTTTGTTCTATTGTACTTCTGTACATTACGTCGTTTTAGAGCAATTTTATGTGAATTTAATCGACAGTTTTTGAAAAAATCAATGTTTTTTTGATAAACACTGTTTTAGGCCAAGTTAGTGTTATTGCATATGATATGGTTTTCTTGTAAAACTAGTAGTTATTCATTGGCAAAATGGCTTTAATCTATTGTAGTTCTGTACTTTACGTTGTTTTAGAGCATTTTTATGTGAATTTAATCGACAGTTTTTGAAAAAATCAATGTTTTTTTGATAAACACTGTTTTAGGCCAAGTTAGTGTAATTGCAAATAATATGATTTTCTTGTAAAACTAGTAGTTATTCATTGGCAAAATGGCTTTGTTCTATTGTACTTCTGTACATTACGTCGTTTTAGAGCATTTTTATGTGAATTTAATCGACAGTTTTTGAAAAAATCAATGTTTTTTGATAAACACTGTTTTAGGCCAAGTTAGTGTAATTGCAAATAATATGGTTTTCTTGTAAAACTAGTAGTTATTCATTGGCAAAATGGCTTTAATCTATTGTAGTTCTGTACATTACGTCGTTTTAGAGCATTTTTATGTGAATTTAATTGACAGTTTTTGAAAAAATCAATGGTTTTTTGATAAACACTGTTTTAGGCCAAGTTAGTGTAATTGCAAATAATATGGTTTTCTTGTAAAACTAGTAGTTATTCATTGGCAAAATGGCTTTAATCTATTGTAGTTCTGTACATTACGTCGTTTTAGAGCATTTTTATGTGAATTTAATTGACAGTTTTTGAAAAAATCAATGGTTTTTTGATAAACACTGTTTTAGGCCAAGTTAGTGTTATTGCAAATGATATGGTTTTTCTGTAAAACCAGCAGTTATTCATTGGCAAAATGGCTTTGTTCTATTGTAGTTTTGTACTTTACGTCGTTTTAGAGCATTTTTATGTGAATTTAATCGACAGTTTTTGAAAAAATCAATGTTTTTTTGATAAACACTGTTTTATGCCAAGTTAGTGTTATTGCAAATAATATGGTTTTCTTGTAAAACTAGTAGTTATTCATTGGCAAAATGGCTTTAATCTATTGTAGTTCTGTACTTTACGTCGTTTTAGAGCATTTTTATGTGAATTTAATCGACAGTTTTTGAAAAAATCAATGTTTTTTTGATAAACACTGTTTTAGGCCAAGTTAGTGTAATTGCAAATAATATGGTTTTCTTGTAAAACTAGTAGTTATTCATTGGCAAAATGGCTTTAATCTATTGTAGTTCTGTACTCTACGTCGTTTTAAAGCATTTTTATGTGAATTTAATTGACAGTTTTTGAAAAAATCAATGTTTTTTTGATAAACACTGTTTTAGGCCAAGTTAGTGTTATTTCAAATGATATGGTTTTTTCTGTAAAATTAGCAGTTATTCATTGGCAAAATGGCTTTGTTCTATTGCACTTCTGTACATTACGTCGTTTTAGAGCATTTTTATGTGAATTTAATCGACAGTTTTTGAAAAAATCAATGTGTTTTTTGCTAAACACTGTTTTAGGCCAAGTTAGGGTTATTGCAAATAGTATGGTTGTTCTAAAAAAATAGCAGTTATTCATTGGCAAAATGGCTTTGTTCTATTGTAGTCTGTACATTACGTCGTTTTAGAGCATTTTTATGTGAATTTAATCGACAGTTTTTGAAAAAATCAATGTTTTTTTGATAAACACTGTTTTAGGCCAAGTTAGTGTTATTGCAAATGATATGGTTTTTCTGTAAAACTAGCAGTTATTCATTGGCAAAATGGCTTTGTTCTATTGTAGTTTTGTACTTTACGTCGTTTTAGAGCATTTTTATGTGAATTTAATTGACAGTTTTTGAAAAAATCAATGTTTTTTTGATAAACACTGTTTTAGGCAAAGTTAGTGTTATTGCAAATGATATGGTTTTCTTGTAAAACTAGTAGTTATTCATTGGCAAAATGGCTTAAATCTATTGTAGTTTTGCACTTTACGTCGTTTTAGAGCATTTTTATGTGAATTTAATCGACAGTTTTTGAAAAAATCAATGTTCTTTTGATAAACACTGTTTTAGGCCAAGTTAGTGTTATTGCAAATAATATGGTTTTCTTGTAAAACTAGTAGTTATTCATTGGCAAAATGGCTTTAATCTATTGTAGTTTTGTACTTTACGTCGTTTTAGAGCATTTTTATGTGAATTTAATCGACAGTTTTTGAAAAAATCAATGTTTTTTTGATAAACACTATTTTAGGCCAAGTTAGTGTTATTGCAAATGATATGGTTTTTCTGTAAAACTAGTAGTTATTCATTGGCAAAATGGCCTTGTTCTATTGTAGTTCTATACTTTACGTCGTTTTAAAGCATTTTTATGTCAATTTAATTGACAGTTTTTGAAAAAATCAATGTTTTTTTTATAAACACTGTTTTAGGCCAAGTTAGTGTTATTGCAAATAATATGGTTTTCTTGTAAAACTCGTAGTTATTCATTGGCAAAATGGCTTTAATCTATTGTAGTTTTGTACTTTACGTCGTTTTAGAGCATTTTTATGTGAATTTAATCGACAGTTTATGAAAAAATCAATGTTTTTTTGATAAACACTGTTTTAGGCCAAGTTAGTGTCATTGCAAATAATATGGTTTTCTTGTAAAACTAGTAGTTATTCATTGTCAAAATGGCTTTAATCTATTGTAGTTCTGTACTTTACGTCGTTTTAGAGCATTTTTATGTGAATTTAATCGACAGTTTTTGAAAAAATCAATGTTTTTTTGATAAACACTGTTTTAGGCCAAGTTAGTGTTATTGCAAATAATATGGTTTTCTTGTAAAACTAGCAGTTATTCATTGGCAAAATGGCTTTAATCTATTGTAGTTTTGTACTTTACGTCGTTTTAGAGCTTTTTTATGTGAATTTAATGGACAGTTTTTGAAAAAATCAATGTTCCTTTGATAAACATTGTTTTAGGCCAAGTTAGTGTTATTGCAAATGATATGGTTTTCTTGTAAAACTAGTAGTTATTCATTGGCAAAATGGCTTTAATCTATTGTAGCTTTGTACTTTACGTCGTTTTAGAGCATTTTTATGTGAATTTAATCGACAGTTTTTGAAAAAATCAATGTTTTTTTGATAAACACTGTTTTAGGCCAAGTTAGTATTATTGCAAATGATATGGTTTTTCTGTAAAACTAGCAGTTATTCATTGGCAAAATGGCTTTGTTCTTTTGTAGTTTAATACTTTACGTCGTTTTAGAGCATTTTTATGTGAATTTAATCGACAGTTTTTGAAAAAATCAATGTTTTTTTGATAAACACTGTTTTAGGCCAAGTTAGTGTTATTGCAAATAATATGGTTTTCTTGTAAAACTAGCAGTTATTCATTGGCAAAATGGCTTTGTTCTATTGTACTTCTGTACATTACGTCGTTTTAGAGCATTTTTATGTGAATTTAATCGACAGTTTTTGAAAAAATCAATGTTTTTTTGATAAACACTGTTTTAGGCCAAGTTAATATTATTGCAAATAATATGGTTTTCTTGTAAAACTAGTAGTTATTCATTGGCAAAATGGCTTTGTTCTATTGTCGTTTTGTACTTTACGTCGTTTTAGAGCATTTTTATGTGAATTTAATCGACAGTTTTTGAAAAAATCAATGTTTTTTTGATAAACGCTGTTTTAGGCCAAGTTAGTGTTATTTCAAATGATATGGTTTTTTCTGTAAAACTAGTAGTTATTCATTGGCAAAATGGCTTTGTTCTATTGTAGTTCTATACTTTACGTCGTTTTAAAGCATTTTTATGTGAATTTAATTGACAGTTTTTGAAAAAATCAATGTTTTTTTGATAAACACTGTTTTAGGCCAAGTTAGTGTAATTGCAAATAATATGGTTTTCTTGTAAAACTAGTAGTTGTTCATTGGGAAAATGGCTTTAATCTATTGTAGTTTTGTACTTTACGTCGTTTTAGAGCATTTTTATGTGAATTTAATCGACAGTTTTTGAAAAAATCAATGTTTTTTTGATAAACACTGTTTTAGGCCAAGTTAGTGTAATTGCAAATAATATGGTTTTCTTGTAAAACTAGTAGTTATTCATTGGCAAAATGGCTTTAATCTATTGTAGTTTTGTACTTTACGTCGTTTTAGAGCATTTTTATGTGAATTTAATCGACAGTTTTTGAAAAAATCAATGGTTTTTTGATAAACACTGTTTTAGGCCAAGTTAGTGTTATTGCAAATGATATGGTTTTTCTGTAAAACTAGCAGTTATTTATTGGCAAAATGGCTTTGTTCTCTTGTAGTTTTGTACTTTACGTCGTTTTAGAGCATTTTTATGTGAATTTAAGCGACAGTTTTTGAAAAAATCAATGTTTTTTTGATAAACACTGTTTTAGGCCAAGTTAGTGTTATTGCAAATAATATGGTTTTTCTGTAAAACTAGTAGTTATTCATTGGCAAAATGGCTTTAATCTATTGTAGTTCTGTACTTTACGTCGTTTTAGAGCATTTTTACGTGAATTTAATCGATAGTTTTTGAAAAAATCAATGTTTTTTTGATAAACACTGTTTTAGGCCAAGTTAGTGTTATTGCAAATGATATGGTTTTTCTGTAAAACTAGTAGTTATTCATTGGCAAAATGGCTTTGTTCTATTGTAGTTTTGTACTTTACGTCGTTTTAGAGCATTTTTATGTGAATTTAATCGACAGTTTTTGAAAAAATCAATGTTTTTTTGATAAACACTGTTTTAGGCCAAGTTAGTGTAATTGCAAATAATATGGTTTTCTTGTAAAACTAGTAGTTATTCATTGGCAAAATGGCTTTGTTCTATTGTACTTCTGTACATTACGTCGTTTTAGAGCATTTTTATGTGAATTTAATGGACAGTTTTTGAAAAAATCAATGTTTTTTTGATAAACACTTTTTTAGGCCAAGTTAGTGTTATTGCAAATTATATGGTTTTTCTGAAAAACTAGCAGTTATTCATTGGCAAAATGGCTTTGTTCTATTGTAGTTCTGTACATTACGTCGTTTTAGAGCATTTTTATGTGAATTTAATCGACAGTTTTTGAAAAAATCAATGGTTTTTTGATAAACACTGTTTTAGGCCAAGTTAGTGTTATTGCAAATGATATGGTTTTTCTGTAAAACTAGCAGTTATTCATTGGCAAAATGGCTTTGTTCTCTTGTAGTTTTGTACTTTACGTCGTTTTAGAGCATTTTTATGTGAATTTAATCGACAGTTTTTGAAAAAATCAATGTTTTTTTGATAAACACTGTTTTAGGCCAAGTTAGTGTTATTGCAAATAATATGGTTTTCTTGTAAAACTAGTAGTTATTCATTGGCAAAATGGCTTTAATCTATTGTAGTTCTGTACTTTACGTCGTTTTAGAGCATTTTTATGTGAATTTAATCGACAGTTTTTGAAAAATTCAATGTTTTTTTGATAAACACTGTTTTAGGCCAAGTTAGTGTTATTGCAAATAATATGGTTTTTCTTTAAAACTAGCAGTTATTCATTGGCAAAATGGCTTTGTTCTATTGTAGTTTTGTACTTTACGTCGCTTTAGAGCATTTTTATGTGAATTTAATCGACAGTTTTTGAAAAAATCAATGTTTTTTTGATAAACACTGTTTTAGGCCAAGTTAGTGTAATTGCAAATAATATGGTTTTCTTGTAAAACTAGTAGTTATTCATTGGCAAAATGGCTTTGTTCTATTGTACTTCTGTACATTACGTCGTTTTAGAGCATTTTTATGTGAATTTAATTGACAGTTTTTGAAAAAATCAATTTTTTTTTGATAAACACTGTTTTAGGCCAAGTTAGTGTAATTGCAAATAATATGGTTTTCTTGTAAAACTAGTAGTTATTCATTGGCAAAATGGCTTTAATCTATTGTAGTTCTGTACTTTACGTCGTTTTAGAGCATTTTTATGTGAATTTAATAGACAGTTTTTGAAAAAAATCAATGTTTTTTTGATAAACACTGTTTTAGGCGAAGTTAGTGTTATTGCAAATGATATGGTTTTTCTGTAAAACTTGTAGTTATTCATTGGCAAAATGGCTTTGTTCTATTGTAGTTCTATACTTTACGTCGTTTTAAAGCATTTTTATGTGAATTTAATAGACAGTTTTTGAAAAAATCAATGTTTTTTTGATAAACACTGTTTTAGGCCAAGTTAGTGTAATTGCAAATAATATGGTTTTCTTGTAAAACTAGTAGTTATTCATTGGCAAAATGGCTTTGTTCTATTGTAGTTTTGTACTTTACGTCGTTTTAGAGCATTTTTATGTGAATTTAATCGACAGTTTTTGAAAAAATCAATGTTTTATTGATAATAGCTGTTTTAGGCAAAGTTAGTGTTATTTCAAATGATATGGTTTTTTCTGTAAAACTAGTAGTTATTCATTGGCAAAATGGCTTTGTTCTATTGTACTTCTGTACATTACGTCGTTTTAGAGCATTTTTATGTGAATTTAATTGACAGTTTTTGAAAAAATCAATTTTTTTTTGATAAACACTGTTTTAGGCCAAGTTAGTGTAATTGCAAATAATATGGTTTTCTTGTAAAACTAGTAGTTATTCATTGGCAAAATGGCTTTAATCTATTGTAGTTTTGCACTTTACGTCGTTTTAGAGCATTTTTATGGGAATTTAATCGACAGTTTTTGAAAAAATCAATGTTTTTTTGATAAACACTGTTTTAGGCCAAGTTAGTGTTATTGCAAATAATATGGTTTTCTTGTAAAACTAGTAGTTATTCATTGGCAAAATGGCTTTAATCTATTGTAGTTCTGTACTTTACGTCGTTTTAGAGCATTTTTATGTGAATTTAATTGACAGTTTTTGAAAAAATCAATGTTTTTTTGATAAACACTGTTTTCGGCCAAGTTAGTGTTATTGCAAATAATATAGTTTTCTTGTAAAAATAGTAGTTATTCATTGGCAAAATGGCTTTAATCTATTGTAGTTTTGTACTTTACGTCGTTTTAGAGCATTTTTAGGTGAATTTAATCGACAGTTTTTGAAAAAATCAATGTTTTTTTGATAAACACTGTTTTAGGCCAAGTTAGTGTAATTGCAAATAATATGGTTTTCTTGTAAAACTAGTAGTTATTCATTGGCAAAATGGCTTTGTTCTATTGTAGTTTTGTACTTTAAGTCGTTTTAGAGCATTTTTATGTGAATTTAATCGACAGTTTTTGAAAAAATCAATGTTTTTTTGATAAACGCTGTTTTAGGCCAAGTTAGTGTTATTGCAAATTATATGGTTTTTCTGTAAAACTAGTAGTTATTCATTGGCAAAATGGCTTTGTTCTATTGTAGTTCTATACTTTACGTCGTTTTAAAGCATTTTTATGTGAATTTAATAGACAGTTTTTGAAAAAATCAATGTTTTTTTGATAAACACTGTTTTAGGCCAAGTTAGTGTTATTGCAAATAATATGGTTTTCTTGTAAAACTAGTAGTTATTCATTGGCAAAATGGCTTTAATCTATTGTAGTTCTGTACTTTACGTCGTTTTAGAGCATTTTTATGTGAATTTAATCGACAGTTTTTGAAAAATTCAATGTTTTTTTGATAAACACTGTTTTAGGCCAAGTTAGTGTTATTGCAAATAATATGGTTTTTCTTTAAAACTAGCAGTTATTCATTAGCAAAATGGCTTTGTTCTATTGTAGTTTTGTACTTTACGTCGCTTTAGAGCATTTTTATGTGAATTTAATCGACAGTTTTTGAAAAAATCAATGTTTTTTTGATAAACACTGTTTTAGGCCAAGTTAGTGTAATTGCAAATAATATGGTTTTCTTGTAAAACTAGTAGTTATTCATTGGCAAAATGGCTTTGTTCTATTGTACTTCTGTACATTACGTCGTTTTAGAGCATTTTTATGTGAATTTAATTGACAGTTTTTGAAAAAATCAATTTTTTTTTGATAAACACTGTTTTAGGCCAAGTTAGTGTAATTGCAAATAATATGGTTTTCTTGTAAGACTAGTAGTTATTCATTGGCAAAATGGCTTTAATCTATTGTAGTTTTGCACTTTACGTCGTTTTAGAGCATTTTTATGGGAATTTAATCGACAGTTTTTGAAAAAATCAATGTTTTTTTGATAAACACTGTTTTAGGCCAAGTTAGTGTAATTGCAAATAATATGGTTTTCTTGTAAGACTAGTAGTTATTCATTGGCAAAATGGCTTTAATCTATTGTAGTTTTGCACTTTACGTCGTTTTAGAGCATTTTTATGGGAATTTAATCGACAGTTTTTGAAAAAATCAATGTTTTTTTGATAAACACTGTTTTAGGCCAAGTTAGTGTAATTGCAAATAATATGGTTTTCTTGTAAAACTAGTAGTTATTCATTGGCAAAATGGCTTTAATCTATTGTAGTTCTGTACTTTACGTCGTTTTAGAGCATTTTTATGTGAATTTAATAGACAGTTTTTGAAAAAATCAATGTTTTTTTGATAAACACTGTTTTAGGCCAAGTTAGTGTTATTGCAAATGATATGGTTTTTCTGTAAAACTAGTAGTTATTCATTGGCAAAATGGCTTTGTTCTATTGTAGTTCTATACTTTACGTCGTTTTAAAGCATTTTTATGTGAATTTAATCGACAGTTTTTGAAAAAATCAATGTTTTTTTGATAAACACTGTTTTAGGCCAAGTTAGTGTAATTGCAAATAATATGGTTTTCTTGTAAAACTAGTAGTTATTCATTGGTAAAATGGCTTTGTTCTATTGTACTTCTGTACATTACGTCGTTTTAGAGCATTTTTATGTGAATTTAATAGACAGTTTTTGAAAAAATCAATGTTTTTTTGATAAACACTGTTTTAGGCCAAGTTAGTGTTATTGCAAATGATATGGTTTTTCTGTAAAACTAGTAGTTATTCATTGGCAAAATGGCTTTGTTCTATTGTAGTTCTATACTTTACGTCGTTTTAAAGCATTTTTATGTGAATTTAATTGACAGTTTTTGAAAAAATCAATGTTTTTTTGATAAACACTGTTTTAGGCCAAGTTAGTGTAATTGCAAATAATATGGTTTTCTTGTAAAACTAGTAGTTATTCATTGGCAAAATGGCTTTAATCTATTGTAGTTTTGCACTTTACGTCGTTTTAGAGCATTTTTATGGGAATTTAATCGACAGTTTTTGAAAAAATCAATGTTTTTTTGATAAACACTGTTTTAGGCCAAGTTAGTGTAATTGCAAATAATATGGTTTTCTTGTAAAACTAGTAGTTATTCATTGGCAAAATGGCTTTAATCTATTGTAGTTTTGCACTTTACGTCGTTTTAGAGCATTTTTATGGGAATTTAATCGACAGTTTTTGAAAAAATCAATGTTTTTTTGATAAACACTGTTTTAGGCCAAGTTAGTGTAATTGCAAATAATATGGTTTTCTTGTAAAACTAGTAGTTATTCATTGGCAAAATGGCTTTAATCTATTGTAGTTCTGTACTTTACGTCGTTTTAGAGCATTTTTATGTGAATTTAATAGACAGTTTTTGAAAAAATCAATGTTTTTTTGATAAACACTGTTTTAGGCCAAGTTAGTGTTATTGCAAATGATATGGTTTTTCTGAAAAACTAGTAGTTATTCATTGGCAAAATGGCTTTGTTCTATTGTAGTTCTATACTTTACGTCGTTTTAAAGCATTTTTATGTGAATTTAATCGACAGTTTTTGAAAAAATCAATGTTTTTTTGATAAACACTGTTTTAGGCCAAGTTAGTGTAATTGCAAATAATATGGTTTTCTTGTAAAACTTGTAGTTATTCATTGGCAAAATGGCTTTGTTCTATTGTAGTTTTGTACTTTACGTCGTTTTAGAGCATTTTTATGTGAATTTAATCGACAGTTTTTGAAAAAATCAATGTTTTTTTGATAAACGCTGTTTTAGGCCAAGTTAGTGTTATTTCAAATGATATGGTTTTTTCTGTAAAACTAGTAGTTATTCATTGGCAAAATGGCTTTGTTCTATTGTACTTCTGTACATTACGTCGTTTTAGAGCATTTTTATGTGAATTTAATTGACAGTTTTTGAAAAAATCAATTTTTTTTTGAGAAACACTGTTTTAGGCCAAGTTAGTGTAATTGCAAATAATATGGTTTTCTTGTAAAACTAGTAGTTATTCATTGGCAAAATGGCTTTAATCTATTGTAGTTTTGCACTTTACGTCGTTTTAGAGCATTTTTATGGGAATTTAATCGACAGTTTTTGAAAAAATCAATGTTTTTTTGATAAACACTGTTTTAGGCCAAGTTAGTGTAATTGCAAATAATATGGTTTTCTTGTAAAACTAGTAGTTATTCATTGGCAAAATGGCTTTAATCTATTGTAGTTCTGTACTTTACGTCGTTTTAGAGAATTTTTATGTGAATTTAATTGACAGTTTTTGAAAAAATCAATGTTTTTTTGATAAACACTGTTTTAGGCCAAGTTAGTGTTATTGCAAATAATATGGTTTTCTTGTAAAAATAGTAGTTATTCATTGGCAAAATGGCTTTAATCTATTGTAGTTTTGTACTTTACGTCGTTTTAGAGCATTTTTATGTGAATTTAATCGACAGTTTTTGAAAAAATCAATGTTTTTTTGATAAACACTGTTTTAGGCCAAGTTAGTGTAATTGCAAATAATATGGTTTTCTTGTAAAACTAGTAGTATTCATTGGCAAAATGGCTTTGTTCTATTGTAGTTTTGTACTTTACGTCGTTTTAGAGCATTTTTATGTGAATTTAATCCACAGTTTTTGAAAAAATCAATGTTTTTTTGATAAACGCTGTTTTAGGCCAAGTTAGTGTTATTTCAAATGATATGGTTTTTTCTGTAAAACTAGTAGTTATTCATTGGCAAAATGGCTTTGTTCTATTGTAGTTCTATACTTTACGTCGTTTTAAAGCATTTTTATGTGAATTTAATAGACAGTTTTTGAAAAAATCAATGTTTTTTTGATAAACACTGTTCTAGGCCAAGTTAGTGTAATTGCAAATAATATGGTTTTCTTGTAAATCTAGTAGTTATTCATTGGCAAAATGGCTTTGTTTTATTGTACTTCTGTACATTACGTCGTTTTAGAGCATTTTTATGTGAATTTAATCGACAGTTTTTGAAAAAATCAATGTTTTTTTGATAAACACTGTTTTAGGCCAAGTTAGTGTAATTGCAAATAATATGGTTTTCTTGTAAAACTAGTAGTTGTTCATTGGCAAAATGGCTTTAATCTATTGTAGTTTTGTACTCTACGTCGTTTTAGAGCATTTTTATGTGAATTTAATCGACAGTTTTTGAAAAAATCAATGTTTTTTTGATAAACACTGTTTTAGGCCAAGTTAGTGTAATTGCAAATAATATGGTTTTCTTGTAAAACTAGTAGTTATTCATTGGCAAAATGGCTTTAATCTATTGTAGTTTTGTACTTTACGTCGTTTTAGAGCATTTTTATGTGAATTTAATCGACAGTTTTTGAAAAATTCAATGTTTTTTTGATAAACACTGTTTTAGGCCAAGTTAGTGTAATTGCAAATAATATGGTTTTCTTGTAAAACTAGTAGTATTCATTGGCAAAATGGCTTTGTTCTATTGTAGTTTTGTACTTTACGTCGTTTTAGAGCATTTTTATGTGAATTTAATCGACAGTTTTTGAAAAAATCAATGTTTTTTTGATAAACGCTGTTTTAGGCCAAGTTAGTGTTATTTCAAATGATATGGTTTTTTCTGTAAAACTAGTAGTTATTCATTGGCAAAATGGCTTTGTTCTATTGTAGTTCTATACTTTACGTCGTTTTAAAGCATTTTTATGTGAATTTAATAGACAGTTTTTGAAAAAATCAATGTTTTTTTGATAAACACTGTTTTAGGCCAAGTTAGTGTAATTGCAAATAATATGGTTTTCTTGTAAATCTAGTAGTTATTCATTGGCAAAATGGCTTTGTTTTATTGTACTTCTGTACATTACGTCGTTTTAGAGCATTTTTATGTGAATTTAATCGACAGTTTTTCAAAAAATTCAATGTTTTTTTGATAAACACTGTTTTAGGCCAAGTTAGTGTAATTGCAAATAATATGGTTTTCTTGTAAAACTAGTAGTATTCATTGGCAAAATGGCTTTGTTCTATTGTAGTTTTGTACTTTACGTCGTTTTAGAGCATTTTTATGTGAATTTAATCGACAGTTTTTGAAAAAATCAATGTATTTTTGATAAACGCTGTTTTAGGCCAAGTTAGTGTTATTTCAAATGATATGGTTTTTTCTGTAAAACTAGTAGTTATTCATTGGCAAAATGGCTTTGTTCTATTGTAGTTCTATACTTTACGTCGTTTTAAAGCATTTTTATGTGAATTTAATAGACAGTTTTTGAAAAAATCAATGTTTTTTTGATAAACACTGTTTTAGGCCAAGTTAGTGTAATTGCAAATAATATGGTTTTCTTGTAAATCTAGTAGTTATTCATTGGCAAAATGGCTTTGTTTTATTGTACTTCTGTACATTACGTCGTTTTAGAGCATTTTTATGTGAATTTAATCGACAGTTTTTGAAAAAATCAATGTTTTTTTGATAAACACTGTTTTAGGCCAAGTTAGTGTAATTGCAAATAATATGGTTTTCTTGTAAAACTAGTAGTTGTTCATTGGCAAAATGGCTTTAATCTATTGTAGTTTTGTACTCTACGTCGTTTTAGAGCATTTTTATGTGAATTTAATCGACAGTTTTTGAAAAAATCAATGTTTTTTTGATAAACACTGTTTTAGGCCAAGTTAGTGTAATTGCAAATAATATGGTTTTCTTGTAAAACTAGTAGTTATTCATTGGCAAAATGGCTTTAATCTATTGTAGTTTTGTACTTTACGTCGTTTTAGAGCATTTTTATGTGAATTTAATCGACAGTTTTTGAAAAAATCAATGTTTTTTTGATAAACACTGTTTTAGGCCAAGTTAGTGTAATTGCAAATAATATGGTTTTCTTGTAAAACTAGTAGTATTCATTGGCAAAATGGCTTTGTTCTATTGTAGTTTTGTACTTTACGTCGTTTTAGAGCATTTTTATGTGAATTTAATCGACAGTTTTTGAAAAAATCAATGTTTTTTTGATAAACGCTGTTTTAGGCCAAGTTAGTGTTATTTCAAATGATATGGTTTTTTCTGTAAAACTAGTAGTTATTCATTGGCAAAATGGCTTTGTTCTATTGTAGTTCTATACTTTACGTCGTTTTAAAGCATTTTTATGTGAATTTAATAGACAGTTTTTGAAAAAATCAATGTTTTTTTGATAAACACTGTTTTAGGCCAAGTTAGTGTAATTGCAAATAATATGGTTTTCTTGTAAATCTAGTAGTTATTCATTGGCAAAATGGCTTTGTTTTATTGTACTTCTGTACATTACGTCGTTTTAGAGCATTTTTATGTGAATTTAATCGACAGTTTTTGAAAAAATCAATGTTTTTTTGATAAACGCTGTTTTAGGCCAAGTTAGTGTTATTTCAAATGATATGGTTTTTTCTGTAAAA
The DNA here is from genome assembly GCA_964019065.1 of Catostylus mosaicus. Lineage (NCBI taxonomy): Eukaryota > Metazoa > Cnidaria > Scyphozoa > Rhizostomeae > Catostylidae > Catostylus > Catostylus mosaicus. The sequence continues at coordinate 4,025,810 of OZ025200.1, read as the reverse complement.
CTAGTAGTTATTCATTGGCAAAATGGCTTTGTTCTATTGTAGTTCTATACTTTACGTCGTTTTAAAGCATTTTTATGTGAATTTAATAGACAGTTTTTGAAAAAATCAATGTTTTTTTGATAAACGCTGTTTTAGGCCAAGTTAGTGTTATTTCAAATGATATGGTTTTTTCTGTAAAACTAGTAGTTATTCATTGGCAAAATGGCTTTGTTCTATTGTAGTTCTATACTTTACGTCGTTTTAAAGCATTTTTATGTGAATTTAATAGACAGTTTTTGAAAAAATCAATGTTTTTTTGATAAACACTGTTTTAGGCCAAGTTAGTGTAATTGCAAATAATATGGTTTTCTTGTAAATCTAGTAGTTATTCATTGGCAAAATGGCTTTGTTTTATTGTACTTCTGTACATTACGTCGTTTTAGAGCATTTTTATGTGAATTTAATCGACAGTTTTTGAAAAAAACAATGTTTTTTTGATAAACACTGTTTTAGGCCAAGTTAGTGTAATTGCAAATAATATGGTTTTCTTGTAAAACTAGTAGTTGTTCATTAGCAAAATGGCTTTAATCTATTGTAGTTTTGTACTCTACGTCGTTTTAGAGCATTTTTATGTGAATTTAATCGACAGTTTTTGAAAAAATCAATGTTTTTTTGATAAACACTGTTTTAGGCCAAGTTAGTGTAATTGCAAATAATATGGTTTTCTTGTAAAACTAGTAGTTATTCATTGGCAAAATGGCTTTGTTCTATTGTAGTTCTGTACATTACGTCGTTTTAGAGCATTTTTATGTGAATTTAATCGACAGTTTTTGAAAAAATCAATGGTTTTTTGATAAACACTGTTTTAGGCCAAGTTAGTGTTATTGCAAATGATATGGTTTTTCTGTAAAACTAGCAGTTATTTATTGGAAAAATGGCTTTGTTCTCTTGTAGTTTTGAACTTTACGTCGTTTTAGAGCATTTTTATGTGAATTTAATCGACAGTTTTTGAAAAAATCAATGTTTTTTTGATAAACACTGTTTTAGGCCAAGTTAGCGTTATTGCAAATAATATGGTTTTTCTGTAAAACTAGTAGTTATTCATTGGCAAAATGGCTTTAATCTATTGTAGTTCTGTACTTTACGTCGTTTTAGAGCATTTTTATGTGAATTTAATCGACAGTTTTTGAAAAAATCAATGTTTTTTTGATAAACACTGTTTTAGGCCAGGTTAGTGTTATTGCAAATGATATGGTTTTTCTGTAAAACTAGTAGTTATTCATTGGCAAAATGGCTTTGTTCTATTGTAGTTTTGTACTTTACGTCGTTTTAGAGCATTTTTATGTGAATTTAATCGGCAGTTTTTGAAAAAATCAATGTTTTTTTGATAAACACTGTTTTAGGCCAAGTTAGTGTAATTGCAAATAATATGGTTTTCTTGTAAAACTAGTAGTTATTCATTGGCAAAATCGCTTTGTTCTATTGTACTTCTGTACATTACGTCGTTTTAGAGCATTTTTATGTGAATTTAATGGACAGTTTTTGAAAAAATCAATGTTTTTTTGATAAACACTTTTTTAGGCCAAGTTAGTGTTATTGCAAATTATATGGTTTTTCTGAAAAACTAGCAGTTATTCATTGGCAAAATGGCTTTGTTCTATTGTAGTTCTGTACATTACGTCGTTTTAGAGCATTTTTATGTGAATTTAATCGACAGTTTTTGAAAAAATCAATGGCTTTTTGATAAACACTGTTTTAGGCCAAGTTAGTGTTATTGCAAATGATATGGTTTTTCTGTAAAACTAGCAGTTATTCATTGGCAAAATGGCTTTGTTCTCTTGTAGTTTTGTACTTTACGTCGTTTTAGAGCATTTTTATGTGAATTTAATTGACAGTTTTTGAAAAAAAAAATGTTTTTTTGATAAACACTGTTTTAGGCCAAGTTAGTGTTATTGCAAATAATATGGTTTTCTTGTAAAACTAGTAGATATTCATTGGCAAAATGGCTTTAATCTATTGTAGTTCTGTACTTTACGTCGTTTTAGAGCATTTTTATGTGAATTTAATCGACAGTTTTTGAAAAAATCAATGTTTTTTTGATAAACACTGTTTTAGGCCAAGTTAGTGTTATTGCAAATAATATTGTTTTTCTTTAAAACTAGCAGTTATTCATTGGCAAAATGGCTTTGTTCTATTGTAGTTCTGTACTTTACGTCGCTTTAGAGCATTTTTATGTGAATTTAATCGACAGTTTTGGAAAAAATCAATGTTTTTTTGATAAACACTGTTTTAGGCCTAGTTAGTGTAATTGCAAATAATATGGTTTTCTTGTAAAACTAGTAGTTATTCATTGGCAAAATGGCTTTGTTCTATTGTACTTCTGTACATTACGTCGTTTTAGAGCATTTTTATGTGAATTTAATTGACAGTTTTTGAAAAAATCAATTTTTTTTTGATAAACACTGTTTTAGGCCAAGTTAGCGTTATTGCAAATAATATGGTTTTTCTGTAAAACTAGTAGTTATTCATTGGCAAAATGGCTTTAATCTATTGTAGTTCTGTACTTTACGTCGTTTTAGAGCATTTTTATGTGAATTTAATCGACAGTTTTTGAAAAAATCAATGTTTTTTTGATAAACACTGTTTTAGGCCAAGTTAGTGTTATTGCAAATGATATGGTTTTTCTGTAAAACTAGTAGTTATTCATTGGCAAAATGGCTTTGTTCTATTGTAGTTTTGTACTTTACGTCGTTTTAGAGCATTTTTATGTGAATTTAATCGACAGTTTTTGAAAAAATCAATGTTTTTTTGATAAACACTGTTTTAGGCCAAGTTAGTGTAATTGCAAATAATATGGTTTTCTTGTAAAACTAGTAGTTATTCATTGGCAAAATCGCTTTGTTCTATTGTACTTCTGTACATTACGTCGTTTTAGAGCATTTTTATGTGAATTTAATGGACAGTTTTTGAAAAAATCAATGTTTTTTTGATAAACACTTTTTTAGGCCAAGTTAGTGTTATTGCAAATTATATGGTTTTTCTGAAAAACTAGCAGTTATTCATTGGCAAAATGGCTTTGTTCTATTGTAGTTCTGTACATTACGTCGTTTTAGAGCATTTTTATGTGAATTTAATCGACAGTTTTTGAAAAAATCAATTGCTTTTTGATAAACACTGTTTTAGGCCAAGTTAGTGTTATTGCAAATGATATGGTTTTTCTGTAAAACTAGCAGTTATTCATTGGCAAAATGGCTTTGTTCTCTTGTAGTTTTGTACTTTACGTCGTTTTAGAGCATTTTTATGTGAATTTAATTGACAGTTTTTGAAAAAAAAAATGTTTTTTTGATAAACCCTGTTTTAGGCCAAGTTAGTGTTATTGCAAATAATATGGTTTTCTTGTAAAACTAGTAGTTATTCATTGGCAAAATGGCTTTAATCTATTGTAGTTCTGTACTTTACGTCGTTTTAGAGCATTTTTATGTGAATTTAATCGACAGTTTTTGAAAAAATCAATGTTTTTTTGATAAACACTGTTTTAGGCCAAGTTAGTGTTATTGCAAATAATATGGTTTTTCTTTAAAACCAGCAGTTATTCATTGGCAAAATGGCTTTGTTCTATTGTAGTTTTGTACTTTACGTCGCTTTAGAGCATTTTTATGTGAATTTAATCGACAGTTTTGGAAAAAATCAATGTTTTTTTGATAAACACTGTTTTAGGCCTAGTTAGTGTAATTGCAAATAATATGGTTTTCTTGTAAAACTAGTAGTTATTCATTGGCAAAATGGCTTTGTTCTATTGTACTTCTGTACATTACGTCGTTTTAGAGCATTTTTTTGTGAATTTAATTGACAGTTTTTGAAAAAATCAATGTTTTTTTGATAAACACTGTTTTAGGCCAAGTTAGTGTTATTGCAAATAATATGGTTTTCTTGTAAAAATAGTAGTTATTCATTGGCAAAATGGCTTTAATCTATTGTAGTTCTGTACTTTACGTCGTTTTAAAGCATTTTTATGTGAATTTAATTGACAGTTTTGGAAAAAATCAATGTTTTTTTGATAAACACTTTTTTAGGCCAAGTAAGTGTTATTGCAAATTATATGGTTTTTCTGAAAAACTAGCAGTTATTCATTGGCAAAATGGCTTTGTTCTATTGTAGTTCTGTACATTACGTCGTTTTAGAGCATTTTTATGTGAATTTAATTGACAGTTTTTGAAAAAATCAATGGTTTTTTGATAAACACTGTTTTAGGCCAAGTTAGTGTTATTGCAAATTATATGGTTTTATCTGTAAAACTAGTAGTTATTCATTGGCAAAATGGCTTTGTTCTATTGTAGTTCTATACTTTACGTCGTTTTAAAGCATTTTTATGTGAATTTAATTGACAGTTTTTGAAAAAATCAATGTTTTTTTGATAAACACTGTTTTAGGTCAAGTTAGTGTAATTGCAAATCATATGGTTTTCTTGTAAATCTAGTAGTTATTCATTGGCAAAATGGCTTTGTTTTATTGTACTTCTGTACATTACGTCGTTTTAGAGCATTTTTATGTGAATTTAATCGACAGTTTTTGAAAGAATCAATGTTTTTTTGATAAACACTGTTTTAGGCCAAGTTAGTGTAATTGCAAATAATATGGTTTTCTTGGAAAACTAGTAGTTGTTCATTGGCAAAATGGCTTTAATCTATTGTAGTTTTGTACTTTACGTCGTTTTAGAGCATTTTTATGTGAATTTAATCGACTGTTTTTGAAAAAATCAATGTTTTTTTGATAAACACTGTTTTAGGCCAAGTTAGTGTAATTGCAAATAATATGGTTTTCTTGTAAAACTAGTAGTTATTCATTGGCAAAATGGCTTTAATCTATTGTAGTTTTGTACTTTACGTCGTTTTAGAGCATTTTTATGTGAATTTAATCGACAGTTTTTGAAAAAATCAATGTTTTTTTGATAAACACTGTTTTAGGCCAAGTTAGTGTTATTTCAAATGATATGGTTTTTTCTGTAAAACTAGTAGTTATTCATTGGCAAAATGGCTTTGTTCTAATGTACTTCTATACTTTACGTCGTTTTAAAGCATTTTTATGTGAATTTAATTGACAGTTTTTGAAAAAATCAATGTTTTTTTGATAAACACTTTTTTAGGCCAAGTTAGTGTTATTGCAAATAATATGGTTTTCTTGGAAAACTTGTAGTTATTCATTGGCAAAATGGCTTTGTTCTATTGTAGTTTTGTACTTTACGTCGTTTTAGAGCATTTTTATGTGAATTTAATCGACAGTTTTTGAAAAAATCAATGTTTTTTTGATAAACACTGTTTTAGGCCAAGTTAGTGTAATTGCAAATAATATGGTTTTCTTGTAAAACTAGTAGTTATTCATTGGCAAAATGGCTTTGTTCTATTGTACTTCTGTACATTACGTCGTTTTAGAGCATTTTTATGTGAATTTAATGGACAGTTTTTGAAAAAATCAATGTTTTTTTGATAAACACTTTTTTAGGCCAAGTTAGTGTTATTGCAAATTATATGGTTTTTCTGAAAAACTAGCAGTTATTCATTGGCAAAATGGCTTTGTTCTATTGTAGTTCTGTACATTACGTCGTTTTAGAGCATTTTTATGTGAATTTAATCGACAGTTTTTGAAAAAATCAATGGTTTTTTGATAAACACTGTTTTAGGCCAAGTTAGTGTTATTGCAAATGATATGGTTTTTTCTGTTAAACTAGCAGTTATTTATTGGCAAAATGGCTTTGTTCTCTTGTAGTTTTGTACTTTACGTCGTTTTAGAGCATTTTTATGTGAATTTAATCGACAATTTTGGAAAAAATCAATGTTTTTTTGATAAACACTGTTTTAGGCCAAGTTAGTGTTATTGCAAATAATATGGTTTTCTTGTAAAACTAGTAGTTATTCATTGGCAAAATGGCTTTAATCTATTGTAGTTCTGTACTTTACGTCGTTTTAGAGCATTTTTATGTGAATTTAATCGACAGTTTTTGAAAAAATCAATGTTTTTTTGATAAACACTGTTTTAGGCCAAGTTAGTGTTATTGCAAATGATATGGTTTTTCTGTAAAACTAGCAGTTATTCATTTGCAAAATGGCTTTGTTCTATTGTAGTTTTGTACTTTACGTTGCTTTAGAGCATTTTTATGTGAATTTAATCGACAGTTTTTGAAAAAATCAATGTTTTTTTGATAAACACTGTTTTAGACCAAGTTAGTGTAATTGCAAATAATATGGTTTTCTTGTAAAACTAGTAGTTATTCATTGGCAAAATGGCTTTAATCTATTGTAGTTCTGTACTCTACGTCGTTTTAAAGCATTTTTATGTGAATTTAATTGACAGTTCTTGAAAAAATCAATGTTTTTTTGATAAACACTTTTTTAATCCAAGTTAGTGTTATTGCAAATAATATGGTTTTCTTGTAAAACTAGTAGTTATTCATTGGCAAAATGGCTTTAATCTATTGTAGTTCTGTACTTTACGTCGTTTTAGAGCATTTTTATGTGAATTTAATCGACAGTTTTTGAAAAAATCAATGTTTTTTTGATAAACACTGTTTTAGGCCAAGTTAGTGTTATTGCAAATGATATAGTTTTTCTGTAAAACTAGCAGTTATTCATTGGCAAAATGGCTTTGTTCTATTGTAGTTTTGTACTTTACGTCGTTTTAGAGCATTTTTATGTGAATTTAATCGACAGTTTTTGAAAAAATCAATGTTTTTTTGATAAACACTGTTTTAGGCCAAGTTAGTGTTATTGCAAATGATATGGTTTTTCTGTAAAACTAGCAGTTATTCATTGGCAAAATGGCTTTAATCTATTGTAGTTCTGTACTCTACGTCGTTTTAAAGCATTTTTATGTGAATTTAATTGACAGTTCTTGAAAAAATCAATGTTTTTTTGATAAACACTTTTTTAATCCAAGTTAGTGTTATTGCAAATAATATGGTTTTCTTGTAAAACTAGTAGTTATTCATTGGCAAAATGGCTTTAATCTATTGTAGTTCTGTACTTTACGTCGTTTTAGAGCATTTTTATGTGAATTTAATCGACAGTTTTTGAAAAAATCAATGTTTTTTTGATAAACACTGTTTTAGGCCAAGTTAGTGTTATTGCAAATGATATGGTTTTTCTGTAAAACTAGCAGTTATTCATTGGCAAAATGGCTTTGTTCTATTGTAGTTTTGTACTTTACGTCGTTTTAGAGCATTTTTATGTGAATTTAATCGACAGTTTTTGAAAAAATCAATGTTTTTTTGATAAACACTGTTTTAGGCCAAGTTAGTGTTATTGCAAATGATATGGTTTTTCTGTAAAACTAGCAGTTATTCATTGGCAAAATGGCTTTGTTCTATTGTAGTTTTGTACTTTACGTCGTTTTAGAGCATTTTTATGTGAATTTAATCGACAGTTTTTGAAAAAATCAATGTTTTTTTGATAAACACTGTTTTAGGCCAAGTTAGTGTAATTGCAAATAATATGGTTTTCTTGTAAAACTAGTAGTTATTCATTGGCAAAATGGCTTTGTTCTATTGTACTTCTGTACATTACGTCGTTTTAGAGCATTTTTATGTGAATTTAATCGACAGTTTTTGAAAAAATCAATGTTTTTTTGATAAACACTTTTTTTGGCCAAGTTAGTGTTATTGCAAATTATATGGTTTTTCTGAAAAACTAGCAGTTATTCATTGGCAAAATGGCTTTGTTCTATTGTAGTTCTTTACATTACGTCGTTTTAGAGCATTTTTATGTGAATTTAATCGATAGTTTTTGAAAAAATCAATGTTTTTTTGATAAACACTGTTTTAGGCCAAGTTAGTGTTATTGCAAATAATATGGTTTTCTTGTAAAACTAGTAGTTATTCATTGGCAAAATGGCTTTAATCTATTGTAGTTCAGTACTTTACGTCGTTTTAGAGCATTTTTATGTGAATTTAATCGACAGTTTTTGAAAAAATCAATGTTTTTTTGATAAACACTGTTTTAGGCCAAGTTAGTGTTATTGCAAATAATATGGTTTTTCTTTAAAACTAGCAGTTATTCATTGGCAAAATGGCTTTGTTCTATTGTAGTTTTGTACTTTACGTCGCTTTACAGCATTTTTATGTGAATTTAATCGACAGTTTTTGAAAAAATCAATGTTTTTTTGATAAACACTGTTTTAGGCCAAGTTAGTGTTATTGCAAATAATATGGTTTTCTTGTAAAACTAGTAGTTATTCATTGGCAAAATGGCTTTGTTCTATTGTAGTTCTATACTTTACGTCGTTTTAAAGCATTTTTATGTGAATTTAATTGACAGTTTTTGAAAAAATCAATGTTTTTTTGATAAACGCTGTTTTAGGCCAAGTTAGTGTTATTGCAAATAATATGGTTTTCTTGTAAAAATAGTAGTTATTCATTGGCAAAATGGCTTTAATCTATTGTAGTTCTGTACATTACGTCGTTTTAAAGCATTTTTATGTGAATTTAATAAACAGTTTTGGAAAAAATCAATGTTTTTTTGATAAACACTTTTTTAGGCTAAGTTAGTGTTATTGCAAATTATATGGTTTTCTTGTAAAACTAGTAGTTATTCATTGGTAAAATGGCTTTAATCTATTGTAGTTCTGTACTCTACGTCGTTTTAAAGCATTTTTATGTGAATTTAATTGACAGTTTTTGAAAAAATCAATGTTTTTTTGATAAACACTGTTTTAGGCCAAGTTAGTGTTATTTCAAATGATATGGTTTTTTCTGTAAAATTAGCAGTTATTCATTGGCAAAATGGCTTTGTTCTATTGTACTTCTGTACATTACGTCGTTTTAGAGCATTTTTATGTGAATTTAATCGACAGTTTTTGAAAAAATCAATGTTTTTTTTGCTAAACACTGTTTTAGGCCTAGTAAGTGTTATTGCAAATAATATGGTTTTTCTAAAAAACTAGCAGTTATTCATTGGCAAAATGGCTTTGTTCTATTGTAGTCTGTACATTACGTCGTTTTAAAGCATTTTTATGTGAATTTAATTGACAGTTTTTGAAAAAATCAATGTTTTTTTGATAAACACTGTTTTAGGCCAAATTAGTGTTATTGCAAATGATATGGTTTTTCTGTAAAACTAGTAGTTATTCATTGGCAAAATAGCCATGCTCTATTGTAGTTCTATACTTTACGTCGTTTTAAAGCATTTTTTTGTGAATTTAATTGACAGTTTTTGAAAAAATCAATGTTTTTTTGATAAACACTGTTTTAGGCCAAGTTAGTGTTATTGCAAATAATATGGTTTTCTTGTAAAACTAGTAGTTATTCATTGGCAAAATGGCTTTAATCTATTGTAGTTCTGTACTTTACGTCGTTTTAGAGCATTTTTATGTGAATTTAATAGACAGTTTTTGAAAAAATCAATGTTTTTTTGATAAACACTGTTTTAGGCCAAGTTAGTGTAATTGCAAATAATATGGTTTTCTTGTAAAACTAGTAGTTATTCATTGGCAAAATGGCTTTAATCTATTGTAGTTTTGTACTTTACGTCGTTTTAGAGCATTTTTATGTGAATTTAATTGACAGTTTTTGAAAAAAAAAATGTTTTTTTGATAAACACTGTTTTAGGCCAAGTTAGTGTTATTGCAAATAATATGGTTTTCTTGTAAAACCAGTAGATATTCATTGGCAAAATGGCTTTAATCTATTGTAGTTCTGTACTTTACGTCGTTTTAGAGCATTTTTATGTGAATTTAATCGACAGTTTTTGAAAAAATCAATGTTTTTTTGATAAACACTGTTTTAGGCCAAGTTAGTGTTATTGCAAATAATATGGTTTTTCTTTAAAACTAGCAGTTATTCATTGGCAAAATGGCTTTGTTCTATTGTAGTTCTGTACTTTACGTCGCTTTAGAGCATTTTTATGTGAATTTAATCGACAGTTTTGGAAAAAATCAATGTTTTTTTGATAAACACTGTTTTAGGCCTAGTTAGTGTAATTGCAAATAATATGGTTTTCTTGTAAAACTAGTAGTTATTCATTGGCAAAATGGCTTTGTTCTATTGTACTTCTGTACATTACGTCGTTTTAGAGCATTTTTATGTGAATTTAATTGACAGTTTTTGAAAAAATCAATTTTTTTTTGATAAACACTGTTTTAGGCCAAGTTAGCGTTATTGCAAATAATATGGTTTTTCTGTAAAACTAGTAGTTATTCATTGGCAAAATGGCTTTAATCTATTGTAGTTCTGTACTTTACGTCGTTTTAGAGCATTTTTATGTGAATTTAATCGACAGTTTTTGAAAAAATCAATGTTTTTTTGATAAACACTGTTTTAGGCCAAGTTAGTGTTATTGCAAATGATATGGTTTTTCTGTAAAACTAGTAGTTATTCATTGGCAAAATGGCTTTGTTCTATTGTAGTTTTGTACTTTACGTCGTTTTAGAGCATTTTTATGTGAATTTAATCGACAGTTTTTGAAAAAATCAATGTTTTTTTGATAAACACTGTTTTAGGCCAAGTTAGTGTAATTGCAAATAATATGGTTTTCTTGTAAAACTAGTAGTTATTCATTGGCAAAATCGCTTTGTTCTATTGTACTTCTGTACATTACGTCGTTTTAGAGCATTTTTATGTGAATTTAATGGACAGTTTTTGAAAAAATCAATGTTTTTTTGATAAACACTTTTTTAGGCCAAGTTAGTGTTATTGCAAATTATATGGTTTTTCTGAAAAACTAGCAGTTATTCATTGGCAAAATGGCTTTGTTCTATTGTAGTTCTGTACATTACGTCGTTTTAGAGCATTTTTATGTGAATTTAATCGACAGTTTTTGAAAAAATCAATGGCTTTTTGATAAACACTGTTTTAGGCCAAGTTAGTGTTATTGCAAATGATATGGTTTTTCTGTAAAACTAGCAGTTATTCATTGGCAAAATGGCTTTGTTCTCTTGTAGTTTTGTACTTTACGTCGTTTTAGAGCATTTTTATGTGAATTTAATTGACAGTTTTTGAAAAAAAAAATGTTTTTTTGATAAACCCTGTTTTAGGCCAAGTTAGTGTTATTGCAAATAATATGGTTTTCTTGTAAAACTAGTAGTTATTCATTGGCAAAATGGCTTTAATCTATTGTAGTTCTGTACTTTACGTCGTTTTAGAGCATTTTTATGTGAATTTAATCGACAGTTTTTGAAAAAATCAATGTTTTTTTGATAAACACTGTTTTAGGCCAAGTTAGTGTTATTGCAAATAATATGGTTTTTCTTTAAAACTAGCAGTTATTCATTGGCAAAATGGCTTTGTTCTATTGTAGTTTTGTACTTTACGTCGCTTTAGAGCATTTTTATGTGAATTTAATCGACAGTTTTGGAAAAAATCAATGTTTTTTTGATAAACACTGTTTTAGGCCAAGTTAGTGTAATTGCAAATAATATGGTTTTCTTGTAAAACTAGATGTTATTCATTGGCAAAATGGCTTTAATCTATTGTAGTTTTGTACTTTACGTCGTTTTAGAGCATTTTTATGTGAATTTAATAGACAGTTTTTGAAAAAATCAATGTTTTTTTGATAAACACTGTTTTAGGCCAAGTCAGTGTTATTGCAAATGATATGGTTTTTCTGTAAAACTAGTAGTTATTCATTGGCAAAATGGCTTTGTTCTATTGTAGTTCTATACTTTACGTCGTTTTAAAGCATTTTTATGTGAATTTAATTGACAGTTTTTGAAAAAATCAATGTTTTTTTGATAAACACTGTTTTAGGCCAAGTTAGTGTTATTGCAAATAATATGGTTTTCTTGTAAAAATAGTAGTTATTCATTGGCAAAATGGCTTTAATCTATTGTAGTTCTGTACTTTACGTCGTTTTAAAGCATTTTTATGTGAATTTAATTGACAGTTTTGGAAAAAATCAATGTTTTTTTGATAAACACTTTTTTAGGCCAAGTAAGTGTTATTGCAAATTATATGGTTTTTCTGAAAAACTAGCAGTTATTCATTGGCAAAATGGCTTTGTTCTATTGTAGTTCTGTACATTACGTCGTTTTAGAGCATTTTTATGTGAATTTAATTGACAGTTTTTGAAAAAATCAATGGTTTTTTGATAAACACTGTTTTAGGCCAAGTTAGTGTTATTGCAAATTATATGGTTTTATCTGTAAAACTAGTAGTTATTCATTGGCAAAATGGCTTTGTTCTATTGTAGTTCTATACTTTACGTCGTTTTAAAGCATTTTTATGTGAATTTAATTGACAGTTTTTGAAAAAATCAATGTTTTTTTGATAAACACTGTTTTAGGTCAAGTTAGTGTAATTGCAAATCATATGGTTTTCTTGTAAATCTAGTAGTTATTCATTGGCAAAATGGCTTTGTTTTATTGTACTTCTGTACATTACGTCGTTTTAGAGCATTTTTATGTGAATTTAATCGACAGTTTTTGAAAAAATCAATGTTTTTTTGATAAACACTGTTTTAGGCCAAGTTAGTGTAATTGCAAATAATATGGTTTTCTTGGAAAACTAGTAGTTGTTCATTGGCAAAATGGCTTTAATCTATTGTAGTTTTGTACTTTACGTCGTTTTAGAGCATTTTTATGTGAATTTAATCGACTGTTTTTGAAAAAATCAATGTTTTTTTGATAAACACTGTTTTAGGCCAAGTTAGTGTAATTGCAAATAATATGGTTTTCTTGTAAAACTAGTAGTTATTCATTGGCAAAATGGCTTTAATCTATTGTAGTTTTGTACTTTACGTCGTTTTAGAGCATTTTTATGTGAATTTAATCGACAGTTTTTGAAAAAATCAATGTTTTTTTGATAAACACTGTTTTAGGCCAAGTTAGTGTTATTTAAAATGATATGGTTTTTTCTGTAAAACTAGTAGTTATTCATTGGCAAAATGGCTTTGTTCTATTGTACTTCTATACTTTACGTCGTTTTAAAGCATTTTTATGTGAATTTAATTGACAGTTTTTGAAAAAATCAATGTTTTTTTGATAAACACTTTTTTAGGCCAAGTTAGTGTTATTGCAAATAATATGGTTTTCTTGTAAAACTTGTAGTTATTCATTGGCAAAATGGCTTTGTTCTATTGTAGTTTTGTACTTTACGTCGTTTTAGAGCATTTTTATGTGAATTTAATCGACAGTTTTTGAAAAAATCAATGTTTTTTTGATAAACACTGTTTTAGGCCAAGTTAGTGTAATTGCAAATAATATGGTTTTCTTGTAAAACTAGTAGTTATTCATTGGCAAAATGGCTTTGTTCTATTGTACTTCTGTACATTACGTCGTTTTAGAGCATTTTTATGTGAATTTAATGGACAGTTTTTGAAAAAATCAATGTTTTTTTGATAAACACTCTTTTAGGCCAAGTTAGTGTTATTGCAAATTATATGGTTTTTCTGAAAAACTAGCAGTTATTCATTGGCAAAATGGCTTTGTTCTATTGTAGTTCTGTACATTACGTCGTTTTAGAGCATTTTTATGTGAATTTAATCGACAGTTTTTGAAAAAATCAATGTTTTTTTGATAAACACTGTTTTAGGCCAAGTTAGTGTTATTGCAAATGATATGGTTTTTCTGTAAAACTAGCAGTTATTCATTAGCAAAATGGCTTTAATCTATTGTAGTTCTGTACTCTACGTCGTTTTAAAGCATTTTTATGTGAATTTAATTGACAGTTCTTGAAAAAATCAATGTTTTTTTGATAAACACTTTTTTAATCCAAGTTAGTGTTATTGCAAATAATATGGTTTTCTTGTAAAACTAGTAGTTATTCATTGGCAAAATGGCTTTAATCTATTGTAGTTCTGTACTTTACGTCGTTTTAGAGCATTTTTATGTGAATTTAATCGACAGTTTTTGAAAAAATCAATGTTTTTTTGATAAACACTGTTTTAGGCCAAGTTAGTGTTATTGCAAATGATATGGTTTTTCTGTAAAACTAGCAGTTATTCATTGGCAAAATGGCTTTGTTCTATTGTAGTTTTGTACTTTACGTCGTTTTAGAGCATTTTTATGTGAATTTAATCGACAGTTTTTGAAAAAATCAATGTTTTTTTGATAAACACTGTTTTAGGCAAAGTTAGTGTTATTGCAAATGATATGGTTTTTCTGTAAAACTAGCAGTTATTCATTGGCAAAATGGCTTTGTTCTATTGTAGTTTTGTACTTTACGTCGTTTTAGAGCATTTTTATGTGAATTTAATCGACAGTTTTTGAAAAAATCAATGTTTTTTTGATAAACACTGTTTTAGGCCAAGTTAGTGTAATTGCAAATAATATGGTTTTCTTGTAAAACTAGTAGTTATTCATTGGCAAAATGGCTTTGTTCTATTGTACTTCTGTACATTACGTCGTTTTAGAGCATTTTTATGTGAATTTAATCGACAGTTTTTGAAAAAATCAATGTTTTTTTGATAAACACTTTTTTTGGCCAAGTTAGTGTTATTGCAAATTATATGGTTTTTCTGAAAAAATAGCAGTTATTCATTGGCAAAATGGCTTTGTTCTATTGTAGTTCTTTACATTACGTCGTTTTAGAGCATTTTTATGTGAATTTAATCGACAGTTTTTGAAAAAATCAATGGTTTTATGATAAACACTGTTTTAGGCCAAGTTAGTGTTATTGCAAATGATATGGTTTTTCTGTAAAACTAGCAGTTATTCATTGGCAAAATGGCTTTGTTCTCTTGTAGTTTTGTACTTTACGTCGTTTTAGAGCATTTTTATGTGAATTTAATCGATAGTTTTTGAAAAAATCAATGTTTTTTTGATAAACACTGTTTTAGGCCAAGTTAGTGTTATTGCAAATAATATGGTTTTCTTGTAAAACTAGTAGTTATTCATTGGCAAAATGGCTTTAATCTATTGTAGTTCTGTACTTTACGTCGTTTTAGAGCATTTTTATGTGAATTTAATCGACAGTTTTTGAAAAAATCAATGTTTTTTTGATAAACACTGTTTTAGGCCAAGTTAGTGTTATTGCAAATAATATGGTTTTTCTTTAAAACTAGCAGTTATTCATTGGCAAAATGGCTTTGTTCTATTGTAGTTTTGTACTTTACGTCGCTTTACAGCATTTTTATGTGAATTTAATCGACAGTTTTTGAAAAAATCAATGTTTTTTTTGATAAACACTGTTTTAGGCCAAGTTAGTGTAATTGCAAATAATATGGTTTTCTTGTAAAACTAGTAGTTATTCATTGGCAAAATGGCTTTGTTCTATTGTAGTTCTATACTTTACGTCGTTTTAAAGCATTTTTATGTGAATTTAATTGACAGTTTTTGAAAAAATCAATGTTTTTTTGATAAACGCTGTTTTAGGCCAAGTTAGTGTTATTGCAAATAATATGGTTTTCTTGTAAAAATAGTAGTTATTCATTGGCAAAATGGCTTTAATCTATTGTAGTTCTGTACATTACGTCGTTTTAAAGCATTTTTATGTGAATTTAATTGACAGTTTTGGAAAAAATCAATGTTTTTTTGATAAACACTTTTTTAGGCCAAGTTAGTGTTATTGCAAATTATATGGTTTTCTTGTAAAACTAGTAGTTTTTCATTGGTAAAATGGCTTTAATCTATTGTAGTTCTGTACTCTACGTCGTTTTAAAGCATTTTTATGTGAATTTAATTGACAGTTTTTGAAAAAATCAATGTTTTTTTGATAAACACTGTTTTAGGCCAAGTTAGTGTTATTTCAAATGATATGGTTTTTTCTGTAAAATTAGCAGTTATTCATTGGCAAAATGGCTTTGTTCTATTGTACTTCTGTACATTACGTCGTTTTAGAGCATTTTTATGTGAATTTAATCGACAGTTTTTGAAAAAATCAATGTTTTTTTTGCTAAACACTGTTTTAGGCCTAGTAAGTGTTATTGCAAATAATATGGTTTTTCTAAAAAACTAGCAGTTATTCATTGGCAAAATGGCTTTGTTCTATTGTAGTCTGTACATTACGTCGTTTTAAAGCATTTTTATGTGAATTTAATTGACAGTTTTTGAAAAAATAAATGTTTTTTTGATAAACACTGTTTTAGGCCAAATTAGTGTTATTGCAAATGATATGGTTTTTCTGTAAAACTAGTAGTTATTCATTGGCAAAATAGCCATGCTCTATTGTAGTTCTGTACTTTACGTCGTTTTAGAGCATTTTTATGTGAATTTAATTGACAGTTTTTGAAAAAATCAATGTTTTTTGATAAACACTGTTTTAGGCCAAGTTAGTGTAATTGCAAATAATATGGTTTTCTTGTAAAACTAGTAGTTATTCATTGGCAAAATGGCTTTAATCTATTGTAGTTCTGTACTTTACGTCGTTTTAGAGCATTTTTATGTGAATTTAATAGACAGTTTTTGAAAAAATCAATGTTTTTTTGATAAACACTGTTTTAGGCCAAGTTAGTGTTATTGCAAATAATATGGTTTTCTTGTAAAACTAGTAGTTATTCATTGGCAAAATGGCTTTGTTCTATTGTAGTCTGTACATTACGTCGTTTTAAAGCATTTTTATGTGAATTTAATTGACAGTTTTTGAAAAAATCAATGTTTTTTTGATAAACAGTGTTTTTGGCCAAATTAGTGTTATTGCAAATGATATGGTTTTTCTGTAAAACTAGTAGTTATTCATTGGCAAAATGGCTTTGTTCTATTGTAGTCTGTACATTACGTCGTTTTAAAGCATTTTTATGTGAATTTAATTGACAGTTTTTGAAAAAATCAATGTTTTTTTGATAAACACTGTTTTAGGCCAAATTAGTGTTATTGCAAATGATATGGTTTTTCTGTAAAACTAGTAGTTATTCATTGGCAAAATGGCCATGCTCTATTGTAGTTCTATACTTTACGTCGTTTTAAAGCATTTTTATGTGAATTTAATTGACAGTTTTTGAAAAAATCAATGTTTTTTTGATAAACACTGTTTTAGGCCAAGTTAGTGTTATTGCAAATAATATGGTTTTCTTGTAAAACTAGTAGTTATTCATTGGCAAAATGGCTTTAATCTATTGTAGTTCTGTACTTTACGTCGTTTTAGAGCATTTTTATGTGAATTTAATAGACAGTTTTTGAAAAAATCAATGTTTTTTTGATAAACACTGTTTTAGGCCAAGTTAGTGTAATTGCAAATAATATGGTTTTCTTGTAAAACTAGTAGTTATTCATTGGCAAAATGGCTTTAATCTATTGTAGTTCTGTACTTTACGTCGTTTTAGAGCATTTTTATGTGAATTTAATAGACAGTTTTTGAAAAAATCAATGTTTTTTTGATAAACACTGTTTTAGGCCAAGTTAGTGTTATTGCAAATAATATGGTTTTCTTGTAAAACTAGTATTTATTCATTGGCAAAATGGCTTTGTTCTATTGTAGTTCTGTACATTACGTCGTTTTAGAGCATTTTTTTGTGAATTTAATGGACAGTTTTTGAAAAAATCAATGGTTTTTTGATAAACACTGTTTTAGGCCAAGTTAGTGTTATTGCAAATGATATGGTTTTTCTGTAAAACTAGTAGTTATTCATTGGCAAAATGGCTTTGTTCTATTGTAGTTCTGTACATTACGTCGTTTTAGAGCATTTTTTTGTGAATTTAATTGACAGTTTTTGAAAAAATCAATGGTTTTTTGATAAACACTGTTTTAGGCCAAATTAGTGTTATTGCAAATGATATGGTTTTTCTGTAAAACTAGTAGTTATTCATTGGCAAAATGGCCATGCTCTATTGTAGTTCTATACTTTACGTCGTTTTAAAGCATTTTTATGTGAATTTAATTGACAGTTTTTGAAAAAATCAATGTTTTTTTGATAAACACTGTTTTAGGCCAAGTTAGTGTTATTGCAAATAATATGGTTTTCTTGTAAAACTAGTAGTTATTCATTGGCAAAATGGCTTTAATCTATTGTAGTTCTGTACTTTACGTCGTTTTAGAGCACTTTTATGTGAATTTAATAGACAGTTTTTGAAAAAATCAATGTTTTTTTGATAAACACTGTTTTAGGCCAAGTTAGTGTAATTGCAAATAATATGGTTTTCTTGTAAAACTAGTAGTTATTCATTGGCAAAATGGCTTTAATCTATTGTAGTTCTGTACTTTACGTCGTTTTAGAGCATTTTTATGTGAATTTAATAGACAGTTTTTGATAAAATCAATGTTTTTTTGATAAACAGTGTTTTAGGCCAAGTTAGTGTTATTGCAAATAATATGGTTTTCTTGTAAAACTAGTAGTTATTCATTGGCAAAATGGCTTTGTTCTATTGTATTCTTGTACTTTACGTCGTTTTAGAGCATTTTTATGTGAATTTAATCGACAGTTTTTGAAAAAATCAATGTTTTTTTGATAAACACTGTTTTAGGCCAAGTTAGTGTAATTGCAAATAATATGGTTTTCTTGTAAAACTAGTAGTTATTCATTGGCAAAATGGCTTTGTTCTATTGTAGTTCTGTACATTACGTCGTTTTAGAGCACTTTTATGTGAATTTAATAGACAGTTTTTGAAAAAATCAATGGTTTTTTGATAAACACTGTTTTAGGCCAAGTTAGTGTTATTGCAAATGATATGGTTTTTCTGTAAAACTAGTAGTTATTCATTGGCAAAATGGCTTTGTTCTATTGTAGTTCTGTACATTACGTCGTTTTAGAGCATTTTTTTGTGAATTTAATTGACAGTTTTTGAAAAAATCAATGGTTTTTTGATAAACACTGTTTTAGGCCAAATTAGTGTTATTGCAAATGATATGGTTTTTCTGTAAAACTAGTAGTTATTCATTGGCAAAATGGCCATGCTCTATTGTAGTTCTATACTTTACGTCGTTTTAAAGCATTTTTATGTGAATTTAATTGACAGTTTTTGAAAAAATCAATGTTTTTTTGATAAACACTGTTTTAGGCCAAGTTAGTGTTATTGCAAATAATATGGTTTTCTTGTAAAACTAGTAGTTATTCATTGGCAAAATGGCTTTAATCTATTGTAGTTCTGTACTTTACGTCGTTTTAGAGCACTTTTATGTGAATTTAATAGACAGTTTTTGAAAAAATCAATGTTTTTTTGATAAACACTGTTTTAGGCCAAGTTAGTGTAATTGCAAATAATATGGTATTCTTGTAAAACTAGTAGTTATTCATTGGCAAAATGGCTTTAATCTATTGTAGTTCTGTACTTTACGTCGTTTTAGAGCATTTTTATGTGAATTTAATAGACAGTTTTTGAAAAAATCAATGTTTTTTTGATAAACAGTGTTTTAGGCCAAGTTAGTGTTATTGCAAATAATATGGTTTTCTTGTAAAACTAGTAGTTATTCATTGGCAAAATGGCTTTGTTCTATTGTAGTCTTGTACTTTACGTCGTTTCAGAGCATTTTTATGTGAATTTAATCGACAGTTTTTGAAAAAATCAATGTTTTTTTGATAAACACTGTTTTAGGCCAAGTTAGTGTAATTGCAAATAATATGGTTTTCTTGTAAAACTAGTAGTTATTCATTGGCAAAATGGCTTTGTTCTATTGTAGTTCTGTACATTACGTCGTTTTAGAGCACTTTTATGTGAATTTAATAGACAGTTTTTGAAAAAATCAATGTTTTTTTGATAAACACTGTTTTAGGCCAAGTTAGTGTTATTGCAAATAATATGGTTTTCTTGTAAAACTAGTAGTTATTCATTGGCAAAATGCTTTAATCTATTGTAGTTCTGTACTTTACGTCGTTTTAGAGCACTTTTATGTGAATTTAATAGACAGTTTTTGAAAAAATCAATGTTTTTTTGATAAACACTGTTTTAGGCCAAGTTAGTGTAATTGCAAATAATATGGTTTTCTTGTAAAACTAGTAGTTATTCATTGGCAAAATGGCTTTAATCTATTGTAGTTCTGTACTTTACGTCGTTTTAGAGCATTTTTATGTGAATTTAATAGACAGTTTTTGAAAAAATCAATGTTTTTTTGATAAACACTGTTTTAGGCCAAGTTAGTGTTATTGCAAATAATATGGTTTTCTTGTAAAACTAGTAGTTATTCATTGGCAAAATGGCTTTGTTCTATTGTAGTTCTGTACATTACGTCGTTTTAGAGCATTTTTTTGTGAATTTAATTGACAGTTTTTGAAAAAATCAATGGTTTTTTGATAAACACTGTTTTAGGCCAAGTTAGTGTTATTGCAGATGATATGGTTTTTCTGTAAAACTAGCAGTTATTCATTGGCAAAATGGCTTTGTTCTCTTGTAGTTTTGTACTTTACGTCGTTTTAGAGCATTTTTATGTGAATTTAATTGACAGTTTTTGAAAAAAAAAATGTTTTTTTGATAAACACTGTTTTAGGCCAAGTTAGTGTTATTGCAAATAATATGGTTTTCTTGTAAAACTAGTAGTTATTCATTGGCAAAATGGCTTTAATCTATTGTAGTTCTGTACTTTACGTCGTTTTAGAGCATTTTTATGTGAATTTAATCGACAGTTTTTGAAAAAATCAATGTTTTTTTGATAAACACTGTTTTAGGCCAAGTTAGTGTTATTGCAAATAATATGGTTTTTCTTTAAAACTAGCAGTTATTCATTGGCAAAATGGCTTTGTTCTATTGTAGTTTTGTACTTTACGTCGCTTTAGAGCATTTTTATGTGAATTTAATCGACAGTTTTGGAAAAAATCAATGTTTTTTTGATAAACACTGTTTTAGGCCTAGTTAGTGTAATTGCAAATAATATGGTTTTCTTGTAAAACTAGTAGTTATTCATTGGCAAAATGGCTTTAATCTATTGTAGTTTTGTACTTTACGTCGTTTTAGAGCATTTTTATGTGAATTTAATAGACAGTTTTTGAAAAAATCAATGTTTTTTTGATAAACACTGTTTTAGGCCAAGTCAGTGTTATTGCAAATGATATGGTTTTTCTGTAAAACTAGTAGTTATTCATTGGCAAAATGGCTTTGTTCTATTGTAGTTCTATACTTTACGTCGTTTTAAAGCATTTTTATGTGAATTTAATTGACAGTTTTTGAAAAAATCAATGTTTTTTTGATAAACACTGTTTTAGGCCAAGTTAGTGTTATTGCAAATAATATGGTTTTCTTGTAAAAATAGTAGTTATTCATTGGCAAAATGGCTTTAATCTATTGTAGTTCTGTACTTTACGTCGTTTTAAAGCATTTTTATGTGAATTTAATTGACAGTTTTGGAAAAAATCAATGTTTTTTTGATAAACACTTTTTTAGGCCAAGTATGTGTTATTGCAAATTATATGGTTTTTCTGAAAAACTAGCAGTTATTCATTGGCAAAATGGCTTTGTTCTATTGTAGTTCTGTACATTACGTCGTTTTAGAGCATTTTTATGTGAATTTAATTGACAGTTTTTGAAAAAATCAATGGTTTTTTGAAAAACACTGTTTTAGGCCAAGTTAGTGTTATTGCAAATTATATGGTTTTTTCTGTAAAACTAGTAGTTATTCATTGGCAAAATGGCTTTGTTCTATTGTAGTTCTATACTTTACGTCGTTTTAAAGCATTTTTATGTGAATTTAATTGACAGTTTTTGAAAAAATCAATGTTTTTTTGATAAACACTGTTTTAGGTCAAGTTAGTGTAATTGCAAATAATATGGTTTTCTTGTAAATCTAGTAGTTATTCATTGGCAAAATGGCTTTGTTTTATTGTACTTCTGTACATTACGTCGTTTTAGAGCATTTTTATGTGAATTTAATCGACAGTTTTTGAAAAAATCAATGTTTTTTTGATAAACACTGTTTTAGGCCAAGTTAGTGTTATTTCAAATGATATGGTTTTTTCTGTAAAACTAGTAGTTATTCATTGGCAAAATGGCTTTGTTCTATTGTACTTCTATACTTTACGTCGTTTTAAAGCATTTTTATGTGAATTTAATTGACAGTTTTTGAAAAAATCAATGTTTTTTTGATAAACACTTTTTTAGGCCAAGTTAGTGTTATTGCAAATAATATGGTTTTCTTGTAAAACTTGTAGTTATTCATTGGCAAAATGGCTTTGTTCTATTGTAGTTTTGTACTTTACGTCGTTTTAGAGCATTTTTATGTGAATTTAATCGACAGTTTTTGAAAAAATCAATGTTTTTTTGATAAACACTGTTTTAGGCCAAGTTAGTGTAATTGCAAATAATATGGTTTTCTTGTAAAACTAGTAGTTATTCATTGGCAAAATGGCTTTGTTCTATTGTACTTCTGTACATTACGTCGTTTTAGAGCATTTTTATGTGAATTTAATGGACAGTTTTTGAAAAAATCAATGTTTTTTTGATAAACACTGTTTTAGGTCAAGTTAGTGTAATTGCAAATAATATGGTTTTCTTGTAAATCTAGTAGTTATTCATTGGCAAAATGGCTTTGTTTTATTGTACTTCTGTACATTACGTCGTTTTAGAGCATTTTTATGTGAATTTAATCGACAGTTTTTGAAAAAATCAATGTTTTTTTGATAAACACTGTTTTAGGCCAAGTTAGTGTAATTGCAAATAATATGGTTTTCTTGGAAAACTAGTAGTTGTTCATTGGCAAAATGGCTTTAATCTATTGTAGTTTTGTACTTTACGTCGTTTTAGAGCATTTTTATGTGAATTTAATCGACTTTTTTTGAAAAAATCAATGTTTTTTTGATAAACACTGTTTTAGGCCAAGTTAGTGTAATTGCAAATAATATGGTTTTCTTGTAAAACTAGTAGTTATTCATTGGCAAAATGGCTTTAATCTATTGTAGTTTTGTACTTTACGTCGTTTTAGAGCATTTTTATGTGAATTTAATCGACAGTTTTTGAAAAAATCAATGTTTTTTTGATAAACACTGTTTTAGGCCAAGTTAGTGTTATTTCAAATGATATGGTTTTTTCTGTAAAACTAGTAGTTATTCATTGGCAAAATGGCTTTGTTCTATTGTACTTCTATACTTTACGTCGTTTTAAAGCATTTTTATGTGAATTTAATTGACAGTTTTTGAAAAAATCAATGTTTTTTTGATAAACACTTTTTTAGGCCAAGTTAGTGTTATTGCAAATAATATGGTTTTCTTGTAAAACTTGTAGTTATTCATTGGCAAAATGGCTTTGTTCTATTGTAGTTTTGTACTTTACGTCGTTTTAGAGCATTTTTATGTGAATTTAATCGACAGTTTTTGAAAAAATCAATGTTTTTTTGATAAACACTGTTTTAGGCCAAGTTAGTGTAATTGCAAATAATATGGTTTTCTTGTAAAACTAGTAGTTATTCATTGGCAAAATGGCTTTGTTCTATTGTACTTCTGTACATTACGTCGTTTTAGAGCATTTTTATGTGAATTTAATGGACAGTTTTTGAAAAAATCAATGTTTTTTTGATAAACACTTTTTTAGGCCAAGTTAGTGTTATTGCAAATTATATGGTTTTTCTGAAAAACTAGCAGTTATTCATTGGCAAAATGGCTTTGTTCTATTGTAGTTCTGTACATTACGTCGTTTTAGAGCATTTTTATGTGAATTTAATCGAAAGTTTTTGAAAAAATCAATGGTTTTTTGATAAACACTGTTTTAGGCCAAGTTAGTGTTATTGCAAATAATATGGTTTTCTTGTAAAACTAGTAGTTATTCATTGGCAAAATGGCTTTGTTCTATTGTAGTTTTGTACTTTACGTCGTTTTAGAGCATTTTTATGTGAATTTAATCGACAGTTTTTGAAAAAATCAATGTTTTTTTGATAAACACTGTTTTAGGCCAAGTTAGTGTAATTGCAAATAATATGGTTTTCTTGTAAAACTAGTAGTTATTCATTGGCAAAATGGCTTTGTTCTATTGTAGTTCTGTACATTACGTCGTTTTAGAGCACTTTTATGTGAATTTAATAGACAGTTTTTGAAAAAATCAATGTTTTTTTGATAAACACTGTTTTAGGCCAAGTTAGTGTTATTGCAAATAATATGGTTTTCTTGTAAAACTAGTAGTTATTCATTGGCAAAATGGCTTTAATCTATTGTAGTTCTGTACTTTACGTCGTTTTAGAGCACTTTTATGTGAATTTAATAGACAGTTTTTGAAAAAATCAATGTTTTTTTGATAAACACTGTTTTAGGCCAAGTTAGTGTAATTGCAAATAATATGGTTTTCTTGTAAAACTAGTAGTTATTCATTGGCAAAATGGCTTTAATCTATTGTAGTTCTGTACTTTACGTCGTTTTAGAGCATTTTTATGTGAATTTAATAGACAGTTTTTGAAAAAATCAATGTTTTTTTGATAAACACTGTTTTAGGCCAAGTTAGTGTTATTGCAAATAATATGGTTTTCTTGTAAAACTAGTAGTTATTCATTGGCAAAATGGCTTTGTTCTATTGTACTTCTGTACATTACGTCGTTTTAGAGCATTTTTTTGTGAATTTAATTGACAGTTTTTGAAAAAATCAATGGTTTTTTGATAAACACTGTTTTAGGCCAAGTTAGTGTTATTGCAGATGATATGGTTTTTCTGTAAAACTAGCAGTTATTCATTGGCAAAATGGCTTTGTTCTCTTGTAGTTTTGTACTTTACGTCGTTTTAGAGAATTTTTATGTGAATTTAATTGACAGTTTTTGAAAAAAAAAATGTTTTTTTGATAAACACTGTTTTAGGCCAAGTTAGTGTTATTGCAAATAATATGGTTTTCTTGTAAAACTAGTAGTTATTCATTGGCAAAATGGCTTTGTTCTATTGTACTTCTGTACATTACGTCGTTTTAGAGCATTTTTATGTGAATTTAATTGACAGTTTTTGAAAAAATCAATTTTTTTTTGATAAACACTGTTTTAGGCCAAGTTAGTGTAATTGCAAATAATATGGTTTTCTTGTAAAACTAGTAGTTATTCATTGGCAAAATGGCTTTAATCTATTGTAGTTTTGTACTTTACGTCGTTTTAGAGCATTTTTATGTGAATTTAATAGACAGTTTTTGAAAAAATCAATGTTTTTTTGATAAACACTGTTTTAGGCCAAGTCAGTGTTATTGCAAATGATATGGTTTTTCTGTAAAACTAGTAGTTATTCATTGGCAAAATGGCTTTGTTCTATTGTAGTTCTATACTTTACGTCGTTTTAAAGCATTTTTATGTGAATTTAATTGACAGTTTTTGAAAAAATCAATGTTTTTTTGATAAACACTGTTTTAGGCCAAGTTAGTGTTATTGCAAATAATATGGTTTTCTTGTAAAAATAGTAGTTATTCATTGGCAAAATGGCTTTAATCTATTGTAGTTCTGTACTTTACGTCGTTTTAAAGCATTTTTATGTGAATTTAATTGACAGTTTTGGAAAAAATCAATGTTTTTTTGATAAACACTTTTTTAGGCCAAGTAAGTGTTATTGCAAATTATATGGTTTTTCTGAAAAACTAGCAGTTATTCATTGGCAAAATGGCTTTGTTCTATTGTAGTTCTGTACATTACGTCGTTTTAGAGCATTTTTATGTGAATTTAATTGACAGTTTTTGAAAAAATCAATGGTTTTTTGATAAACACTGTTTTAGGCCAAGTTAGTGTTATTGCAAATGATATGGTTTTTCTGTAAAACTAGTAGTTATTCATTGGCAAAATGGCTTTGTTCTATTGTAGTTTTGTAATTTACGTCGTTTTAGAGCATTTTTATGTGAATTTAATTTACAGTTTTTGAAAAGAACAATGTTTTTTTGATAAACACTGTTTTAGGCCAAGTTAGTGTTATTGCAAATAATATGGTTTTCTTGTAAAACTAGTAGTTATTCATTGGCAAAATGGCTTTGTTCTATTGTACTTCTGTACATTACGTCGTTTTAGAGGATTTTTTTGTGAATTTTATAGACAGTTTTTGAAAAAATCAATGGTTTTTTGATAAACACTGTTTTAGGCCAAGTTAGTGTTATTGCAGATGATATGGTTTTTCTGTAAAACTAGCAGTTATTCATTGGCAAAATGGCTTTGTTCTCTTGTAGTTTTGTACTTTACGTCGTTTTAGAGCATTTTTATGTGAATTTAATTGACAGTTTTTGAAAAAAAAAATGTTTTTTTGATAAACACTGTTTTAGGCCAAGTTAGTGTTATTGCAAATAATATGGTTTTCTTGTAAAACTAGTAGTTATTCATTGGCAAAATGGCTTTAATCTATTGTAGTTCTGTACTTTACGTCGTTTTAGAGCATTTTTATGTGAATTTAATCGACAGTTTTTGAAAAAATCAATGTTTTTTTGATAAACACTGTTTTAGGCCTAGTTAGTGTAATTGCAAATAATATGGTTTTCTTGTAAAACTAGTAGTTATTCATTGGCAAAATGGCTTTGTTCTATTGTACTTCTGTACATTACGTCGTTTTAGAGCATTTTTATGTGAATTTAATTGACAGTTTTTGAAAAAATCAATGTTTTTTTGATAAACACTGTTTTAGGCCAAGTCAGTGTTATTGCAAATGATATGGTTTTTCTGTAAAACTAGTAGTTATTCATTGGCAAAATGGCTTTGTTCTATTGTAGTTCTATACTTTACGTCGTTTTAAAGCATTTTTATGTGAATTTAATTGACAGTTTTTGAAAAAATCAATGTTTTTTTGATAAACACTGTTTTAGGCCAAGTTAGTGTTATTGCAAATAATATGGTTTTCTTGTAAAAATAGTAGTTATTCATTGGCAAAATGGCTTTAATCTATTGTAGTTCTGTACTTTACGTCGTTTTAAAGCATTTTTATGTGAATTTAATTGACAGTTTTGGAAAAAATCAATGTTTTTTTGATAAACACTTTTTTAGGCCAAGTAAGTGTTATTGCAAATTATATGGTTTTTCTGAAAAACTAGCAGTTATTCATTGGCAAAATGGCTTTGTTCTATTGTAGTTCTGTACATTACGTCGTTTTAGAGCATTTTTATGTGAATTTAATTGACAGTTTTTGAAAAAATCAATGGTTTTTTGATAAACACTGTTTTAGGCCAAGTTAGTGTTATTGCAAATTATATGGTTTTTTCTGTAAAACTAGTAGTTATTCATTGGCAAAATGGCTTTGTTCTATTGTAGTTCTATACTTTACGTCGTTTTAAAGCATTTTTATGTGAATTTAATTGACAGTTTTTGAAAAAATCAATGTTTTTTTGATAAACACTGTTTTAGGTCAAGTTAGTGTAATTGCAAATAATATGGTTTTCTTGTAAATCTAGTAGTTATTCATTGGCAAAATGGCTTTGTTTTATTGTACTTCTGTACATTACGTCGTTTTAGAGCATTTTTATGTGAATTTAATCGACAGTTTTTGAAAAAATCAATGTTTTTTTGATAAACACTGTTTTAGGCCAAGTTAGTGTAATTGCAAATAATATGGTTTTCTTGGAAAACTAGTAGTTGTTCATTGGCAAAATGGCTTTAATCTATTGTAGTTTTGTACTTTACGTCGTTTTAGAGCATTTTTATGTGAATTTAATCGACTGTTTTTGAAAAAATCAATGTTTTTTTGATAAACACTGTTTTAGGCCAAGTTAGTGTAATTGCAAATAATATGGTTTTCTTGTAAAACTAGTAGTTATTCATTGGCAAAATGGCTTTAATCTATTGTAGTTTTGTACTTTACGTCGTTTTAGAGCATTTTTATGTGAATTTAATTGACAGTTTTTGAAAAAATGAATGTTTTTTTGATAAACACTGTTTTAGGCCAAGTTAGTGTTATTTCAAATGATATGGTTTTTTCTGTAAAACTAGTAGTTATTCATTGGCAAAATGGCTTTGTTCTATTGTACTTCTATACTTTACGTCGTTTTAAAGCATTTTTATGTGAATTTAATTGACAGTTTTTGAAAAAATCAATGTTTTTTTGATAAACACTTTATTAGGCCAAGTTAGTGTTATTGCAAATAATATGGTTTTCTTGTAAAACTTGTAGTTATTCATTGGCAAAATGGCTTTGTTCTATTGTAGTTTTGTACTTTACGTCGTTTTAGAGCATTTTTATGTGAATTTAATCGACAGTTTTTGAAAAAATCAATGTTTTTTTGATAAACACTGTTTTAGGCCAAGTTGGTGTAATTGCAAATAATATGGTTTTCTTGTAAAACTAGTAGTTATTCATTGGCAAAATGGCTTTAATCTATTGTAGTTTTGTACTTTACGTCGTTTTAGAGCATTTTTATGTGAATTTAATCGACAGTTTTTGAAAAAATCAATGTTTTTTTGATAAACACTGTTTTAGGCCAAGTTAGTGTTATTTCAAATGATATGGTTTTTTCTGTAAAACTAGTAGTTATTCATTGGCAAAATGGCTTTGTTCTATTGTACTTCTATACTTTACGTCGTTTTAAAGCATTTTTATGTGAATTTAATTGACAGTTTTTGAAAAAATCAATGTTTTTTTGATAAACACTTTTTTAGGCCAAGTTAGTGTTATTGCAAATAATATGGTTTTCTTGTAAAACTTGTAGTTATTCATTGGCAAAATGGCTTTGTTCTATTGTAGTTTTGTACTTTACGTCGTTTTAGAGCATTTTTATGTGAATTTAATCGACAGTTTTTGAAAAAATCAATGTTTTTTTGATAAACACTGTTTTAGGCCAAGTTAGTGTAATTGCAAATAATATGGTTTTCTTGTAAAACTAGTAGTTATTCATTGGCAAAATGGCTTTGTTCTATTGTACTTCTGTACATTACGTCGTTTTAGAGCATTTTTATGTGAATTTAATGGACAGTTTTTGAAAAAATCAATGTTTTTATGATAAACACTTTTTTAGGCCAAGTTAGTGTTATTGCAAATTATATGGTTTTTCTGAAAAACTAGCAGTTATTCATTGGCAAAATGGCTTTGTTCTATTGTAGTTCTGTACATTACGTCGTTTTAGAGCATTTTTATGTGAATTTAATCGAAAGTTTTTGAAAAAATCAATGGTTTTTTGATAAACACTGTTTTAGGCCAAGTTAGTGTTATTGCAAATGATATGGTTTTTTCTGTAAAACTAGCAGTTATTTATTGGCAAAATGGCTTTGTTCTCTTGTAGTTTTGTACTTTACGTCGTTTTAGAGCATTTTTATGTGAATTTAATCGACAGTTTTGGAAAAAATCAATGTTTTTTTGATAAACACTGTTTTAGGCCAAGTTAGTGTTATTGCAAATAATATGGTTTTCTTGTAAAACTAGTAGTTATTCATTGGCAAAATGGCTTTAATCTATTGTAGTTCTGTACTTTACGTCGTTTTAGAGCATTTTTATGTGAATTTAATCGACAGTTTTTGAAAAAATCAATGTTTTTTTGATAAACACTGTTTTAGGCCAAGTTAGTGTTATTGCAAATGATATGGTTTTTCTGAAAAACTAGCAGTTATTCATTTGCAAAATGGCTTTGTTCTATTGTAGTTTTGTACTTTACGTTGCTTTAGAGCATTTTTATGTGAATTTAATCGACAGTTTTTGAAAAAATCAATGTTTTTTTGATAAACACTGTTTTAGACCAAGTTAGTGTTATTGCAAATAATATGGTTTTCTTGTAAAACTAGTAGTTATTCATTGGCAAAATGGCTTTAATCTATTGTAGTTCTGTACTCTACGTCGTTTTAAAGCATTTTTATGTGAATTTAATCGACAGTTTTTGAAAAAATCAATGTTTTTTTGATAAGCACTGTTTTAGGCCAAGTTAGTGTTATTGCAAATGATATGGTTTTTCTGTAAAACTAGCAGTTATTCATTGGCAAAATGGCTTTGTTCTATTGTAGTTTTGTACTTTACGTCGTTTTAGAGCATTTTTATGTGAATTTAATCGACAGTTTTTGAAAAAATCAATGTTTTTTTGATAAACACTGTTTTAGGCCAAGTTAGTGTTATTGCAAATGATATGGTTTTTCTGTAAAACTAGCAGTTATTCATTGGCAAAATGGCTTTGTTCTATTGTAGTTTTGTACTTTACGTCGTTTTAGAGCATTTTTATGTGAATTTAATCGACAGTTTTTGAAAAAATCAATGTTTTTTTGATAAACACTGTTTTAGGCCAAGTTAGTGTAATTGCAAATAATATGGTTTTCTTGTAAAACTAGTAGTTATTCATTGGCAAAATGGCTTTGTTCTATTGTACTTCTGTACATTACGTCGTTTTAGAGCATTTTTATGTGAATTTAATCGACAGTTTTTGAAAAAATCAATGTTTTTTTGATAAACACTTTTTTAGGCCAAGTTAGTGTTATTGCAAATTATATGGTTTTTCTGAAAAACTAGCAGTTATTCATTGGCAAAATGGCTTTGTTCTATTGTAGTTCTTTACATTACGTCGTTTTAGAGCATTTTTATGTGAATTTAATCGACAGTTTTTGAAAAAATCAATGTTTTTTTGATAAACACTGTTTTAGGCCAAGTTAGTGTTATTGCAAATGATATGGTTTTTCTGTAAAACTAGCAGTTATTCATTTGCAAAATGGCTTTGTTCTATTGTAGTTTTGTACTTTACGTTGCTTTAGAGCATTTTTATGTGAATTTAATCGACAGTTTTTGAAAAAATCAATGTTTTTTTGATAAACACTGTTTTAGACCAAGTTAGTGTTATTGCAAATAATATGGTTTTCTTGTAAAACTAGTAGTTATTCATTGGCAAAATGGCTTTAATCTATTGTAGTTCTGTTCTCTACGTCGTTTTAAAGCATTTTTATGTGAATTTAATCGACAGTTTTTGAAAAAATCAATGTTTTTTTGATAAACACTGTTTTAGGCCAAGTTAGTGTTATTTCAAATGATATGGTTTTTTCTGTAAAACTAGTAGTTATTAATTGGCAAAATGGCTTTGTTCTATTGTAGTTTTGTACTTTACGTCGTTTTAGAGCATTTTTATGTGAATTTAATCGACAGTTTTTGAAAAAATCAATGTTTTTTTGATAAACACTGTTTTAGGCCAAGTTAGTGTTATTGCAAATGATATGGTTTTTCTGTAAAACTAGCAGTTATTCATTGGCAAAATGGCTTTGTTCTATTGTAGTTTTGTACTTTACGTCGTTTTAGAGCATTTTTATGTGAATTTAATCGACAGTTTTTGAAAAAATCAATGTTTTTTTGATAAACACTGTTTTAGGCCAAGTTAGTGTAATTGCAAATAATATGGTTTTCTTGTAAAACTAGTAGTTATTCATTGGCAAAATGGCTTTGTTCTATTGTACTTCTGTACATTACGTCGTTTTAGAGCATTTTTATGTGAATTTAATCGACAGTTTTTGAAAAAATCAATGTTTTTTTGATAAACACTTTTTTAGGCCAAGTTAGTGTTATTGCAAATTATATGGTTTTTCTGAAAAACTAGCAGTTATTCATTGGCAAAATGGCTTTGTTCTATTGTAGTTCTTTACATTACGTCGTTTTAGAGCATTTTTATGTGAATTTAATCGACAGTTTTTGAAAAAATCAATGTTTTTTTGATAAACACTGTTTTAGGCCAAGTTAGTGTTATTGCAAATGATATGGTTTTTCTGTAAAACTAGCAGTTATTCATTTGCAAAATGGCTTTGTTCTATTGTAGTTTTGTACTTTACGTTGCTTTAGAGCATTTTTATGTGAATTTAATCGACAGTTTTTGAAAAAATCAATGTTTTTTTGATAAACACTGTTTTAGACCAAGTTAGTGTTATTGCAAATAATATGGTTTTCTTGTAAAACTAGTAGTTATTCATTGGCAAAATAGCTTTAATCTATTGTAGTTCTGTTCTCTACGTCGTTTTAAAGCATTTTTATGTGAATTTAATCGACAGTTTTTGAAAAAATCAATGTTTTTTTGATAAACACTGTTTTAGGCCAAGTTAGTGTTATTTCAAATGATATGGTTTTTTCTGTAAAACTAGTAGTTATTAATTGGCAAAATGGCTTTGTTCTATTGTAGTTTTGTACTTTACGTCGTTTTAGAGCATTTTTATGTGAATTTAATCGACAGTTTTTGAAAAAATCAATGTTTTTTTGATAAACACTGTTTTAGGCCAAGTTAGTGTAATTGCAAATAATATGGTTTTCTTGTAAAACTAGTAGTTATTCATTGGCAAAATGGCTTTAATCTATTGTAGTTTTGTACTTTACGTCGTTTTAGAGCATTTTTATGTGAATTTAATCGACAGTTTTTGAAAAAATCAATGTTTTTTTGATAAACACTGTTTTAGGCCAAGTTAGTGTTATTTCAAATGATATGGTTTTTTCTGTAAAACTAGTAGTTATTCATTGGCAAAATGGCTTTGTTCTATTGTACTTCTATACTTTACGTCGTTTTAAAGCATTTTTATGTGAATTTAATTGACAGTTTTTGAAAAAATCAATGTTTTTTTGATAAACACTTTTTTAGGCCAAGTTAGTGTTATTGCAAATAATATGGTTTTCTTGTAAAACTTGTAGTTATTCATTGGCAAAATGGCTTTGTTCTATTGTAGTTTTGTACTTTACGTCGTTTTAGAGCATTTTTATGTGAATTTAATCGACAGTTTTTGAAAAAATCAATGTTTTTTTGATAAACACTGTTTTAGGCCAAGTTAGTGTAATTGCAAATAATATGGTTTTCTTGTAAAACTAGTAGTTATTCATTGACAAAATGGCTTTGTTCTATTGTACTTCTGTACATTACGTCGTTTTAGAGCATTTTTATGTGAATTTAATAGACAGTTTTTGAAAAAATCAATGTTTTTTTGATAAACACTGTTTTAGGCCAAGTTAGTGTTATTGCAAATGATATGGTTTTTCTGTAAAACTAGTAGTTATTCATTGGCAAAATGGCTTTGTTCTATTGTAGTTCTATACTTTACGTCGTTTTAAAGCATTTTTATGTGAATTTAATTGACAGTTTTTGAAAAAATCAATGTTTTTTTGATAAACACTGTTTTAGGCCAAGTTAGTGTAATTGCAAATAATATGGTTTTCTTGTAAAACTAGTAGTTATTCATTGGCAAAATGGCTTTAATCTATTGTAGTTTTGCACTTTACGTCGTTTTAGAGCATTTTTATGGGAATTTAATCGACAGTTTTTGAAAAAATCAATGTTTTTTTGATAAACACTGTTTTAGGCCAAGTTAGTGTAATTGCAAATAATATGGTTTTCTTGTAAAACTAGTAGTTATTCATTGGCAAAATGGCTTTAATCTATTGTAGTTTTGCACTTTACGTCGTTTTAGAGCATTTTTATGGGAATTTAATCGACAGTTTTTGAAAAAATCAATGTTTTTTTGATAAACACTGTTTTAGGCCAAGTTAGTGTAATTGCAAATAATATGGTTTTTCTGTAAAACTAGCAGTTATTCATTGGCAAAATGGCTTTGTTCTATTGTAGTTTTGTACTTTACGTCGTTTTAGAGCATTTTTATGTGAATTTAATCGACAGTTTTTGAAAAAATCAATGTTTTTTTGATAAACACTGTTTTAGGCCAAGTTAGTGTTATTGCAAATGATATGGTTTTTCTGTAAAACTAGCAGTTATTCATTGGCAAAATGGCTTTGTTCTATTGTAGTTTTGTACTTTACGTCGTTTTAGAGCATTTTTATGTGAATTTAATCGACAGTTTTTGAAAAAATCAATGTTTTTTTGATAAACACTGTTTTAGGCCAAGTTAGTGTAATTGCAAATAATATGGTTTTCTTGTAAAACTAGTAGTTATTCATTGGCAAAATGGCTTTGTTCTATTGTACTTCTGTACATTACGTCGTTTTAGAGCATTTTTATGTGAATTTAATCGACAGTTTTTGAAAAAATCAATGTTTTTTTGATAAACACTTTTTTAGGCCAAGTTAGTGTTATTGCAAATTATATGGTTTTTCTGAAAAACTAGCAGTTATTCATTGGCAAAATGGCTTTGTTCTATTGTAGTTCTTTACATTACGTCGTTTTAGAGCATTTTTATGTGAATTTAATCGACAGTTTTTGAAAAAATCAATGTTTTTTTGATAAACACTGTTTTAGGCCAAGTTAGTGTTATTGCAAATGATATGGTTTTTCTGTAAAACTAGCAGTTATTCATTTGCAAAATGGCTTTGTTCTATTGTAGTTTTGTACTTTACGTTGCTTTAGAGCATTTTTATGTGAATTTAATCGACAGTTTTTGAAAAAATCAATGTTTTTTTGATAAACACTGTTTTAGACCAAGTTAGTGTTATTGCAAATAATATGGTTTTCTTGTAAAACTAGTAGTTATTCATTGGCAAAATGGCTTTAATCTATTGTAGTTCTGTACTCTACGTCGTTTTAAAGCATTTTTATGTGAATTTAATCGACAGTTTTTGAAAAAATCAATGTTTTTTTGATAAGCACTGTTTTAGGCCAAGTTAGTGTTATTGCAAATGATATGGTTTTTCTGTAAAACTAGCAGTTATTCATTGGCAAAATGGCTTTGTTCTATTGTAGTTTTGTACTTTACGTCGTTTTAGAGCATTTTTATGTGAATTTAATCGACAGTTTTTGAAAAAATCAATGTTTTTTTGATAAACACTGTTTTAGGCCAAGTTAGTGTTATTGCAAATGATATGGTTTTTCTGTAAAACTAGCAGTTATTCATTGGCAAAATGGCTTTGTTCTATTGTAGTTTTGTACTTTACGTCGTTTTAGAGCATTTTTATGTGAATTTAATCGACAGTTTTTGAAAAAATCAATGTTTTTTTGATAAACACTGTTTTAGGCCAAGTTAGTGTTATTGCAAATAATATGGTTTTCTTGTAAAACTAGTAGTTATTCATTGGCAAAATGGCTTTGTTCTATTGTACTTCTGTACATTACGTCGTTTTAGAGTATTTTTATGTGAATTTAATCGACAGTTTTTGAAAAAATCAATGTTTTTTTGATAAACACTTTTTTAGGCCAAGTTAGTGTTATTGCAAATTATATGGTTTTTCTGAAAAACTAGCAGTTATTCATTGGCAAAATGGCTTTGTTCTATTGTAGTTTTGTACTTTACGTCGTTTTAGAGCATTTTTATGTGAATTTAATCGACAGTTTTTGAAAAAATCAATGTTTTTTTGATAAACACTGTTTTAGGCCAAGTTAGTGTTATTGCAAATGATATGGTTTTTCTGTAAAACTAGCAGTTATTCATTGGCAAAATGGCTTTGTTCTATTGTAGTTTTGTACTTTACGTCGTTTTAGAGCATTTTTATGTGAATTTAATCGACAGTTTTTGAAAAAATCAATGTTTTTTTGATAAACACTGTTTAAGGCCAAGTTAGTGTTATTGCAAATGATATGGTTTTTCTGTAAAACTAGCAGTTATTCATTGGCAAAATGGCTTTGTTCTATTGTAGTTTTGTACTTTACGTCGTTTTAGAGCATTTTTATGTGAATTTAATCGACAGTTTTTGAAAAAATCAATGTTTTTTTGATAAACACTGTTTTAGGCCAAGTTAGTGTAATTGCAAATAATATGGTTTTCTTGTAAAACTAGTAGTTATTCATTGGCAAAATGGCTTTGTTCTATTGTACTTCTGTACATTACGTCGTTTTAGAGCATTTTTATGTGAATTTAATCGACAGTTTTTGAAAAAATCAATGTTTTTTTGATAAACACTTTTTTAGGCCAAGTTAGTGTTATTGCAAATTATATGGTTTTTCTGAAAAACTAGCAGTTATTCATTGGCAAAATGGCTTTGTTCTATTGTAGTTCTTTACATTACGTCGTTTTAGAGCATTTTTATGTGAATTTAATCGACAGTTTTTGAAAAAATCAATGTTTTTTTGATAAACACTGTTTTAGGCCAAGTTAGTGTTATTGCAAATGATATGGTTTTTCTGTAAAACTAGCAGTTATTCATTTGCAAAATGGCTTTGTTCTATTGTAGTTTTGTACTTTACGTTGCTTTAGAGCATTTTTATGTGAATTTAATCGACAGTTTTTGAAAAAATCAATGTTTTTTTGATAAACACTGTTTTAGACCAAGTTAGTGTTATTGCAAATAATATGGTTTTCTTGTAAAACTAGTAGTTATTCATTGGCAAAATGGCTTTAATCTATTGTAGTTCTGTACTCTACGTCGTTTTAAAGCATTTTTATGTGAATTTAATCGACAGTTTTTGAAAAAATCAATGTTTTTTTGATAAGCACTGTTTTAGGCCAAGTTAGTGTTATTGCAAATGATATGGTTTTTCTGTAAAACTAGCAGTTATTCATTGGCAAAATGGCTTTGTTCTATTGTAGTTTTGTACTTTACGTCGTTTTAGAGCATTTTTATGTGAATTTAATCGACAGTTTTTGAAAAAATCAATGTTTTTTTGATAAACACTGTTTTAGGCCAAGTTAGTGTTATTGCAAATGATATGGTTTTTCTGTAAAACTAGCAGTTATTCATTGGCAAAATGGCTTTGTTCTATTGTAGTTTTGTACTTTACGTCGTTTTAGAGCATTTTTATGTGAATTTAATCGACAGTTTTTGAAAAAATCAATGTTTTTTTGATAAACACTGTTTTAGGCCAAGTTAGTGTTATTGCAAATAATATGGTTTTCTTGTAAAACTAGTAGTTATTCATTGGCAAAATGGCTTTGTTCTATTGTACTTCTGTACATTACGTCGTTTTAGAGCATTTTTATGTGAATTTAATCGACAGTTTTTGAAAAAATCAATGTTTTTTTGATAAACACTTTTTTAGGCCAAGTTAGTGTTATTGCAAATTATATGGTTTTTCTGAAAAACTAGCAGTTATTCATTGGCAAAATGGCTTTGTTCTATTGTAGTTTTGTACTTTACGTCGTTTTAGAGCATTTTTATGTGAATTTAATCGACAGTTTTTGAAAAAATCAATGTTTTTTTGATAAACACTGTTTTAGGCCAAGTTAGTGTTATTGCAAATGATATGGTTTTTCTGTAAAACTAGCAGTTATTCATTGGCAAAATGGCTTTGTTCTATTGTAGTTTTGTACTTTACGTCGTTTTAGAGCATTTTTATGTGAATTTAATCGACAGTTTTTGAAAAAATCAATGTTTTTTTGATAAACACTGTTTAAGGCCAAGTTAGTGTTATTGCAAATGATATGGTTTTTCTGTAAAACTAGCAGTTATTCATTGGCAAAATGGCTTTGTTCTATTGTAGTTTTGTACTTTACGTCGTTTTAGAGCATTTTTATGTGAATTTAATCGACAGTTTTTGAAAAAATCAATGTTTTTTTGATAAACACTGTTTTAGGCCAAGTTAGTGTAATTGCAAATAATATGGTTTTCTTGTAAAACTAGTAGTTATTCATTGGCAAAATGGCTTTGTTCTATTGTACTTCTGTACATTACGTCGTTTTAGAGCATTTTTATGTGAATTTAATCGACAGTTTTTGAAAAAATCAA
This sequence comes from Catostylus mosaicus, assembly GCA_964019065.1. Lineage (NCBI taxonomy): Eukaryota > Metazoa > Cnidaria > Scyphozoa > Rhizostomeae > Catostylidae > Catostylus > Catostylus mosaicus. The sequence goes on along the minus strand of OZ025200.1, from coordinate 3,988,662 downwards.
TGTTTTTTTGATAAACACTTTTTTAGGCCAAGTTAGTGTTATTGCAAATTATATGGTTTTTCTGAAAAACTAGCAGTTATTCATTGGCAAAATGGCTTTGTTCTATTGTAGTTCTTTACATTACGTCGTTTTAGAGCATTTTTATGTGAATTTAATCGACAGTTTTTGAAAAAATCAATGTTTTTTTGATAAACACTGTTTTAGGCCAAGTTAGTGTTATTGCAAATGATATGGTTTTTCTGTAAAACTAGCAGTTATTCATTTGCAAAATGGCTTTGTTCTATTGTAGTTTTGTACTTTACGTTGCTTTAGAGCATTTTTATGTGAATTTAATCGACAGTTTTTGAAAAAATCAATGTTTTTTTGATAAACACTGTTTTAGACCAAGTTAGTGTTATTGCAAATAATATGGTTTTCTTGTAAAACTAGTAGTTATTCATTGGCAAAATGGCTTTAATCTATTGTAGTTCTGTACTCTACGTCGTTTTAAAGCATTTTTATGTGAATTTAATCGACAGTTTTTGAAAAAATCAATGTTTTTTTGATAAGCACTGTTTTAGGCCAAGTTAGTGTTATTGCAAATGATATGGTTTTTCTGTAAAACTAGCAGTTATTCATTGGCAAAATGGCTTTGTTCTATTGTAGTTTTGTACTTTACGTCGTTTTAGAGCATTTTTATGTGAATTTAATCGACAGTTTTTGAAAAAATCAATGTTTTTTTGATAAACACTGTTTTAGGCCAAGTTAGTGTTATTGCAAATGATATGGTTTTTCTGTAAAACTAGCAGTTATTCATTGGCAAAATGGCTTTGTTCTATTGTAGTCTTGTACTTTACGTCGTTTTAGAGCATTTTTATGTGAATTTAATCGACAGTTTTTGAAAAAATCAATGTTTTTTTGATAAACACTGTTTTAGGCCAAGTTAGTGTTATTGCAAATAATATGGTTTTCTTGTAAAACTAGTAGTTATTCATTGGCAAAATGGCTTTGTTCTATTGTACTTCTGTACATTACGTCGTTTTAGAGCATTTTTATGTGAATTTAATCGACAGTTTTTGAAACAATCAATGTTTTTTTGATAAACACTTTTTTAGGCCAAGTTAGTGTTATTGCAAATTATATGGTTTTTCTGAAAAACTAGCAGTTATTCATTGGCAAAATGGCTTTGTTCTATTGTAGTTCTTTACATTACGTCGTTTTAGAGCATTTTTATGTGAATTTAATCGACAGTTTTTGAAAAAATCAATGGTTTTATGATAAACACTGTTTTAGGCCAAGTTAGTGTTATTGCAAATGGTATGGTTTTTCTGTAAAACTAGCAGTTATTCATTGGCAAAATGGCTTTGTTCTCTTGTAGTTTTGTACTTTACGTCGTTTTAGAGCATTTTTATGTGAATTTAATCGATAGTTTTTGAAAAAATCAATGTTTTTTTGATAAACACTGTTTTAGGCCAAGTTAGTGTTATTGCAAATAATATGGTTTTCTTGTAAAACTAGTAGTTATTCATTGGCAAAATGGCTTTAATCTATTGTAGTTCTGTACTTTACGTCGTTTTAGAGCATTTTTATGTGAATTTAATCGACAGTTTTTGAAAAAATCAATGTTTTTTTGATAAACACTTTTTTAGGCCAAGTTAGTGTTATTGCAAATTATATGGTTTTTCTGAAAAACTAGCAGTTATTCATTGGCAAAATGGCTTTGTTCTATTGTAGTTCTTTACATTACGTCGTTTTAGAGCATTTTTATGTGAATTTAATCGACAGTTTTTGAAAAAATCAATGGTTTTATGATAAACACTGTTTTAGGCCAAGTTAGTGTTATTGCAAATGATATGGTTTTTCTGTAAAACTAGCAGTTATTCATTGGCAAAATGGCTTTGTTCTCTTGTAGTTTTGTACTTTACGTCGTTTTAGAGCATTTTTATGTGAATTTAATCGATAGTTTTTGAAAAAATCAATGTTTTTTTGATAAACACTGTTTTAGGCCAAGTTAGTGTTATTGCAAATAATATGGTTTTCTTGTAAAACTAGTAGTTATTCATTGGCAAAATGGCTTTAATCTATTGTAGTTCTGTACTTTACGTCGTTTTAGAGCATTTTTATGTGAATTTAATCGACAGTTTTTGAAAAAATCAATGTTTTTTTGATAAACACTGTTTTAGGCCAAGTTAGTGTTATTGCAAATAATATGGTTTTTCTTTAAAACTAGCAGTTATTCATTGGCAAAATGGCTTTGTTCTATTGTAGTTTTGTACTTTACGTCGCTTTACAGCATTTTTATGTGAATTTAATCGACAGTTTTTGAAAAAATCAATGTTTTTTTGATAAACGCTGTTTTAGGCCAAGTTAGTGTTATTGCAAATAATATGGTTTTCTTGTAAAAAAAGTAGTTATTCATTGGCAAAATGGCTTTAATCTATTGTAGTTCTGTACATTACGTCGTTTTAAAGCATTTTTATGTGAATTTAATTGACAGTTTTGGAAAAAATCAATGTTTTTTTGATAAACACTTTTTTAGGCCAAGTTAGTGTTATTGCAAATTATATGGTTTTTCTGTAAAATTAGCAGTTAGTCATTGGCAAACTGGCTTTAATCTATTGTAGTTTTGTACTTTACGTCGTTTTAGAGCATTTTTATGGGAATTTAATCGACAGTTTTTGAAAAAATCAATGTTTTTTTGATAAACACTGTTTTAGGCCAAGTTAGTGTTATTGCAAATGATATGGTTTTTCTGTAAAACTAGTAGTTATTCATTGGCAAAATGGCTTTGTTCTATTGTAGTTTTGTACTTTACGTCGTTTTAGAGCATTTTTATGGGAATTTAATCGACAGTTTTTGAAAAAATCAATGTTTTTTTGATAAACACTGTTTTAGGCCAAGTTAGTGTTATTGCAAATGATATGGTTTTTCTGTAAAACTAGTAGTTATTCATTGGCAAAATGGCTTTGTTCTATTGTAGTTCTATACTTTACGTCGTTTTAAAGCATTTTTATGTGAATTTAATTGACAGTTTTTGAAAAAATCAATGTTTTTTTGATAAACGCTGTTTTAGGCCAAGTTAGTGTTATTGCAAATAATATGGTTTTCTTGTAAAAAAAGTAGTTATTCATTGGCAAAATGGCTTTAATCTATTGTAGTTCTGTACATTACGTCGTTTTAAAGCATTTTTATGTGAATTTAATTGACAGTTTTGGAAAAAATCAATGTTTTTTTGATAAACACTTTTTTAGGCCAAGTTAGTGTTATTGCAAATTATATGGTTTTTCTGAAAAACTAGCAGTTATTCATTGGCAAAATGGCTTTGTTCTATTGAAGTTCAGTACATTACGTCGTTTTAGAGCATTTTTATGTGAATTTAATCGACAGTTTTTAAAAAAATCAATGGTTTTTTGATAAACACTGTTTTAGGCCAAGTTAGTGTTATTGCAAATGATATGGTTTTTCTGTAAAACTAGCAGTTATTCATTGGCAAAATGGCTTTCTTCTATTGTAGTTTTGTACTTTACGTCGTTTTAGAGCATTTTTATGTGAATTTAATCGAAAGTTTTTGAAAAAATCAATGTTTTTTTGATAAACACTTTTTTAGGCCAAGTTAGTGTAATTGCAAATAATATGGTTTTCTTGTAAAACTAGTAGTTATTCATTGGCAAACTGGCTTTAATCTATTGTAGTTTTGTACTTTACGTCGTTTTAGAGCATTTTTATGGGAATTTAATCGACAGTTTTTGAAAAAATCAATGTTTTTTTGATAAAAACTGTTTTAGGCCAAGTTAGTGTTATTGCAAATGATATGGTTTTTCTGTAAAACTAGTAGTTATTCATTGGCAAAATGGCTTTGTTCTATTGTAGTTTTGTACTTTACGTCGTTTTAGAGCATTTTTATGGGAATTTAATCGACAGTTTTTGAAAAAATCAATGTTTTTTTGATAAACACTGTTTTAGGCCAAGTTAGTGTTATTGCAAATGATATGGTTTTTCTGTAAAACTAGTAGTTATTCATTGGCAAAATGGCTTTGTTCTATTGTAGTTCTATACTTTACGTCGTTTTAAAGCATTTTTATGTGAATTTAATTGACAGTTTTTGAAAAAATCAATGTTTTTTTGATAAACACAGTTTTAGGCCAAGTTAGTGTTATTGCAAATAATATGGTTTTCTTGTAAAACTAGTAGTTATTCATTGGCAAAATGGCTTTAATCTATTGTAGTTCTGTACTTTACGTCGTTTTAGAGCATTTTTATGTGAATTTAATCGACAGTTTTTGAAAAAATCAATGTTTTTTTGATAAACACTGTTTTAGGCCAAGTTAGTGTTATTGCAAATAATATGGTTTTTCTTTAAAACTAGCAGTTATTCATTGGCAAAATGGCTTTGTTCTATTGTAGTTTTGTACTTTACGTCGCTTTACAGCATTTTTATGTGAATTTAATCGACAGTTTTTGAAAAAATCAATGTTTTTTTGATAAACGCTGTTTTAGGCCAAGTTAGTGTTATTGCAAATAATATGGTTTTCTTGTAAAAAAAGTAGTTATTCATTGGCAAAATGGCTTTAATCTATTGTAGTTCTGTACATTACGTCGTTTTAAAGCATTTTTATGTGAATTTAATTGACAGTTTTGGAAAAAATCAATGTTTTTTTGATAAACACTTTTTTAGGCCAAGTTAGTGTTATTGCAAATTATATGGTTTTTCTGTAAAATTAGCAGTTAGTCATTGGCAAACTGGCTTTAATCTATTGTAGTTTTGTACTTTACGTCGTTTTAGAGCATTTTTATGGGAATTTAATCGACAGTTTTTGAAAAAATCAATGTTTTTTTGATAAACACTGTTTTAGGCCAAGTTAGTGTTATTGCAAATGATATGGTTTTTCTGTAAAACTAGTAGTTATTCATTGGCAAAATGGCTTTGTTCTATTGTAGTTTTGTACTTTACGTCGTTTTAGAGCATTTTTATGGGAATTTAATCGACAGTTTTTGAAAAAATCAATGGTTTTATGATAAACACTGTTTTAGGCCAAGTTAGTGTTATTGCAAATAATATGGTTTTTTTGTAAAACTAGTAGTTATTCATTGGCAAAATGGCTTTAATCTATTGTAGTTTTGTACTTTACGTCGTTTTAGAGCATTTTTATGTGAATTTAATAGACAGTTTTTGAAAAAATCAATGTTTTTTTGATAAACACTGTTTTAGGCCAAGTTAGTGTAATTGCAAATAATATGGTTTTCTTGTAAAACTAGTAGTTATTCATTGGAAAAATGGCTTTAATCTATTGTAGTTCTGTACTTTACGTCGTTTTAGAGCATTTTTATGTGAATTTAATCGACAGTTTTTGAAAAAATCAATGTTTTTTTGATAAACACTTATTTAGGCCAAGTTAGTGTTATTGCAAATTATATGGTTTTTCTGTAAAACTAGCAGTTATTCATTTGCAAACTGGCTTTAATCTATTGTAGTTTTGTACTTTACGTCGTTTTAGAGCATTTTTATGGGAATTTAATCGACAGTTTTTGAAAAAATCAATGTTTTTTTGATAAACACTGTTTTAGGCCAAGTTAGTGTTATTGCAAATGATATGGTTTTTCTGTAAAACTAGTAGTTATTCATTGGCAAAATGGCTTTGTTCTATTGTAGTTTTGTACTTTACGTCGTTTTAGAGCATTTTTATGGGAATTTAATCGACAGTTTTTGAAAAAATCAATGGTTTTATGATAAACACTGTTTTAGGCCAAGTTAGTGTTATTGCAAATAATATGGTTTTTTTGTAAAACTAGTAGTTATTCATTGGCAAAATGGCTTTAATCTATTGTAGTTTTGTACTTTACGTCGTTTTAGAGCATTTTTATGTGAATTTAATAGACAGTTTTTGAAAAAATCAATGTTTTTTTGATAAACACTGTTTTAGGCCAAGTTAGTGTAATTGCAAATAATATGGTTTTCTTGTAAAACTAGTAGTTATTCATTGGAAAAATGGCTTTAATCTATTGTAGTTCTGTACTTTACGTCGTTTTAGAGCATTTTTATGTGAATTTAATCGACAGTTTTTGAAAAAATCAATGTTTTTTTGATAAACACTTATTTAGGCCAAGTTAGTGTTATTGCAAATTATATGGTTTTTCTGTAAAACTAGCAGTTATTCATTTGCAAAATGGCTTTGTTCTATTGTAGTTCTGTACTTTACGTCGTTTTAGAGCATTTTTATGTGAATTTAATAGACAGTTTTTGAAAAAATCAATGTTTTTTTGATAAACCTTTATTTAGGCCACGTTAGTGTTATTGCAAATTATATGGTTTTTCTGTAAAACTAGCAGTAATTCATTGGCAAAATGGCTTTAATCTATTGTAGTTTTGTACTTTACGTTGTTTTAGAGCATTTTTATGTGAATTTAATAGACAGTTTTTGAAAAAATCAATGTTTTTTTGATAAACACTGTTTTAGGCCAAGTTAGTGTTATTGCAAATGATATGGTTTTTCTGTAAAACTAGCAGTTATTCATTGGCAAAATGGCTTTGTTCTATTGTAGTTTTGTACTTTACGTCGTTTTAGAGCATTTTTATGTGAATTTAAGTGACAGTTTTTGAAAAAATCAATGTTTTTCTGATAAACACATATTTAGGCCAAGTTAGTGTTTTTGCAAATTATATGGTTTTTCTGTAAAACTAGCAGTTATTCATTTGCAAAATGGCTTTGTTCTATTGTAGTTCTGTACTTTACGTCGTTTTAGAGCATTTTTATGTGAATTTAATAGACAGTTTTTGAAAAAATCAATGTTTTTTTGATAAACACTTATTTAGGCCAAGTTAGTGTTATTGCAAATTATATGGTTTTTCTGTAAAACTAGCAGTTATTCATTGGCAAAATGGCTTTAATCTATTGTAGTTTTGTACTTAACGTCGTTTTAGAGCATTTTTATGTGAATTTAATTGACAGTTTTTGAAAAAATCAATGTTTTTTTAATAAACACTTTTTTAGGCCAAGTTAGTGTTATTGCAAATTATATGGTTTTTCTGTAAAACTAGCAGTTATTCATTTGCAAAATGGCTTTGTTCTATTGTAGTTTTGTACTTTACGTCGTTTTAAAGCATTTTTATGTGAATTTAATCGACAGTTTTTGAAAAAATCAATGTTTTTTTGATAAACACTGTTTTAGGCCAAGTTAGTGTCATTGCAAATAATATGGTTTTCTTGTAAAACTAGTAGTTATTCATTTGCAAAATGGCTTTAATCTATTGTAGTTCTGTACTCTACGTCGTTTTAGAGCATTTTTATGTGAATTTAATCGACAGTTTTTGAAAAAAATCAGTGTTTTTTTGATAAACACTTTTTTAGGCCAAGTTAGTGTTAATGCAAATGATATGGTTTTTCTGTAAAACTAGCAATTATTCATTGGCAAAATGGCTTTAATCTATTGTAGTTTTGTACTTTACGTCGTTTTAGAGCATTTTTATGTGAATTTAATGGACAGTTTTTGAAAAAATCAATGTTCTTTTGATAAACACTGTTTTAGGCCAAGTTAGTGTTATTGCAAATAATATGGTTTTCTTGTAAAACTAGTAGTTATTCATTGGCAAAATGGCTTTAATCTATTGTAGTTTTGTACTTTACGTTGTTTTAGAGCATTTTTATGTGAAATTAATCGACAGTTTTTGAAAAAATCAATGTTTTTTTGATAAACGCTGTTTTAGGCCAAGTTAGTGTTATTGCAAATAATATGGTTTTCTTGTAAAACTAGTAGTTATTCATTGGCAAAATGGCTTTAATCTATTGTAGTTTTGTACTTTACGTCGTTTTAGAGCATTTTTATGTGAATTTAATCGACAGTTTTTGAAAAAATCAATGTTTTTTTGATAAACACTGTTTTAGGCCAAGTTAGTGTCATTGCAAATAATATGGTTTTCTTGTAAAACTAGTAGTTATTCATTGGCAAAATGGCTTTAATCTATTGTAGTTCTGTACTTTACGTCGTTTTAGAGCATTTTTATGTGAATTTAATCGACAGTTTTTGAAAAATCAATGTTTTTTTGATAAACACTGTTTAAGGCCAAGTTAGTGTTATTGCAAATAATATGATTTTCTTGTAAAACTAGTAGTTATTCATTGGCAAAATGGCTTTAATCTATTGTAGTTCTGTACTTTACGTCGTTTTAGAGCATTTTTATGTGAATTTAATCGACAGTTTTTGAAAAAATCAATGTTTTTTGGACAAACACTTTTTTAGGCCAAGTTAGTGTTATTGCAAATGATATGGTTTTTCTGTAAAACTAGCGGTTATTCATTGGCAAAATGGCTTTGTTCTATTGTAGTTTTGTACTTTACGTCGTTTTAGAGCATTTTTATGTGAATTTAATCGACAGTTTTTGAAAAAATCAATGTTTTTTTGATAAACACTGTTTTAGGCCAAGTTAGTGTAATTGCAAATAATATGGTTTTCTTGTAAGACTAGTAGTTATTCATTGGCAAAATGGCTTTAATCTATTGTAGTTCTGTACTTTACGTCGTTTTAGAGCATTTTTATGTGAATTTAATTGACAGTTTTTGAAAAAATCAATGTTTTTTTGATAAACACTGTTTTAGGCCAAGTTAGTGTTATTTCAAATGATATGGTTTTTTCTGTAAAACTAGTAGTTATTCATTGGCAAAATGGCTTTGTTCTATTGTAGTTCTATACTTTACGTCGTTTTAAAGCATTTTTATTTGAATTTAATTGACAGTTTTTGAAAAATCAATGTTTTTTTGATAAACACTGTTTTAGGCCAAGTTAGTGTTATTGCAAATTATATGGTTTTTCTGTAAAACTAGCAGTTATTCATTGGCAAAATGGTTTTGTTCTATTGTAGTTTTGTACTTTACGTCGTTTTAAAGCATTTTTATGTGAATTTAATTGACAGTTTTTGAAAAAATCAATGTTTTTTTGATAAACACTGTTTTAGGCCAAGTTAGTGTTATTCCAAATGATATGGTTTTTCTGTAAAACTAGCAGTTATTCATTGGCAAAATGGCTTTGTTCTATTGTAGTTTTGTACTTTACGTCGTTTTAGAGCATTTTTATGTGAATTTAATCGACAGTTTTTGAAAAAATCAATATTTTTTTGATAAACACTGTTTAAGGCCAAGTTAGTGTTATTGCAAATAATATGGTTTTCTTGTAAAACTAGTAGTTATTCATTGGCAAAATGGCTTTAATCTATTGTAGTTCTGTACTTTACGTCGTTTTAGAGCATTTTTATGTGAATTTAATCGACAGTTTTTGAAAAAATCAATGTTTTTTGGACAAACACTTTTTTAGGCCAAGTTAGTGTTATTGCAAATGATATGGTTTTTCTGTAAAACTAGCGGTTATTCATTGGCAAAATGGCTTTGTTCTATTGTAGTTTTGTACTTTACGTCGTTTTAGAGCATTTTTATGTGAATTTAATCGACAGTTTTTGAAAAAATCAATGTTTTTTTGATAAACACTGTTTTAGGCCAAGTTAGTGTAATTGCAAATAATATGGTTTTCTTGTAAGACTAGTAGTTATTCATTGGCAAAATGGCTTTAATCTATTGTAGTTCTGTACTTTACGTCGTTTTAGAGCATTTTTATGTGAATTTAATTGACAGTTTTTGAAAAAATCAATGTTTTTTTGATAAACACTGTTTTAGGCCAAGTTAGTGTTATTTCAAATGATATGGTTTTTTCTGTAAAACTAGTAGTTATTCATTGGCAAAATGGCTTTGTTCTATTGTAGTTCTATACTTTACGTCGTTTTAAAGCATTTTTATTTGAATTTAATTGACAGTTTTTGAAAAATCAATGTTTTTTTGATAAACACTGTTTTAGGCCAAGTTAGTGTTATTGCAAACTATATGGTTTTTCTGTAAAACTAGCAGTTATTCATTGGCAAAATGGTTTTGTTCTATTGTAGTTTTGTACTTTACGTCGTTTTAAAGCATTTTTATGTGAATTTAATTGACAGTTTTTGAAAAAATCAATGTTTTTTTGATAAACACTGTTTTAGGCCAAGTTAGTGTTATTCCAAATGATATGGTTTTTCTGTAAAACTAGCAGTTATTCATTGGCAAAATGGCTTTGTTCTATTGTAGTTTTGTACTTTACGTCGTTTTAGAGCATTTTTATGTGAATTTAATCGACAGTTTTTGAAAAAATCAATATTTTTTTGATAAACACTGTTTTAGGCCAAGTTAGTGTTATCTCAAATAATATGGTTTTCCTGTAAAACTAGTAGTTATTCATTGGCAAAATGGCTTTAATCTATTGTAGTTCTGTACTTTACGTCGGTTTAGAGCATTTTTATGTGAATTTAATTGACAGTTTTTGAAAAAATCAATGTTTTTTTGATAAACACTGTTTTAGGCCAAGTTAGTGTTATTGCAAATGATATGGTTTTTCTGTAAAACTAGTAGTTATTCATTGGCAAAATGGCTTTGTTCTATTGTAGTTTTGTACTTTACGTCGTTTGAGAGCATTTTTATGTGAATTTAATCGACAGTTTTTGAAAAGAACAATGTTTTTTTGATAAACACTGTTTTAGGCCAAGTTAGTGTTATTGCAAATGATATGGTTTTTCTGTAAAACTAGCAATTATTCATTGGCAAAATGGCTTTGTTCTATTGTAGTCTTGTACTTTACGTCGTTTTAGAGCATTTTTATGTGAATTTAATGGACAGTTTTTGAAAAAATCAATGTTTTTTTGATAAACACTGTTTTAGGCCAAGTTAGTGTTATTGCAAATGATATGGTTTTCTTGTAAAACTAGTAGTTATTCATTGGCAAAATGGCTTTAACCTATTGTAGTCTTGTACTTTACGTCGTTTTAAAGCATTTTTAAGTGAATTTAATCGACAATTTTTAAAAAAATCAATGTTTTTTTGATAAGCACTGTTTTAGGCCAAGTTAGTGTTATTTCAAATGATATGGTTTTTCTCTAAAACTAGCAGTTGTTCGTTGGCAAAATGGCTTTGTTCTATTGTAGTTTTGTACTTTACGTCGTTTTAGAGCATTTTTATGTGAATTTAATCGACAGTTTTTGAAAAAATCAATGTTTTTTTGATAAACACTGTTTTTGGCCAAGTTAGTTTTATTGCAAATAATATGGTTTTTTTGTAAAACTAGTAGTTATTCATTGGCAAAATGGCTTTAATCTATTGTAGTTCTGTACTTTACGTCGTTTTAGAGCATTTTTATGTGAATTTAATTGACAGTTTTTGAAAAAATCAATGTTTTTTTGATAAACACTGTTTTAGGCCAAGTTAGTGTCATTGCAAATAATATGGTTTTATTGTAAAACTAGTAGTTATTCATTGGCAAAATGGCTTTAATCTATTGTAGGTCTGTACTTTACGTCGTTTTAGAGCATTTTTATGTGAATTTAATCGACAGTTTTTGACAAAAACAATGTTTTTTTGATAAACACTGTTTTAGGCCAAGTTAGTTTTATTGCAAATAATATGGTTTTTTTGTAAAACTAGTAGTTATTCATTGGCAAAATGGCTTTAATCTATTGTAGTTTTGTACTTTACGTCGTTTTAGAGCATTTTTATGTGAATTTAATCGACAGTTTTTGAAAAAATCAATGTTTTTTTGATAAACACTTTTTTAGGCCATGTTAGTGTTATTGCAAATGATATGGTTTTCTTGTAAAACTAGTAGTTATTCATTGGCAAAATGGATTTAATCTATTGTAGTTCTACACTTTACGTCGTTTTAGAGGATTTTTATGTGAATTTAATCGACAGTTTTTGAAAAAATCAATGTTTTTTTGATAAACACTGTTTTAGGCCAAGTTAGTGTTATTGCAAATAATATGGTTTTCTTGTAAAACTAGTAGTTATTCATTGGCAAAATGGCTTTAATCTATTGTAGTTCTGTACTTTACGTCGTTTTAGAGCATTTTTATGTGAATTTAATTGACAGTTTTTGAAAAAATCAATGTTTTTTTGATAAACACTGTTTTAGGCCAAGTTAGTGTTATTGCAAATGATATGGTTTTTCTGTAAAACTAGTAGTTATTCATTGGCAAAATGGCTTTGTTCTATTGTAGTTTTGTACTTTACGTCGTTTTAAAGCATTTTTATGTGAATTTAATTTACAGTTTTTGAAAAGAACAATGTTTTTTTGATAAACACTGTTTTAGGCCAAGTTAGTGTTATTGCAAATGATATGGTTTTTCTGTAAAACTAGCAATTATTCATTGGCAAAATGGCTTTGTTCTATTGTAGTCTTGTACTTTACGTCGTTTTAGAGCATTTTTATGTGAATTTAATCGACAGTTTTTGAAAAAATCAATGTTTTTTTGATAAACACTGTTTTAGGCCAACTTAGTGTAATTGCAAATAATATGGTTTTCTTGTAAAACTAGTAGTTATTCATTGGCAAAATGGCTTTAACCTATTGTAGTCTTGTACTTTACGTCGTTTTAAAGCATTTTTGAGTGAATTTAATCGACAATTTTTAAAAAAATCAATGTTTTTTTGATAAACACTGTTTTAGGCCAAGTTAGTGTTATCTCAAATGATATGGTTTTTCTCTAAAACTAGCAGTTATTCGTTGGCAAAATGGCTTTGTTCTATTGTAGTTTTGTACTTTACGTCGTTTTAGAGCATTTTTATGTGAATTTAATCGACAGTTTTTGAAAAAATCAATGTTTTTTTGATAAACACTGTTTTAGGCCAAGTTAGTGTCATTGCAAATAATATGGTTTTCTTGTAAAACTAGTAGTTATTCATTGGCAAAATGGCTTTAATCTATTGTAGGTCTGTACTTTACGTCGTTTTAGAGCATTTTTATGTGAATTTAATCGACAGTTTTTGAAAAAATCAATGTTTTTTTGATAAACACTGTTTTAGGCCAAGTTAGTTTTATTGCAAATAATATGGTTTTTTTGTAAAACTAGTAGTTATTCATTGGCAAAATGGCTTTAAGCTATTGTAGTTTTGTACTTTACGTCGTTTTAGAGCATTTTTATGTGAATTTAATCGACAGTTTTTGAAAAAATCAATGTTTTTTTGATAAATACTGTTTTAGGCCAAGTTAGTGTTATTGCAAATGATATGGTTTTTCTGTAAAACTAGCAGTTATTCATTGGCAAAATGGCTTTGTTCTATTGTAGTTTTGTACTTTACGTCGTTTTAGAGCATTTTTATGTGAATTTAATCGACAGTTTTTGAAAAAATCAATGTTTTTTTGATAAACACTTTTTTAGGCCAAGTTAGTGTTATTGCAAATTATATGGTTTTTCTGAAAAACTAGCAGTTATTCATTGGCAAATTGGCTTTGTTCTATTGTAGTTCTGTACTTTACGTCGTTTTAGAGCATTTTTATGTGAATTTAATCGACAGTTTTTGAAAAAATCAATGTTTTTTTGATAAACACTGTTTTAGGCCAAGTTAGTGTTATTTCAAATGATATGGTTTTTTCTGTAAAACTAGCAGTTATTCATTGGCAAAAGGGCTTTGTTCTATTGTAGTTCTATACTTTACGTCGTTTTAAAGCATTTTTATGTGAATTTAATTGACAGTTTTTGAAAAATCAATGTTTTTTTGATAAACACTGTTTTAGGCCAAGTTAGTGTTATTGCAAATAATATGGTTCTTTTGTAAAACTAGTAGTTATTCATTGGCAAAATGGCTTTAATCTATTGTAGTTCTGTACTTTACGTCGTTTTAGAGCATTTTTATGTGAATTTAATTGACAGTTTTTGAAAAAATCAATGTTTTTTTGATAAACACTTATTTAGGCCAAGTTAGTGTTATTGCAAATTATATGGTTTTTCTGTAAAACTAGCAGTTATTCATTGGCAAAATGGCTTTGTTCTATTGTAGTTTTGTACTTTACGTCGTTTTAAAGCATTTTTATGTGAATTTAATCGACAGTTTTTGAAAAAATCAATGTTTTTTTGATAAACACTGTTTTAGGCCAAGTTAGTGTCATTGCAAATAATATGGTTTTCGTGTAAAACTAGTAGTTATACATTGGCAAAATTGCTTTAATCTATTGTAGTTCTGTACTTTACGTCGTTTTAGAGCATTTTTATGTGAATTTAATTGACAGTTTTTGAAAAAATCAATGTTTTTTTGATAAACACTGTTTTAGGTCAAGTTAGTGTTATTGCAAATAATATGGTTTTCTTGTAAAACTAGTAGTTATTCATTGGCAAAATGGCTTTAATCTATTGTAGTTCTGTACTTTACGTCGTTTTAGAGCATTTTAATGTGAATTTAATTGACAGTTTTTGAAAAAATCAATGTTTTTTTGATAAACACTAATTTAGGCCAAGTTAGTGTTATTGCAAATAATATGGTTTTCTTGTAAAACTAGTAGTTATTCATTGGCAAAATGGCTTTAATCTATTGTAGTTCTGTACTTTACGTCGTTTTAGAGCATTTTTATGTGAATTTAATTGACAGTTTTTGAAAAAATCAATGTTTTTTTGATAAACACTTATTTAGGCCAAGTTAGTGTTATTGCAAATTATATGGTTTTTCTGTAAAACTAGCAGTTATTAATTGGCAAAATGGCTTTGTTCTATTGTAGTTTTGTACTTTACGTCGTTTTAAAGCATTATTATGTGAATTTAATCGACAGTTTTTGAAAAAATCAATGCTTTTTTGATAAACACTGTTTTAGGCCAAGTTAGTGTCATTGCAAATAATATGGTTTTCTTGTAAAGCTAGTAGTTATTCATTGGCAAAATGGCTTTAATCTATTGTAGTTCTGTACTTTACGTCGTTTTAGAGCATTTTTATGTGAATTTAATCGACAGTTTTTGAAAAAATCAATGTTTTTTTGATAAACACTGTTTTAGGCCAAGTTAGTGTTATTGCAAATAATATGGTTTTCTTGTAAAACTAGTAGTTATTCATTGGCAAAATGGCTTTAATCTATTGTAGTTCTGTACTTTACGTCGTTTTAGAGCATTTTTATGTGAATTTAATAGACAGTTTTTGAAAAAATCAATGTTTTTTTGATAAACACTCTTTTAGGCCAAGTTAGTGTAATTGCAAATGATCTGGTTTTTCTGTAAAACTAGCAGTTAGTCATTGAAAAAATGGCTTTGTTCTATTGTAGTTTTGTACTTTACGTCGTTTTAGAGCATTTTTATGTGAATTTAATCGACAGTTTTTGAAAAAATCAATGTTTTTTTGATAAACACTGTTTTAGGCCAAGTTAGTGTTATTGCAAATAATATGGTTTTCTTGTAAAACTAGTAGTTATTCATTGGCAAAATGGCTTTAATCTATTGTAGTTCTGTACTTTACGTCGTTTTAGAGCATTTTTATGTGAATTTAATCGACAGTTTTTGAAAAAATCAATGTTTTTTTGATAAACACTGTTTTAGGCCAAGTTAGTTTTATTGCAAATAATATGGTTTTTTTGTAAAACTAGTAGTTATTCATTGGCAAAATGGCTTTAATCTATTGTAGTTTTGTACTTTACGTCGTTTTAGAGCATTTTTATGTGAATTTAATCGACATTTTTTGAAAAAATCAATGTTTTTTTGATAAACACTTTTTTAGGCCATGTTAGTGTTATTGCAAATGATATGGTTTTCTTGTAAAACTAGTAGTTATTCATTGGCAAAATGGATTTAATCTATTGTAGTTCTACACTTTACGTCGTTTTAGAGCATTTTTATGTGAATTTAATCGACAGTTTTTGAAAAAATCAATGTTTTTTTGATAAACACTGTTTTAGGCCAAGTTAGTGTTATTGCAAATAATATGGTTTTCTTGTAAAACTAGTAGTTATTCATTGGCAAAATGGCTTTAATCTATTGTAGTTCTGTACTTTACGTCGTTTTAGAGCATTTTTATGTGAATTTAATTGACAGTTTTTGAAAAAATCAATGTTTTTTTGATAAACACTGTTTTAGGCCAAGTTAGTGTTATTGCAAATGATATGGTTTTTCTGTAAAACTAGTAGTTATTCATTGGCAAAATGGCTTTGTTCTATTGTAGTTTTGTACTTTACGTCGTTTTAGAGCATTTTTATGTGAATTTAATTGACAGTTTTTGAAAAAATGAATGTTTTTTTGATAAACACTGTTTTAGGCCAAGTTAGTGTTATTGCAAATGATATGGTTTTTCTGTAAAACTAGTAGTTATTCATTGGCAAAATGGCTTTGTTCTATTGTAGTTTTGTACTTTACGTCGTTTTAGAGCATTTTTATGTGAATTTAATTTACAGTTTTTGAAAAGAACAATGTTTTTTGATAAACACTGTTTTAGGCCAAGTTAGTGTTATTGCAAATGATATGGTTTTTCTGTAAAACTAGCAATTATTCATTGGCAAAATGGCTTTGTTCTATTGTAGTCTTGTACTTTACGTCGTTTTAGAGCATTTTTATGTGAATTTAATCGACAGTTTTTGAAAAAATCAATGTTTTTTTGATAAACACTGTTTTAGGCCAACTTAGTGTAATTGCAAATAATATGGTTTTCTTGTAAAACTAGTAGTTATTCATTGGCTAAATGGCTTTAACCTATTGTAGTCTTGTACTTTACGTCGTTTTAAAGCATTTTTAAGTGAATTTAATCGACAATTTTTAAAAAAATCAATGTTTTTTTGATAAACACTGTTTTAGGCCAAGTTAGTGTTATTTCAAATGATATGGTTTTTCTCTAAAACTAGCAGTTATTCGTTGGCAAAATGGCTTTGTTCTATTGTAGTTTTGTACTTTACGTCGTGTTAGAGCATTTTTATGTGAATTTAATTTACAGTTTTTGAAAAGAACAATGTTTTTTTGATAAACACTGTTTTAGGCCAAGTTAGTGTTATTGCAAATGATATGGTTTTTCTGTAAAACTAGCAATTATTCATTGGCAAAATGGCTTTGTTCTATTGTAGTCTTGTACTTTACGTCGTTTTAGAGCATTTTTATGTGAATTTAATCGACAGTTTTTGAAAAAATCAATGTTTTTTTGATAAACACTGTTTTAGGCCAACTTAGTGTAATTGCAAATAATATGGTTTTCTTGTAAAACTAGTAGTTATTCATTGGCAAAATGGCTTTAACCTATTGTAGTCTTGTACTTTACGTCGTTTTAAAGCATTTTTGAGTGAATTTAATCGACAATTTTTAAAAAAATCAATGTTTTTTTGATAAACACTGTTTTAGGCCAAGTTAGTGTTATTTCAAATGATATGGTTTTTCTCTAAAACTAGCAGTTATTCGTTGGCAAAATGGCTTTGTTCTATTGTAGTTTTGTACTTTACGTCGTTTTAGAGCATTTTTATGTGAATTTAATCGACAGTTTTTGAAAAAATCAATGTTTTTTTGATAAACACTGTTTTAGGCCAAGTTAGTGTCATTGCAAATAATATGGTTTTCTTGTAAAACTAGTAGTTATTCATTGGCAAAATGGCTTTAATCTATTGTAGGTCTGTACTCTACGTCGTTTTAGAGCATTTTTATGTGAATTTAATCGACAGTTTTTGAAAAAATCAATGTTTTTTTGATAAACACTGTTTTAGGCCAAGTTAGTTTTATTGCAAATAATATGGTTTTTTTGTAAAACTAGTAGTTATACATTGGCAAAATTGCTTTAATCTATTGTAGTTCTGTACTTTACGTCGTTTTAGAGCATTTTTATGTGAATTTAATTGACAGTTTTTGAAAAAATCAATGTTTTTTTGATAAACACTTATTTGGGCCAAGTTAGTGTTATTGCAAATTATATGGTTTTTCTGTAAAACTAGCAGTTATTCATTGGCAAAATGGCTTTGTTCTATTGTAGTTTTGTACTTTACGTCGTTTTAAAGCATTTTTATGTGAATTTAATCGACAGTTTTTGAAAAAATCAATGTTTTTTTGATAAACACTGTTTTAGGCCAAGTTAGTGTCATTGCAAATAATATGGTTTTCGTGTAAAACTAGTAGTTATACATTGGCAAAATTGCTTTAATCTATTGTAGTTCTGTACTTTACGTCGTTTTAGAGCATTTTTATGTGAATTTAATTGACAGTTTTTGAAAAAATCAATGTTTTTTTGATAAACACTGTTTTAGGTCAAGTTAGTGTTATTGCAAATAATATGGTTTTCTTGTAAAACTAGTAGTTATTCATTGGCAAAATGGCTTTAATCTATTGTAGTTCTGTACTTTACGTCGTTTTAGAGCATTTTAATGTGAATTTAATTGACAGTTTTTGAAAAAATCAATGTTTTTTTGATAAACACTAATTTAGGCCAAGTTAGTGTTATTGCAAATAATATGGTTTTCTTGTAAAACTAGTAGTTATTCATTGGCAAAATGGCTTTAATCTATTGTAGTTCTGTACTTTACGTCGTTTTAGAGCATTTTTATGTGAATTTAATTGACAGTTTTTGAAAAAATCAATGTTTTTTTGATAAACACTTATTTAGGCCAAGTTAGTGTTATTGCAAATTATATGGTTTTTCTGTAAAACTAGCAGTTATTAATTGGCAAAATGGCTTTGTTCTATTGTAGTTTTGTACTTTACGTCGTTTTAAAGCATTATTATGTGAATTTAATCGACAGTTTTTGAAAAAATCAATGCTTTTTTGATAAACACTGTTTTAGGCCAAGTTAGTGTCATTGCAAATAATATGGTTTTCTTGTAAAACTAGTAGTTATTCATTGGCAAAATGGCTTTAATCTATTGTAGTTCTGTACTTTACGTCGTTTTAGAGCATTTTTATGTGAATTTAATCGACAGTTTTTGAAAAAATCAATGTTTTTTTGATAAACACTGTTTTAGGCCAAGTTAGTGTTATTGCAAATAATATGGTTTTCTTGTAAAACTAGTAGTTATTCATTGGCAAAATGGCTTTAATCTATTGTAGTTCTGTACTTTACGTCGTTTTAGAGCATTTTTATGTGAATTTAATAGACAGTTTTTGAAAAAATCAATGTTTTTTTGATAAACACTCTTTTAGGCCAAGTTAGTGTAATTGCAAATGATCTGGTTTTTCTGTAAAACTAGCAGTTAGTCATTGAAAAAATGGCTTTGTTCTATTGTAGTTTTGTACTTTACGTCGTTTTAGAGCATTTTTATGTGAATTTAATCGACAGTTTTTGAAAAAATCAAGGTTTTTTTGATAAACACTGTTTTAGGCCAAGTTAGTGTTATTGCAAATAATATGGTTTTCTTGTAAAACTAGTAGTTATTCATTGGCAAAATGGCTTTAATCTATTGTAGTTCTGTACTTTACGTCGTTTTAGAGCATTTTTATGTGAATTTAATCGACAGTTTTTGAAAAAATCAATGTTTTTTTGATAAACACTGTTTTAGGCCAAGTTAGTTTTATTGCAAATAATATGGTTTTTTTGTAAAACTAGTAGTTATTCATTGGCAAAATGGCTTTAATCTATTGTAGTTTTGTACTTTACGTCGTTTTAGAGCATTTTTATGTGAATTTAATCGACAGTTTTTGAAAAAATCAATGTTTTTTTGATAAACACTTTTTTAGGCCATGTTAGTGTTATTGCAAATGATATGGTTTTCTTGTAAAACTAGTAGTTATTCATTGGCAAAATGGATTTAATCTATTGTAGTTCTACACTTTACGTCGTTTTAGAGCATTTTTATGTGAATTTAATCGACAGTTTTTGAAAAAATCAATGTTTTTTTGATAAACACTGTTTTAGGCCAAGTTAGTGTTATTGCAAATAATATGGTTTTCTTGTAAAACTAGTAGTTATTCATTGGCAAAATGGCTTTAATCTATTGTAGTTCTGTACTTTACGTCGTTTTAGAGCATTTTTATGTGAATTTAATTGACAGTTTTTGAAAAAATCAATGTTTTTTTGATAAACACTGTTTTAGGCCAAGTTAGTGTTATTGCAAATGATATGGTTTTTCTGTAAAACTAGTAGTTATTCATTGGCAAAATGGCTTTGTTCTATTGTAGTTTTGTACTTTACGTCGTTTTAGAGCATTTTTATGTGAATTTAATTGACAGTTTTTGAAAAAATGAATGTTTTTTTGATAAACACTGTTTTAGGCCAAGTTAGTGTTATTGCAAATGATATGGTTTTTCTGTAAAACTAGTAGTTATTCATTGGCAAAATGGCTTTGTTCTATTGTAGTTTTGTACTTTACGTCGTTTTAGAGCATTTTTATGTGAATTTAATTTACAGTTTTTGAAAAGAACAATGTTTTTTTGATAAACACTGTTTTAGGCCAAGTTAGTGTTATTGCAAATGATATGGTTTTTCTGTAAAACTAGCAATTATTCATTGGCAAAATGGCTTTGTTCTATTGTAGTCTTGTACTTTACGTCGTTTTAGAGCATTTTTATGTGAATTTAATCGACAGTTTTTGAAAAAATCAATGTTTTTTTGATAAACACTGTTTTAGGCCAACTTAGTGTAATTGCAAATAATATGGTTTTCTTGTAAAACTAGTAGTTATTCATTGGCAAAATGGCTTTAACCTATTGTAGTCTTGTACTTTCCGTCGTTTTAAAGCATTTTTAAGTGAATTTAATCGACAATTTTTAAAAAAATCAATGTTTTTTTGATAAACACTGTTTTAGGCCAAGTTAGTGTTATTTCAAATGATATGGTTTTTCTCTAAAACTAGCAGTTATTCGTTGGCAAAATGGCTTTGTTCTATTGTAGTTTTGTACTTTACGTCGTGTTAGAGCATTTTTATGTGAATTTAATCGACAGTTTTTGAAAAAATCAATGTTTTTTTGATAAACACTGTTTTTGGCCAAGTTAGTTTTATTGCAAATAATATGGTTTTTTTGTAAAACTAGTAGTTATTCATTGGCAAAATGGCTTTAATCTATTGTAGTTCTGTACTTTACGTCGTTTTAGAGCATTTTTATGTGAATTTAATTGACAGTTTTTGAAAAAATCAATGTTTTTTTGATAAACACTGTTTTAGGCCAAGTTAGTGTCATTGCAAATAATATGGTTTTCTTGTAAAACTAGTAGTTATTCATTGGCAAAATGGCTTTAATCTATTGTAGGTCTGTACTTTACGTCGTTTTAGAGCATTTTTATGTGAATTTAATCGACAGTTTTTGAAAAAATCAATGTTTTTTTGATAAACACTGTTTTAGGCCAAGTTAGTTTTATTGCAAATAATATGGTTTTTTTGTAAAACTAGTAGTTATTCATTGGCAAAATGGCTTTAATCTATTGTAGTTTTGTACTTTACGTCGTTTTAGAGCATTTTTATGTGAATTTAATCGACAGTTTTTGAAAAAATCAATGTTTTTTTGATAAATACTGTTTTAGGCCAAGATAGTGTTTTTGCAAATGATATGGTTTTTCTGTAAAACTAGCAGTTATTCATTGGCAAAATGGCTTTGTTCTATTGTAGTTTTGTACTTTACGTCGTTTTAGAGCATTTTTATGTGAATTTAATCGACAGTTTTTGAAAAAATCAATGTTTTTTTGATAAACACTGTTTTAGGCCAAGTTAGTGTTATTTCAAATGATATGGTTTTTTCTGTAAAACTAGTAGTTATTCATTGGCAAAAGGGCTTTTTTCTATTGTAGTTCTATACTTTACGTCGTTTTAAAGCATTTTTATGTGAATTTAATTGAGAGTTTTTGAAAAATCAATGTTTTTTTGATAAACACTGTTTCAGGCCAAGTTAGTGTTATTGCAAATAATATGGTTCTTTTGTAAAACTAGTAGTTATTCATTGGCAAAATGGCTTTAATCTATTGTAGTTCTGTACTTTACGTCGTTTTAGAGCATTTTTATGTGAATTTAATTGACAGTTTTTGAAAAAATCGATGTTTTTTTGATAAACACTTATTTAGGCCAAGTTAGTGTTATTGCAAATTATATGGTTTTTCTGTAAAACTAGCAGTTATTCATTGGCAAAATGGCTTTGTTCTATTGTAGTTTTGTACTTTACGTCGTTTTAAAGCATTTTTATGTGAATTTAATCGACAGTTTTTGAAAAAATCAATGTTTTTTTGATAAACACTGTTTTAGGCCAAGTTAGTGTCATTGCAAATAATATGGTTTTCGTGTAAAACTAGTAGTTATACATTGGCAAAATTGCTTTAATCTATTGTAGTTCTGTACTTTACGTCGTTTTAGAGCATTTTTATGTGAATTTAATTGACAGTTTTTGAAAAAATCAATGTTTTTTTGATAAACACTGTTTTAGGTCAAGTTAGTGTTATTGCAAATAATATGGTTTTCTTGTAAAACTAGTAGTTATTCATTGGCAAAATGGCTTTAATCTATTGTAGTTCTGTACTTTACGTCGTTTTAGAGCATTTTAATGTGAATTTAATTGACAGTTTTTGAAAAAATCAATGTTTTTTTGATAAACACTAATTTAGGCCAAGTTAGTGTTATTGCAAATAATATGGTTTTCTTGTAAAACTAGTAGTTATTCATTGGCAAAATGGCTTTAATCTATTGTAGTTCTGTACTTTACGTCGTTTTAGAGCATTTTTATGTGAATTTAATTGACAGTTTTTGAAAAAATCAATGTTTTTTTGATAAACACTTATTTAGGCCAAGTTAGTGTTATTGCAAATTATATGGTTTTTCTGTAAAACTAGCAGTTATTAATTGGCAAAATGGCTTTGTTCTATTGTAGTTTTGTACTTTACGTCGTTTTAAAGCATTATTATGTGAATTTAATCGACAGTTTTTGAAAAAATCAATGTTTTTTTGATAAACACTGTTTTAGGCCAAGTTAGTGTCATTGCAAATAATATGGTTTTCTTGTAAAGCTAGTAGTTATTCATTGGCAAAATGGCTTTAATCTATTGTAGTTCTGTACTTTACGTCGTTTTAGAGCATTTTTATGTGAATTTAATCGACAGTTTTTGAAAAAATCAATGTTTTTTTTGATAAACACTGTTTTAGGCCAAGTTAGTGTTATTGCAAATAATATGGTTTTCTTGTAAAACTAGTAGTTATTCATTGGCAAAATGGCTTTAATCTATTGTAGTTCTGTACTTTACGTCGTTTTAGAGCATTTTTATGTGAATTTAATAGACAGTTTTTGAAAAAATCAATGTTTTTTTGATAAACACTCTTTTAGGCCAAGTTAGTGTAATTGCAAATGATCTGGTTTTTCTGTAAAACTAGCAGTTAGTCATTGAAAAAATGGCTTTGTTCTATTGTAGTTTTGTACTTTACGTCGTTTTAGAGCATTTTTATGTGAATTTAATCGACAGTTTTTGAAAAAATCAATGTTTTTTTGATAAACACTGTTTTAGGCCAATTTAGTGTTATTGCAAATAATATGGTTTTCTTGTAAAACTAGTAGTTATTCATTGGCAAAATGGCTTTAATCTATTGTAGTTCTGTACTTTACGTCGTTTTAGAGCATTTTTATGTGAATTTAATCGACAGTTTCTGAAAAAATCAATGTTTTTTTGATAAACACTGTTTTAGGACAAGTTAGTGTTATTTCAAATGATATGGATTTTTCTGTAAAACTAGTAGTTATTCATTGGCAAAATGGCTTTGTTCTATTGTAGTTCTATACTTTACGTCGTTTTAAAGCAATTTTATGTGAATTTAATCGACAGTTTTTGAAAAATCAATGTTTTTTTGATAAACACTGGTTTAGGCCAAGTTAGTGTTATTGCAAATAATATGGTTTTCTTGTAAAACTAGTAGTTATTCATTGGCAAAATGGCTTTAATCTATTGTAGTTCTGTACTTTACGTCGTTTTAGACCATTTTTATTTGAATTTAATTGACAGTTTTTGAAAAAATCAATGTTTTTTTGATAAACACTTATTTAGGCCAAGTTAGTGTTATTGCAAATTATATGGTTTTTCTGTAAAACTAGCAGTTATTAATTGGCAAAATGGCTTTAATCTATTGTAGTTCTGTACTTTACGTCGTTTTAGAGCATTTTTATGTGAATTTAATCGACAGTTTTTGAAAAAATCAATGTTTTTTTGATAAACACTGTTTTAGGCCAAGTTAGTGTTATTGCAAATAATATGGTTTTCTTGTAAAACTAGTAGTTATTCATTGGCAAAATGGCTTTAATATATTGTAGTTCTGTACATTACGTCGTTTTAGAGCATTTTTATGTGAATTTAATCGACAGTTTTTGAAAAAATCAATGTTTTTTTGATAAACACTGTTTTACGCCAAGTTAGTGTTATTGCAAATGATATGGTTTTTCTGTAAAACTAGCAGTTATTCATTGGCAAAATGGCTTTGTTCTATTGTAGTTCTGTACTTTACGTCGTTTTAGAGCATTTTTATGTGAATTTAATTGACAGTTTTTGAAAAAATCAATGTTTTTTTGAAAAACACTGTTTTATGCCAAGTTAGTGTAATTGCAAATAATATGGTTTTCTTGTAAAACTAGTAGTTATTCATTGGCAAAATGGCTTTAATCTATTGTAGTTCTGTACTTTACGTCGTTTTAGAGCATTATTATGTGAATTTAATCGACAGTTTTTGAAAAAATCAATGTTTTTTTGATAAACACTGTTTTAGGCCAAGTTAGTGTTATTGCAAATGATATGGTTTTTCTGTAAAACTAGCAGTTATTCATTGGCAAAATGGCTTTAATCTATTGTAGTTCTGTACTTTACGTCGTTTTAGAGCATTTTTATGTGAATTTAATTGACAGTTTTTTGAAAAAATCAATGTTTTTTTGATAAACACTGTTTTAGGCCAAGTTAGTGTTATTTCAAATGATATGGATTTTTCTGTAAAACTAGTAGTTATTCATTGGCAAAATGGCTTTGTTCTATTGTAGTTCTATACTTTACGTCGTTTTAAAGCAATTTATGTGAATTTATTCGACAGTTTTTGAAAAATAAATGTTTTTTTGATAAACACTGGTTTAGGCCAAGTTAGTGTTATTGCAAATAATATGGTTTTCTTGTAAAACTAGTAGTTATTCATTGGCAAAATGGCTTTAATCTATTGTAGTTCTGTACTTTACGTCGTTTTAGACCATTTTTATGTGAATTTAATTGACAGTTTTTGAAAAAATCAATGTTTTTTTGATAAACACTTATTTAGGCCAAGTTAGTGTTATTGCAAATTATATGGTTTTTCTGTAAAACTAGCAGTTATTAATTGGCAAAATGGCTTTAATCTATTGTAGTTCTGTACTTTACGTCGTTTTAGAGCATTTTTATGTGAATTTAATCGACAGTTTTTGAAAAAATCAATGTTTTTTTGATAAACACTGTTTTAGGCCAAGTTAGTGTTATTGCAAATAATATGGTTTTCTTGTAAAACTAGTAGTTATTCATTGGCAAAATGGCTTTAATCTATTGTAGTTCTGTACATTACGTCGTTTTAGAGCATTTTTATGTGAATTTAATCGACAGTTTTTGAAAAAATCAATGTTTTTTTGATAAACACTGTTTTAGGCCAAGTTAGTGTTATTGCAAATTATATGGTTTTTCTGTAAAACTAGCAGTTATTCATTGGCAAAATGGCTTTGTTCTATTGTAGTTCTGTACTTTACGTCGTTTTAGAGCATTTTTATGTGAATTTAATCGACAGTTTTTGAAAAAATCAATGTTTTTTTGAAAAACACTGTTTTATGCCAAGTTAGTGTAATTGCAAATAATATGGTTTTCTTGTAAAACTAGTAGTTATTCATTGGCAAAATGGCTTTAATCTATTGTAGTTCTGTACTTTACGTCGTTTTAGAGCATTTTTATGTGAATTTAATCGACAGTTTTTGAAAAAATCAATGTTTTTTTGATAAACACTGTTTTAGGCCAAGTTAGTGTTATTGCAAATGATATGGTTTTTCTGTAAAACTAGCAGTTATTCATTGGCAAAATGGCTTTGTTCTATTGTAGTTTTGTACTTTACGTCGTTTTAGAGCATTTTTATGTGAATTTAATCGACCGTTTTTGAAAAAATCAATGTTTTTTTGATAAACACTGTTTTAGGCCAAGTTAGTGTTATTGCAAATAATATGGTTTTTCTGTAAAACTAGTAGTTATTCATTGGCAAAATGGCTTTAATCTATTGTAGTTCTGTACTTTACGTCGTTTTAGAGCATTTTTATGTGAATTTAATCGACAGTTTTTGAAAAAATCAATGTTTTTTTGATAAATACTGTTTTAGGCAAAGTTAGTGTAATTGCAAATAATATGGTTTTCTTGTAAAACTAGTAGTTATTCATTGGCAAAATGGCTTTAATCTATTGTAAATCTGTACTCTACGTCGTTTTAAAGCATTTTTATGTGAATTTAATTGACAGTTTTTGAAAAAATCAATGTTTTTTTGATAAACACTGTTTTAGGCCAAGTTAGTGTAATTGCAAATAATATGGTTTTTTTGTAAAACTAGTAGTTATTCATTGGCAAAATGGCTTTAATCTATTGTAGTTTTGTACTTTACGTCGTTTTAGAGCATTTTCATGGGAATTTAATCGACAGTTTTTGAAAAAATCAATGTTTTATTGATAAACACTGTTTTAGGCCAAGTTAGTGTAATTGCAAATAATATGGTTTTCTTGTAAAACTAGTAGTTATTCATTGGCAAAATGGCTTTAATCTATTGTAGTTTTGTACTTTACGTCGTTTTAGAGCATTTTTATGTGAATTTAATAGACAGTTTTTGAAAAAATCAATGTTTTTTTGATAAACACTGTTTTAGGCCAAGTTAGTGTTATTGCAAATTATATGGTTTTTCTGTAAAACTAGCAGTTATTCATTGGCAAAATGGCTTTGTTCTATTGTAGTTCTGTACTTTACGTCGTTTTAGAGCATTTTTATGTGAATTTAATCGACAGTTTTTGAAAAAATCAATGTTTTTTTGATAAACACTGTTTTAGGCCAAGTTAGTGTTATTGCAAATTATATGGTTTTTCTGTAAAACTAGCAGTTATTCATTGGCAAAATGGCTTTGTTCTATTGTAGTTCTGTACTTTACGTCGTTTTAGAGCATTTTTATGTGAATTTAATCGACAGTTTTTGAAAAAATCAATGTTTTTTTGAAAAACACTGTTTTATGCCAAGTTAGTGTAATTGCAAATAATATGGTTTTCTTGTAAAACTAGTAGTTATTCATTGGCAAAATGGCTTTAATCTATTGTAGTTCTGTACTTTACGTCGTTTTAGAGCATTTTTATGTGAATTTAATCGACAGTTTTTGAAAAAATCAATGTTTTTTTGATAAACACTGTTTTAGGCCAAGTTAGTGTTATTGCAAATTATATGGTTTTTCTGTAAAACTAGCAGTTATTCATTGGCAAAATGGCTTTGTTCTATTGTAGTTTTGTACTTTACGTCGTTTTAGAGCATTTTTATGTGAATTTAATCGACCGTTTTTGAAAAAATCAATGTTTTTTTGATAAACACTGTTTTAGGCCAAGTTAGTGTTATTGCAAATAATATGGTTTTTCTGTAAAACTAGTAGTTATTCATTGGCAAAATGGCTTTAATCTATTGTAGTTCTGTACTTTACGTCGTTTTAGAGCATTTTTATGTGAATTTAATCGACAGTTTTTGAAAAAATCAATGTTTTTTTGATAAATACTGTTTTAGGCAAAGTTAGTGTAATTGCAAATAATATGGTTTTCTTGTAAAACTAGTAGTTATTCATTGGCAAAATGGCTTTAATCTATTGTAAATCTGTACTCTACGTCGTTTTAAAGCATTTTTATGTGAATTTAATTGACAGTTTTTGAAAAAATCAATGTTTTTTTGATAAACACTGTTTTAGGCCAAGTTAGTGTAATTGCAAATAATATGGTTTTTTTGTAAAACTAGTAGTTATTCATTGGCAAAATGGCTTTAATCTATTGTAGTTTTGTACTTTACGTCGTTTTAGAGCATTTTCATGGGAATTTAATCGACAGTTTTTGAAAAAATCAATGTTTTATTGATAAACACTGTTTTAGGCCAAGTTAGTGTAATTGCAAATAATATGGTTTTCTTGTAAAACTAGTAGTTATTCATTGGCAAAATGGCTTTAATCTATTGTAATTTTGTACTTTACGTCGTTTTAGAGCATTTTTATGTGAATTTAATAGACAGTTTTTGAAAAAATCAATGTTTTTTTGATAAACACTGTTTTAGGCCAAGTTAGTGTTATTGCAAATGATATGGTTTTTCTGTAAAACTAGTAGTTTTTCATTGGCAAAATGGCTTTGTTCTATTGTAGTTCTATACTTTACGTCGTTTTAAAGCATTTTTATGTGAATTTAATTGATAGTTTTTGGAAAAATCAATGTTTTTTTGATAAACACTGTTTTAGGCCAAGTTAGTGTTATTGCAAATAATATGGTTTTCTTGTAAAAATAGTAGTTATTCATTGGCAAAATGGCTTTAATCTATTGTAGTTCTGTACTTTACGTCGTTTTAAAGCATTTTTATGTGAATTTAATTGACAGTTTTTGAAAAAAACAATGTTTTTTTGATAAACACTTTTTTAGGCCAAGTTAGTGTTATTGCAAATTATATGGTTTTTCTGAAAAACTAGCAGTTATTCATTGGCAAAATGGCTTTGTTCTATCGTAGTTCAGTACATTACGTCGTTTTAGAGCATTTTTATGTGAATTTAATCGACAGTTTTTGAAAAAATCAATGGTTTTTTGATAAACACTGTTTTAGGCCAAGTTAGTGTTATTGCAAATGATATGGTTTTTCTGTAAAACTAGCAGTTATTCATTGGCAAATGGCTTTGTTCTATTGTAGTTTTGTACTTTACGTCGTTTTAGAGCGTTTTTATGTGAATTTAATCGACAGTTTTTGAAAAAATCAATGTTTTTTTGATAAACACTTTTTTAGGCCAAGTTAGTGTTATTGCAAATTATATTGTTTTTCTGAGAAACTAGCAGTTATTCATTGGCAAAATGGCTTTGTTCTATTGTAGTTCTTTACATTACGTCGTTTTAGAGCATTTTTATGTGAATTTAATTGACAGTTTTTGAAAAAATCAATGGTTTTTTGATAAACACTGTTTTAGGCCAAGTTAGTGTTATTGCAAATAATATGGTTTTCTTGTAAAACTAGTAGTTATTCATTGGCAAAATGGCTTTAATCTTTTGTAGTTCTGTACTCTACGTCGTTTTAGAGCATTTTTATGTGAATTTAATCGACAGTTTTTGAAAAAATCAATGTTTTTTTGATAAACACTGTTTTAGGCCAACTTAGTGTAATTGCAAATAATATGGTTTTCTTGTAAAACTAGTAGTTATTCATTGGCAAAATGGCTTTGTTCTATTGTACTTCTGTACATTACGTCGTTTTAAAGCATTTTTATGTGAATTTAATTGACAGTTTTTGAAAAAATCAATGTTTTTTTGATAAACACTGTTTTAGGCCAAGTTAGTGTCATTGCAAATAATATGGTTTTTTCTGTAAAATTAGCAGTTATTCATTGGCAAAATGGCTTTGTTCTATTGTACTTCTGTACATTACGTCGTTTTAGAGCATTTTTATGTGAATTTAATCGACAGTTTTTGAAAAAATCAATGTTTTTTTGATAAACACTGTTTTAGGCCAAGTTAGTGTTATTGCAAATGATATGGTTTTTCTGTAAAACTAGCAGTTATTCATTGGCAAAATGGCTTTGTTCTATTGTAGTTTTGTACTTTACGTCGTTTTAGAGCATTTTTATGTGAATTTAATCGACAGTTTTTGAAAAAATCAATGTTTTTTTGATAAACACTGGTTTAGGCCAAGTTAGTGTTATTGCAAATAATATGGTTTTCTTGTAAAACTAGTAGTTATTCATTGGCAAAATGGCTTTAATCTATTGTAGTTCTGTACTTTACGTCGTTTTAGACCATTTTTATGTGAATTTAATTGACAGTTTTTGAAAAAATCAATGTTTTTTTGATAAACACTTATTTAGGCCAAGTTAGTGTTATTGCAAATTATATGGTTTTTCTGTAAAACTAGCAGTTATTAATTGGCGAAATGGCTTTAATCTATTGTAGTTCTGTACTTTACGTCGTTTTAGAGCATTTTTATGTGAATTTAATCGACAGTTTTTGAAAAAATCAATGTTTTTTTGATAAACACTGTTTTAGGCCAAGTTAGTGTTATTGCAAATAATATGGTTTTCTTGTAAAACTAGTAGTTATTCATTGGCAAAATGGCTTTAATCTATTGTAGTTCTGTACATTACGTCGTTTTAGAGCATTTTTATGTGAATTTAATCGACAGTTTTTGAAAAAATCAATGTTTTTTTGATAAACACTGTTTTAGGCCAAGTTAGTGTTATTGCAAATGATATGGTTTTTCTGTAAAACTAGCAGTTATTCATTGGCAAAATGGCTATGTTCTATTGTAGTTCTGTACTTTACGTCGTTTTAGAGCATTTTTATGTGAATTTAATCGACAGTTTTTGAAAAAATCAATGTTTTTTTGAAAAACACTGTTTTATGCCAAGTTAGTGTAATTGCAAATAATATGGTTTTCTTGTAAAACTAGTAGTTATTCATTGGCAAAATGGCTTTAATCTATTGTAGTTCTGTACTTTACGTCATTTTAGAGCATTTTTATGTGAATTTAATCGACAGTTTTTGAAAAAATCAATGTTTTTTTGATAAACACTGTTTTAGGCCAAGTTAGTGTTATTGCAAATGATATGGTTTTTCTGTAAAACTAGCAGTTATTCATTGGCAAAATGGCTTTGTTCTATTGTAGTTTTGTACTTTACGTCGTTTTAGAGCGTTTTTATGTGAATTTAATCGACAGTTTTTGAAAAAATCAATGTTTTTTTGATAAACACTTTTTTAGGCCAAGTTAGTGTTATTGCAAATTATATGGTTTTTCTGAGAAACTAGCAGTTATTCATTGGCAAAATGGCTTTGTTCTATTGTAGTTCTGTACATTACGTCGTTTTAGAGCATTTTTATGTGAATTTAATTGACAGTTTTTGAAAAAATCAATGGTTTTTTGATAAACACTGTTTTAGGCCAAGTTAGTGTTATTGCAAATAATATGGTTTTCTTGTAAAACTAGTAGTTATTCATTGGCAAAATGGCTTTAATCTTTTGTAGTTCTGTACTCTACGTCGTTTTAGAGCATTTTTATGTGAATTTAATCGACAGTTTTTGAAAAAATCAATGTTTTTTTGATAAACACTGTTTTAGGCCAAGTTAGTTTCATTGCAAATAATATGGTTTTTTCTGTAAAATTAGCAGTTATTCATTGGCAAAATGGCTTTGTTCTATTGTACTTCTGTACATTACGTCGTTTTAGAGCATTTTTATGTGAATTTAATCGACAGTTTTTGAAAAAATCAATGTTTTTTTGATAAACACTGTTTTAGGCCAAGTTAGTGTTATTGCAAATGATATGGTTTTTCTGTAAAACTAGCAGTTATTCATTGGCAAAATGGCTTTGTTCTATTGTAGTTTTGTACTTTACGTCGTTTTAGAGCATTTTTATGTGAATTTAATCGACAGTTTTTGAAAAAATCAATGTTTTTTTGATAAACACTGGTTTAGGCCAAGTTAGTGTTATTGCAAATTATATGGTTTTTCTGTAAAACTAGCAGTTATTAATTGGCGAAATGGCTTTAATCTATTGTAGTTCTGTACTTTACGTCGTTTTAGAGCATTTTTATGTGAATTTAGTCGACAGTTTTTGAAAAAATCAATGTTTTTTTGAAAAACACTGTTTTATGCCAAGTTAGTGTAATTGCAAATAATATGGTTTTCTTGTAAAACTAGTAGTTATTCATTGGCAAAATGGCTTTAATCTATTGTAGTTCTGTACTTTACGTCGTTTTAGAGCATTTTTATGTGAATTTAGTCGACAGTTTTTGAAAAAATCAATGTTTTTTTGAAAAACACTGTTTTATGCCAAGTTAGTGTAATTGCAAATAATATGGTTTTCTTGTAAAACTAGTAGTTATTCATTGGCAAAATGGCTTTAATCTATTGTAGTTCTGTACTTTACGTCGTTTTAGAGCATTTTTATGTGAATTTAATCGACAGTTTTTGAAAAAATCAATGTTTTTTTGATAAACACTGTTTTAGGCCAAGTTAGTGTTATTGCAAATGATATGGTTTTTCTGTAAAACTAGCAGTTATTCATTGGCAAAATGGCTTTGTTCTATTGTAGTTTTGTACTTTACGTCGTTTTAGAGCATTTTTATGTGAATTTAATCGACCGTTTTTGAAAAAATCAATGTTTTTTTGACAAACACTGTTTTAGGCCATGTTAGTGTTATTGCAAATAATATGGTTTTTCTGTAAAACTAGTAGTTATTCATTGGCAAAATGGCTTTAATCTATTGTAGTTCTGTACTTTACGTCGTTTTAGAGCATTTTTATGTGAATTTAATCGACAGTTTTTGAAAAAATCAATGTTTTTTTGATAAATACTGTTTTATGCAAAGTTAGTGTAATTGCAAATAATATGGTTTTCTTGTAAAACTAGTAGTTATTCATTGGCAAAATGGCTTTAATCTATTGTAAATCTGTACTCTACGTCGTTTTAAAGCATTTTTATGTGAATTTAATTGACAGTTTTTGAAAAAATCAATGTTTTTTTGATAAACACTGTTTTAGGCCAAGTTAGTGTAATTGCAAATAATATGGTTTTTTTGTAAAACTAGTAGTTATTCATTGGCAAAATGGCTTTAATCTATTGTAGTTTTGTACTTTACGTCGTTTTAGAGCATTTTCATGGGAATTTAATCGACAGTTTTTGAAAAAATCAATGTTTTATTGATAAACACTGTTTTAGGCCAAGTTAGTGTAATTGCAAATAATATGGTTTTCTTGTAAAACTAGTAGTTATTCATTGGCAAAATGGCTTTAATCTATTGTAGTTTTGTACTTTACGTCGTTTTAGAGCATTTTTATGTGAATTTAATAGACAGTTTTTGAAAAAATCAATGTTTTTTTGATAAACACTGTTTTAGGCCAAGTTAGTGTTATTGCAAATGATATGGTTTTTCTGTAAAACTAGTAGTTATTCATTGGCAAAATGGCTTTGTTCTATTGTAGTTCTATACTTTACGTCGTTTTAAAGCATTTTTATGTGAATTTAATTGATAGTTTTTGGAAAAATCAATGTTTTTTTGATAAACACTGTTTTAGGCCAAGTTAGTGTTATTGCAAATAATATGGTTTTCTTGTAAAAATAGTAGTTATTCATTGGCAAAATGGCTTTAATCTATTGTAGTTCTGTACTTTACGTCGTTTTAAAGCATTTTTATGTGAATTTAATTGACAGTTTTTGAAAAAATCAATGTTTTTTTGATAAACACTTTTTTAGGCCAAGTTAGTGTTATTGCAAATTATATGGTTTTTCTGAAAAACTAGCAGTTATTCATTGGCAAAATGGCTTTGTTCTATCGTAGTTCAGTACATTACGTCGTTTTAGAGCATTTTTATGTGAATTTAATCGACAGTTTTTGAAAAAATCAATGGTTTTTTGATAAACACTTATTTAGGCCAAGTTAGTGTTAATGCAAATGATATGGTTTTTCTGTAAAACTAGCAGTTATTCATTGGCAAATGGCTTTGTTCTATTGTAGTTTTGTACTTTACGTCGTTTTAGAGCGTTTTTATGTGAATTTAATCGACAGTTTTTGAAAAAATCAATGTTTTTTTGATAAACACTTTTTTAGGCCAAGTTAGTGTTATTGCAAATTATATGGTTTTTCTGAGAAACTAGCAGTTATTCATTGGCAAAATGGCTTTGTTGTATTGTAGTTCTGTACATTACGTCGTTTTAGAGCATTTTTATGTGAATTTAATTGACAGTTTTTGAAAAAATCAATGGTTTTTTGATAAACACTGTTTTAGGCCAAGTTAGTGTTATTGCAAATAATATGGTTTTCTTGTAAAACTAGTAGTTATTCATTGGCAAAATGGCTTTAATCTTTTGTAGTTCTGTACTCTACGTCGTTTTAGAGCATTTTTATGTGAATTTAATCGACAGTTTTTGAAAAAATCAATGTTTTTTTGATAAACACTGTTTTAGGCCAAGTTAGTGTAATTGCAAATAATATGGTTTTCTTGTAAAACTAGTAGTTATTCATTGGCAAAATGGCTTTGTTCTATTGTACTTCTGTACATTACGTCGTTTTAAAGCATTTTTATGTGAATTTAATTGACAGTTTTTGAAAAAATCAATGTTTTTTTGATAAACACTGTTTTAGGCCAAGTTAGTGTCATTGCAAATAATATGGTTTTTTCTGTAAAATTAGCAGTTATTCATTGGCAAAATGGCTTTGTTCTATTGTACTTCTGTACATTACGTCGTTTTAGATCATTTTTATGTGAATTTAATCGACAGTTTTTGAAAAAATCAATGTTTTTTTGATAAACACTGTTTTAGGCCAAGTTAGTGTTATTGCAAATGATATGGTTTTTCTGTAAAACTAGCAGTTATTCATTGGCAAAATGGCTTTGTTCTATTGTAGTTTTGTACTTTACGTCGTTTTAGAGCATTTTTATGTGAATTTAATTGACAGTTTTTGAAAAAATCAATGTTTTTTTGATAAACACTGTTTTAGGCCAAATTAGTGTTATTGCAAATAATATGGTTTTCTTGTAAAACTAGTAGTTATTCATTGGCAAAATGGCTTTAATCTATTGTAGTTTTGTACTTTACGTCGTTTTAGAGCATTTTTATGTGAATTTAATCGACAGTTTTTGAAAAAATCAATGTTTTTTTGCTAAACACTGTTTTAGGCCAAGTTAGTGTTATTGCAAATAATATGGTTTTCTTGTAAAACTAGTAGTTATTCATTGGCAAAATGGCTTTAATCTATTGTAGTTCTGTACTTTACGTCGTTTTAGAGCATTTTTATGTGAATTTAATCGACAGTTTTTGAAAAAATCAATGTTTTTTTGATAAACTCTGTTTTAGGCCAAGTTACAGTACTTGCAAATAATATGGTTTTCTTGTAAAACTAGTAGTTATTCATTGGCAAAATGGCTTTAATCTATTGTAGTTCTGTACTCTACGTCGTTTTAAAGCATTTTTATGTGAATTTAATTGACAGTTTTTGAAAAAATCAATGTTTTTTTGATAAACACTGTTTTAGGCCAAGTTAGTGTTATTGCAAATTATATGGTTTTCTTGTAAAACTAGTAGTTATTCATTGGGAAAATGGCTTTGTTCTATTGTACTTCTGTACATTAAGTCGTTTTAGAGCATTTTTATGTGAATTTAATCGACAGTTTTTGAAAAAATCAATGTTTTTTTGATAAACACTGTTTTAGGCCAAGTTAGTGTAATTGCAAATAATATGGTTTTCTTGTAAAACTAGTAGTTATTCATTGGCAAAATGGCTTTAATCTATTGTAGTTTTGTACTTTACTTCGTTTTAGAGCATTTTTATGTGAATTTAATTGACAGTTTTTGAAAAAATCAATGTTTTTTTGATAAACACTGTTTTAGGCCAAGTTAGTGTTATTTCAAATGATATGGTTTTTTCTGTAAAATTAGCAGTTATTCATTGGCAAAATGGCTTTGTTCTATTGTACTTCTGTACATTACGTCGTTTTAGAGCATTTTTATGTGAATTTAATCGACAGTTTTTGAAAAAATCAATGTTTTTTTTGCTAAACACTGTTTTAGGCCAAGTAAGTGTTATTGCAAATAATATGGTTTTTTCTGTAAAATTAGCAGTTATTCATTGGCAAAATGGCTTTGTTCTATTGTAGTTCTGTACTTTACGTCGTTTTAGAGCATTTTTATGTGAATTTAATCGACAGTTTTTGACAAAATCAATGTTTTTTTGATAAACACTGTTTTAGGCCAAGTTAGTGTTATTGCAAATAATATGGTTTTCTTGTAAAACTAGTAGTTATTCATTGGCAAAATGGCTTTAATCTATTGTAGTTCTGTACTTTACGTCGTTTTAGAGCATTTTTATGTGAATTTAATCGACAGTTTTTGAAAAAATCAATGTTTTTTTGATAAACACTGTTTTAGGCCAAATTAGTGTTATTGCAAATAATTTGGTTTTCTTGTAAAACTAGTAGTTATTCATTGGCAAAATGGCTTTAATCTATTGTAGTTTTGTACTTTACGTCGTTTTAGAGCATTTTTATGTGAATTTAATCGACAGTTTTTGAAAAAATCAATGTTTTTTTGCTAAACACTGTTTTAGGCCAAGTTAGTGTTATTGCAAATAATATGGTTTTCTTGTAAAACTAGTAGTTATTCATTGGCAAAATGGCTTTAATCTATTGTAGTTCTGTACTTTACGTCGTTTTAGAGCATATTTATGTGAATTTAATCGACAGTTTTTGAAAAAATCAATGTTTTTTTGATAAGCACTGTTTTAGGCCAAGTTAGTGTTATTGCAAATGATATGGTTTTTCTGTAAAGCTAGTAGTTATTCATTGGCAAAATGGCTTTAATCTATTGTAGTTTTGTACTTTACGTCGTTTTAGAGCATTTTTATGTGAATTTAATAGACAGTTTTTGAAAAAATCAATGTTTTTTTGATAAACACTGTTTTAGGCCAAGTTAGTGTCATTGCAAATAATATGGTTTTTTCTGTAAAATTAGCAGTTATTCATTGGCAAAATGGCTTTGTTCTATTGTACTTCTGTACATTACGTCGTTTTAGAGCATTTTTATGTGAATTTAATCGACAGTTTTTGAAAAAATCAATGTTTTTTTGATAAACACTGTTTTAGGCCAAGTTAGTGTTATTGCAAATGATATGGTTTTTCTGTAAAACTAGCAGTTATTCATTGGCAAAATGGCTTTGTTCTATTGTAGTTTTG
Source organism: Catostylus mosaicus (assembly GCA_964019065.1). Taxonomy (NCBI): domain Eukaryota; kingdom Metazoa; phylum Cnidaria; class Scyphozoa; order Rhizostomeae; family Catostylidae; genus Catostylus; species Catostylus mosaicus. The sequence continues at coordinate 3,952,051 of OZ025200.1, read as the reverse complement.
TACTTTACGTCGTTTTAGAGCATTTTTATGTGAATTTAATTGACAGTTTTTGAAAAAATCAATGTTTTTTTGATAAACACTGTTTTAGGCCAAATTAGTGTTATTGCAAATAATATGGTTTTCTTGTAAAACTAGTAGTTATTCATTGGCAAAATGGCTTTAATCTATTGTAGTTTTGTACTTTACGTCGTTTTAGAGCATTTTTATGTGAATTTAATAGACAGTTTTTGAAAAAATCAATGTTTTTTTGATAAACACTGTTTTAGGCCAAGTTAGTGTTATTGCAAATGATATTGTTTTTCTGTAAAACTAGTAGTTATTCATTGGCAAAATGGCTTTGTTCTATTGTAGTTCAATACTTTACGTCGTTTTGAAGCATTTTTATGTGAATTTAATTGACAGTTTTTGGAAAAATCAATGTTTTTTTGATAAACACTGTTTTAGGCCAAGTTAGTGTCATTGCAAATAATATGGTTTTCTTGTAAAAATAGTAGTTATTCATTGGCAAAATGGCTTTAATCTATTGTAGTTCTCTACTTTACGTCGTTTTAAAGCATTTTTATGTGAATTTAATCGACAGTTTTTGAAAAAATCAATGTTTTTTTGATAAACACTTTTTTAGGCCAAGTTAGTGTTCTTGCAAATTATATGGTTTTTCTGAGAAACTAGCAGTTATTCATTGGCAAAATGGCTTTGTTCTATTGTAGTTCTGTACATTACGTCGTTTTAGAGCATTTTTATGTGAATTTAATTGACAGTTTTTGAAAAAATCAATGGTTTTTTGATAAACACTGTTTTAGGCCAAGTTAGTGTTATTGCAAATAATATGGTTTTCTTGTAAAACTAGTAGTTATTCATTGGCAAAATGGCTTTAATCTTTTGTAGTTCTGTACTCTACGTCGTTTTAGAGCATTTTTATGTGAATTTAATCGACAGTTTTTGAAAAAATCAATGTTTTTTTGATAAACACTGTTTTAGGCCAACTTAGTGTAATTGCAAATAATATGGTTTTCTTGTAAAACTAGTAGTTATTCATTGGCAAAATGGCTTTGTTCTATTGTACTTCTGTACATTACGTCGTTTTAAAGCATTTTTATGTGAATTTAATTGACAGTTTTTGAAAAAATCAATGTTTTTTTGATAAACACTGTTTTAGGCCAAGTTAGTGTCATTGCAAATAATATGGTTTTTTCTGTAAAATTAGCAGTTATTCATTGGCAAAATGGCTTTGTTCTATTGTACTTCTGTACATTACGTCGTTTTAGAGCATTTTTATGTGAATTTAATCGACAGTTTTTGAAAAAATCAATGTTTTTTTGATAAACACTGTTTTAGGCCAAGTTAGTGTTATTGCAAATGATATGGTTTTTCTGTAAAACTAGCAGTTATTCATTGGCAAAATGGCTTTGTTCTATTGTAGTTTTGTACTTTACGTCGTTTTAGAGCATTTTTATGTGAATTTAATTGACAGTTTTTGAAAAAATCAATGTTTTTTTGATAAACACTGTTTTAGGCCAAATTAGTGTTATTGCAAATAATATGGTTTTCTTGTAAAACTAGTAGTTATTCATTGGCAAAATGGCTTTAATCTATTGTAGTTTTGTACTTTACGTCGTTTTAGAGCATTTTTATGTGAATTTAATCGGCAGTTTTTGAAAAAATCAATGTTTTTTTGCTAAACACTGTTTTAGGCCAAGTTAGTGTTATTGCAAATAATATGGTTTTCTTGTAAAACTAGTAGTTATTCATTGGCAAAATGGCTTTAATCTATTGTAGTTCTGTACTTTACGTCGTTTTAGAGCATTTTTATGTGAATTTAATCGACAGTTTTTGAAAAAATCAATGTTTTTTTGATAAACACTGTTTTAGGCCAAGTTAGTGTAATTGCAAATAATATGGTTTTCTTGTAAAACTAGTAGTTATTCATTGGCAAAATGGCTTTAATCTATTGTAGTTCTGTACTCTACGTCGTTTTAAAGTATTTTTATGTGAATTTAATTGACAGTTTTTGAAAAAATCAATGTTTTTTTGATAAACACTGTTTTAGGCCAAGTTAGTGTTATTGCAAATTATATGGTTTTCTTGTAAAACTAGTAGTTATTCATTGGGAAAATGGCTTTGTTCTATTGTACTTCTGTACATTACGTCGTTTTAGAGCATTTTTATGTGAATTTAATCGACAGTTTTTGAAAAAATCAATGTTTTTTTGATAAACACTGTTTTAGGCCAAGTTAGTGTAATTGCAAATAATATGGTTTTCTTGTAAAACTAGTAGTTATTCATTGGCAAAATGGCTTTAATCTATTGTAGTTTTGTACTTTACTTCGTTTTAGAGCATTTTTATGTGAATTTAATTGACAGTTTTTGAAAAAATCAATGTTTTTTTGATAAACACTGTTTTAGGCCAAGTTAGTGTTATTTCAAATGAATATGGTTTTTTCTGTAAAATTAGCAGTTATTAATTGGCAAAATGGCTTTGTTCTATTGTACTTCTGTACATTACGTCGTTTTAGAGCATTTTTATGTGAATTTAATCGACAGTTTTTGAAAAAATCAATGTTTTTTTTGCTAAACACTGTTTTAGGCCAAGTAAGTGTTATTGCAAATAATATGGTTTTTTCTGTAAAATTAGCAGTTATTCATTGGCAAAATGGCTTTGTTCTATTGTACTTCTGTACATTACGTCGTTTTAGAGCATTTTTATGTGAATTTAATCGACAGTTTTTGAAAAAATCAATGTTTTTTTGATAAACACTGTTTTAGGCCAAGTTAGTGTTATTGCAAATGATATGGTTTTTCTGTAAAACTAGCAGTTATTCATTGGCAAAATGGCTTTGTTCTATTGTAGTTTTGTACTTTACGTCGTTTTAGAGCATTTTTATGTGAATTTAATTGACAGTTTTTGAAAAAATCAATGTTTTTTTGATAAACACTTTTTTAGGCCAAGTTAGTGTTATTGCAAATTATATGGTTTTTCTGAGAAACTAGCAGTTATTCATTGGCAAAATGGCTTTGTTCTATTGTAGTTCTGTACATTACGTCGTTTTAGAGCATTTTTATGTGAATTTATTTGACAGTTTTTGAAAAAATCAATGGTTTTTTGATAAACACTGTTTTAGGCCAAGTTAGTGTTATTGCAAATAATATGGTTTTCTTGTAAAACTAGTAGTTATTCATTGGCAAAATGGCTTTAATCTTTTGTAGTTTTGTACTCTACGTCGTTTTAGAGCATTTTTATGTGAATTTAATCGACAGTTTTTGAAAAAATCAATGTTTTTTTGATAAACACTGTTTTAGGCCAAGTTAGTGTAATTGCAAATAATATGGTTTTCTTGTAAAACTAGTAGTTATTCATTGGCAAAATGGCTTTGTTCTATTGTACTTCTGTACATTACGTCGTTTTAAAGCATTTTTATGTGAATTTAATTGACAGTTTTTGAAAAAATCAATGTTTTTTTGATAAACACTGTTTTAGGCCAAGTTAGTGTCATTGCAAATAATATGGTTTTTTCTGTAAAATTAGCAGTTATTCATTGGCAAAATGGCTTTGTTCTATTGTACTTCTGTACATTACGTCGTTTTAGAGCATTTTTATGTGAATTTAATCGACAGTTTTTGAAAAAATCAATGTTTTTTTGATAAACACTGTTTTAGGCCAAGTTAGTGTTATTGCAAATGATATGGTTTTTCTGTAAAACTAGCAGTTATTCATTGGCAAAATGGCTTTGTTCTATTGTAGTTTTGTACTTTACGTCGTTTTAGAGCATTTTTATGTGAATTTAATTGACAGTTTTTGAAAAAATCAATGTTTTTTTGATAAACACTGTTTTAGGCCAAATTAGTGTTATTGCAAATAATATGGTTTTCTTGTAAAACTAGTAGTTATTCATTGGCAAAATGGCTTTAATCTATTGTAGTTTTGTACTTTACGTCGTTTTAGAGCATTTTTATGTGAATTTAATAGACAGTTTTTGAAAAAATCAATGTTTTTTTGATAAACACTGTTTTAGGCCAAGTTAGTGTTATTGCAAATGATATGGTTTTTCTGTAAAACTAGTAGTTATTCATTGGCAAAATGGCTTTGTTCTATTGTAGTTCAATACTTTACGTCGTTTTGAAGCATTTTTATGTGAATTTAATTGACAGTTTTTGGAAAAATCAATGTTTTTTTGATAAACACTGTTTTAGGCCAAGTTAGTGTTATTGCAAATAATATGGTTTTCTTGTAAAAATAGTAGTTATTCATTGGCAAAATGGCTTTAATCTATTGTAGTTCTGTACTTTACGTCGTTTTAAAGCATTTTTATGTGAATTTAATCGACAGTTTTTGAAAAAATCAATGTTTTTTTGATAAACATTTTTTTAGGCCAAGTTAGTGTTATTGCAAATTATATGGTTTTTCTGAGAAACTAGCAGTTATTCATTGGGAAAATGGCTTTGTTCTATTGTAGTTCTGTACATTACGTCGTTTTAGAGCATTTTTATGTGAATTTAATTGACAGTTTTTGAAAAAATCAATGGTTTTTTGATAAACACTGTTTTAGGCCAAGTTAGTGTTATTGCAAATAATATGGTTTTCTTGTAAAACTAGTAGTTATTCATTGGCAAAATGGCTTTAATCTTTTGTAGTTCTGTACTCTACGTCGTTTTAGAGCATTTTTATGTGAATTTAATTGACAGTTTTTGAAAAAATCAATGTTTTTTTGATAAACACTGTTTTAGGCCAAGTTAGTGTTATTGCAAATGATATGGTTTTTCTGTAAAACTAGCAGTTATTCATTGGCAAAATGGCTTTGTTCTATTGTAGTTCTGTACTTTACGTCGTTTTAAAGCATTTTTATGTGAATTTAATCGACAGTTTTTGAAAAAATCAATGTTTTTTTGATAAACACTGTTTTAGGCCAAGTTAGTGTCATTGCAAATAATATGGTTTTTTCTGTAAAATTAGCAGTTATTCATTGGCAAAATGGCTTTTTCTATTGTACTTCTGTACATTACGTCGTTTTAGAGCATTTTTATGTGAATTTAATCGACAGTTTTTGAAAAAATCAATGTTTTTTTGATAAACACTGTTTTAGGCCAAGTTAGTGTTATTGCAAATGATATGGTTTTTCTGTAAAACTAGCAGTTATTCATTGGCAAAATGGCTTTGTTCTATTGTAGTTTTGTACTTTACGTCGTTTTAGAGCATTTTTATGTGAATTTAATTGACAGTTTTTGAAAAAATCAATGTTTTTTTGATAAACACTGTTTTAGGCCAAATTAGTGTTATTGCAAATAATATGGTTTTCTTGTAAAACTAGTAGTTATTCATTGGCAAAATGGCTTTAATCTATTGTAGTTTTGTACTTTACGTCGTTTTAGAGCATTTTTATGTGAATTTAATCGGCAGTTTTTGAAAAAATCAATGTTTTTTTGATAAACACTGTTTTAGGCCAAGTAAGTGTTATTGCAAATAATATGGTTTTCTTGTAAAACTAGTAGTTATTCATTGGCAAAATGGCTTTAATCTATTGTAGTTCTGTACTTTACGTCGTTTTAGAGCATTTTTATGTGAATTTAATCGACAGTTTTTGAAAAAATCAATGTTTTTTTGATAAACACTGTTTTAGGCCAAGTTAGTGTAATTGCAAATAATATGGTTTTCTTGTAAAACTAGTAGTTATTCATTGGCAAAATGGCTTTAATCTATTGTAGTTCTGTACTCTACGTCGTTTTAAAGTATTTTTATGTGAATTTAATTGACAGTTTTTGAAAAAATCAATGTTTTTTTGATAAACACTGTTTTAGGCCAAGTTAGTGTTATTGCAAATTATATGGTTTTCTTGTAAAACTAGTAGTTATTCATTGGGAAAATGGCTTTGTTCTATTGTACTTCTGTACATTACGTCGTTTTAGAGCATTTTTATGTGAATTTAATCGACAGTTTTTGAAAAAATCAATGTTTTTTTGATAAACACTGTTTTAGGCCAAGTTAGTGTAATTGCAAATAATATGGTTTTCTTGTAAAACTAGTAGTTATTCATTGGCAAAATGGCTTTAATCTATTGTAGTTTTGTACTTTACTTCGTTTTAGAGCATTTTTATGTGAATTTAATTGACAGTTTTTGAAAAAATCAAAGTTTTTTTGATAAACACTGTTTTAGGCCAAGTTAGTGTTATTTCAAATGATATGGTTTTTTCTGTAAAATTAGCAGTTATTCATTGGCAAAATGGCTTTGTTCTATTGTACTTCTGTACATTACGTCATTTTAGAGCATTTTTATGTGAATTTAATCGACAGTTTTTGAAAAAATCAATGTTTTTTTTGCTAAACACTGTTTTAGGCCAAGTAAGTGTTATTGCAAATAATATGGTTTTTTCTGTAAAATTAGCAGTTATTCATTGGCAAAATGGCTTTGTTCTATTGTACTTCTGTACATTACGTCGTTTTAGAGCATTTTTATGTGAATTTAATCGACAGTTTTTGAAAAAATTAATGTTTTTTTGATAAACACTGTTTTAGGCCAAGTTAGTGTTATTGCAAATGATATGGTTTTTCTGTAAAACTAGCAGTTATTCATTGGCAAAATGGCTTTGTTCTATTGTAGTTTTGTACTTTACGTCGTTTTAGAGCATTTTTATGTGAATTTAATTGACAGTTTTTGAAAAAATCAATGTTTTTTTGATAAACACTGTTTTAGGCCAAATTAGTGTTATTGCAAATAATATGGTTTTCTTGTAAAACTAGTAGTTATTCATTGGCAAAATGGCTTTAATCTATTGTAGTTTTGTACTTTACGTCGTTTTAGAGCATTTTTATGTGAATTTAATCGGCAGTTTTTGAAAAAATCAATGTTTTTTTGCTAAACACTGTTTTAGGCCAAGTTAGTGTTATTGCAAATAATATGGTTTTCTTGTAAAACTAGTAGTTAATCATTGGCAAAATGGCTTTAATCTATTGTAGTTCTGTACTTTACGTCGTTTTAGAGCATTTTTATGTGAATTTAATCGACAGTTTTTGAAAAAATCAATGTTTTTTTGATAAACACTGTTTTAGGCCAAGTTAGTGTAATTGCAAATAATATGGTTTTCTTGTAAAACTAGTAGTTATTCATTGGCAAAATGGCTTTAATCTATTGAAGTTCTGTACTCTACGTCGTTTTAAAGTATTTTTATGTGAATTTAATTGACAGTTTTTGAAAAAATCAATGTTTTTTTGATAAACACTGTTTTAGGCCAAGTTAGTGTTATTGCAAATTATATGGTTTTCTTGTAAAACTAGTAGTTATTCATTGGGAAAATGGCTTTGTTCTATTGTACTTCTGTACATTACGTCGTTTTAGAGCATTTTTATGTGAATTTAATCGACAGTTTTTGAAAAAATCAATGTTTTTTTGATAAACACTGTTTTAGGCCAAGTTAGTGTAATTGCAAATAATATGGTTTTCTTGTAAAACTAGTAGTTATTCATTGGCAAAATGGCTTTAATCTATTGTAGTTTTGTACTTTACTTCGTTTTAGAGCATTTTTATGTGAATTTAATTGACAGTTTTTGAAAAAATCAATGTTTTTTTGATAAACACTGTTTTAGGCCAAGTTAGTGTTATTTCAAATGATATGGTTTTTTCTGTAAAATTAGCAGTTATTCATTGGCAAAATGGCTTTGTTCTATTGTACTTCTGTACATTACGTCGTTTTAGAGCATTTTTATGTGAATTTAATCGACAGTTTTTGAAAAAATCAATGTTTTTTTTGCTAAACACTGTTTTAGGCCAAGTAAGTGTTATTGCAAATAATATGGTTTTTTCTGTAAAATTAGCAGTTATTCATTGGCAAAATGGCTTTGTTCTATTGTACTTCTGTACATTACGTCGTTTTAGAGCATTTTTATGTGAATTTAATCGACAGTTTTTGAAAAAATCAATGTTTTTTTGATAAACACTGTTTTAGGCCAAGTTAGTGTTATTGCAAATGATATGGTTTTTCTGTAAAACTAGCAGTTATTCATTGGCAAAATGGCTTTGTTCTATTGTAGTTTTGTACTTTACGTCGTTTTAGAGCATTTTTATGTGAATTTAATTGACAGTTTTTGAAAAAATCAATGTTTTTTTGATAAACACTGTTTTAGGCAAAATTAGTGTTATTGCAAATAATTTGGTTTTCTTGTAAAACTAGTAGTTATTCATTGGCAAAATGGCTTTAATCTATTGTAGTTTTGTACTTTACGTCGTTTTAGAGCATTTTTATGTGAATTTAATCGACAGTTTTTGAAAAAATCAATGTTTTTTTGCTAAACACTGTTTTAGGCCAAGTTAGTGTTATTGCAAATAATATGGTTTTCTTGTAAAACTAGTAGTTATTCATTGGCAAAATGGCTTTAATCTATTGTAGTTCTGTACTTTACGTCGTTTTAGAGCATTTTTATGTGAATTTAATCGACAGTTTTTGAAAAAATCAATGTTTTTTTGATAAGCACTGTTTTAGGCCAAGTTAGTGTTATTGCAAATGATATGGTTTTTCTGTAAAACTAGTAGTTATTCATTGGCAAAATGGCCTTGTTCTATTGCAGTTCTATACTTTACGTCGTTTTAAAGCATTTTTATGTGAATTTAATTGACAGTTTTTGAAAAAATCAATGTTTTTTTGATAAACACTGTTTTAGGCCAAGTTAGTGTTATTGCAAATAATATGGTTTTCTTGTAAAACTAGTAGTTATTCATTGGCAAAATGGCTTTAATCTATTGTAGTTTTGTACTTTACGTCGTTTTAGAGCATTTTTATGTGAATTTAATAGACAGTTTTTGAAAAAATCAATGTTTTTTTGATATACACTGTTTTAGGCCAAGTTAGTGTTATTTCAAATGATATGGTTTTTTCTGTAAAATTAGCAGTTATTCATTGGCAAAATGGCTTTGTTCTATTGTACTTCTGTACATTACGTCGTTTTAGAGCAGTTTTATGTGAATTTAATCGACAGTTTTTGAAAAAATCAATGTTTTTTTGATAAACACTGTTTTAGGCCAAGTTAGTGTAATTGCAAATAATATGGTTTTCTTGTAAAACTAGTAGTTAGTCATTGGCAAAATGGCTTTAATCTATTGTAAATCTGTACTCTACGTCGTTTTAAAGCATTTTTATGTGAATTTAATTGACAGTTTTTGAAAAAATCAATGTTTTTTTGATAAACACTGTTTTAGGCCAAGTAAGTGTAATTGCAAATAATATGGTTTTCTTGTAAAACTAGTAGTTATTCATTGGCAAAATGGCTTTAATCTATTGTAGTTTTGTACTTTACGTCGTTTTAGAGCATTTTCATGGGAATTTAATCGACAGTTTTTAAAAAATCAATGTTTTTTTGATAAACACTGTTTTAGGCCAAGTTAGTGCAATTGCAAATAATATGGTTTTCTTGTAAAACTAGTAGTTATTCATTGGCAAAATGGCTTTAATCTATTGTAGTTTTGTACTTTACGTCGTTTTAGAGCATTTTTATGTGAATTTAATAGACAGTTTTTGAAAAAATCAATGTTTTTTTGATAAACACTGTTTTAGGCCAAGTTAGTGTTATTGCAAATGATATGGTTTTTCTGTAAAACTGGTAGTTATTCATTGGCAAAATAGCTTTGTTCTATTGTAGCTCAATACTTTACGTCGTTTTAAAGCATTTTTATGTGAATTTAATTGACAGTTTTTGGAAAAATCAATGTTTTTTTGATAAACACTGTTTTAGGCCAAGTTAGTGTTATTGCAAATAATATGGTTTTCTTGTAAAAATAGTAGTTATTCATTGGCAAAATGGCTTTAATCTATTGTAGTTCTGTACTTTACGTCGTTTTAAAGCATTTTTATGTGAATTTAATTGACAGTTTTTGAAAAAATCAATGTCTTTTTGATAAACACTGTTTTAGGCCAAGTTAGTGTTATTGCAAATTATATGGTTTTTCTGAAAAACTAGCTGTTATTCATTGGCAAAATGGCTTTGTTCTATCGTAGTTCAGTACATTACGTCGCTTTAGAGCATTTTTATGTGAATTTAATCGACAGTTTTTGAAAAAATCAATGGTTTTTTGATAAACACTTTTTTAGGCCAAGTTAGTGTTATTGCAAATGATATGGTTTTTCTGTAAAACTAGCAGTTATTCATTGGCAAAATGGCTTTGTTCTATTGTAGTTTTGTACTTTACGTCGTTTTAGAGCATTTTTATGTGAATTTAATTGACAGTTTTTGAAAAAATCAATTTTTTTTTGATGAACACTGTTTTAGGCCAAATTAGTGTTATTGCAAATAATATGGTTTTCTTGTAAAACTAGTAGTTATTCATTGGCAAAATGGCTTTAATCTATTGTAGTTCTGTACTTTACGTCGTTTTAGAGCATTTTTATGTGAATTTAATCGACAGTTTTTGAAAAAATCAATGTTTTTTTGCTAAACACTGTTTTAGGCCAAGTTAGTGTTATTGCAAATAATATGGTTTTCTTGTAAAACTAGTAGTTATTCATTGGCAAAATGGCTTTAATCTATTGTAGTTCTGTACTTTACGTCGTTTTAGAGCATTTTTATGTGAATTTAATAGACAGTTTTTGAAAAAATCAATGTTTTTTTGATAAACACTGTTTTAGGCCAAGTTAGTGTTATTGCAAATGATATGGTTTTTCTGTAAAACTAGTAGTTATTCATTGGCAAAATGGCCTTGTTCTATTGTAGTTCTGTACTTTACGTCGTTTTAGAGCATTTTTATGTGAATTTAATTGACAGTTTTTGAAAAAATTAATGTTTTTTTGATAAACACTGCTTTAAGCCAAGTTAGTGTTATTGCAAATGATATGGTTTTTCTGTAAAACTAGCAGTTATTCATTGGCAAAATGGCTTTGTTCTATTGTAGTTTTGTACTTTACGTCGTTTTAGAGCATTTTTATGTGAATTTAATTGACAGTTTTTGAAAAAATCAATGTTCTTTTGATAAACACTGTTTTAGGCCAAGTTAGTGTTATTGCAAATGATATGGTTTTTCTGTAAAACTAGTAGTTATTCATTGGCAAAATGGCTTTAATCTATTGTAGTTTTGTACTTTACGTCGTTTTAGAGCATTTTTATGTGAATTTAATAGACAGTTTTTGAAAAAATCAATGTTTTTTTGATAAACACTGTTTTAGGCCAAGTTAGTGTAATTGCAAATAATATAGTTTTCTTGTAAAACTAGTAGTTATTCATTGGCAAAATGGCTTTAATCTATTGTAGTTTTGTACTTTACGTCGTTTTAGAGCATTTTTATGTGAATTTAATAGACAGTTTTTGAAAAAATCAATGTTTTTTTGATAAACACTGTTTTAGGCCAAGTTAGTGTAATTGCAAATAATATGGTTTTCTTGTAAAACTAGTAGTTATTCATTGGCAAAATGGCTTTAATCTATTGTAGTTTTGTACTTTACGTCGTTTTAGAGCATTTTTATGTGAATTTAATAGACAGTTTTTGAAAAAATCAATGTTTTTTTGATAAACACTGTTTTAGGCCAAGTTAGTGTTATTGCAAATGATATGGTTTTTCTGTAAAACTAGTAGTTATTCATTGGCAAAATGGCTTTGTTCTATTGTAGTTCTATACTTTACGTCGTTTTAAAGCATTTTTATGTGAATTTAATTGACAGTTTTTGGAAAAATCAATGTTTTTTTGATAAACACTGTTTTAGGCCAAGTTAGTGTTATTGCAAATAATATGGTTTTCTTGTAAAAATAGTAGTTATTCATTGGCAAAATGGCTTTAATCTATTGTAGTTCTGTACTTTACGTCGTTTTAAAGCATTTTTATGTGAATTTAATTGACAGTTTTTGAAAAAATCAATGTCTTTTTGATAAACACTGTTTTAGGCCAAGTTAGTGTTATTGCAAATTATATGGTTTTTCTGAAAAACTAGCAGTTATTCATTGGCAAAATGGCTTTGTTCTATCGTAGTTCAGTACATTACGTCGCTTTAGAGCATTTTTATGTGAATTTAATCGACAGTTTTTGAAAAAATCAATGGTTTTTTGATAAACACTGTTTTCGGCCAAGTTAGTGTTATTGCAAATGATATGGTTTTTCTGTAAAACTAGCAGTTATTCATTGGCAAAATGGCTTTGTTCTATTGTAGTTTTGTACTTTACGTCGTTTTAGAGCATTTTTATGTGAATTTAATTGACAGTTTTTGAAAAAATCAATGTTTTTTTGATAAACACTGCTTTAAGCCAAGTTAGTGTTATTGCAAATGATATGGTTTTTCTGTAAAACTAGCAGTTATTCATTGGCAAAATGGCTTTGTTCTATTGTAGTTTTGTACTTTACGTCGTTTTAGAGCATTTTTATGTGAATTTAATTGACAGTTTTTGAAAAAATCAATGTTCTTTTGATAAACACTGTTTTAGGCCAAGTTAGTGTTATTGCAAATGATATGGTTTTTCTGTAAAACTAGTAGTTATTCATTGGCAAAATGGCTTTAATCTATTGTAGTTTTGTACTTTACGTCGTTTTAGAGCATTTTTATGTGAATTTAATAGACAGTTTTTGAAAAAAACAATGTTTTTTTGATAAACACTGTTTTAGGCCAAGTTAGTGTAATTGCAAATAATATGGTTTTCTTGTAAAACTAGTAGTTATTCATTGGCAAAATGGCTTTAATCTATTGTAGTTTTGTACTTTACGTCGTTTTAGAGCATTTTTATGTGAATTTAATAGACAGTTTTTGAAAAAATCAATGTTTTTTTGATAAACACTGTTTTAGGCCAAGTTAGTGTAATTGCAAATAATATGGTTTTCTTGTAAAACTAGTAGTTATTCATTGGCAAAATGGCTTTAATCTATTGTAGTTTTGTACTTTACGTCGTTTTAGAGCATTTTTATGTGAATTTAATAGACAGTTTTTGAAAAAATCAATGTTTTTTTGATAAACACTGTTTTAGGCCAAGTTAGTGTTATTGCAAATGATATGGTTTTTCTGTAAAACTAGTAGTTATTCATTGGCAAAATGGCTTTGTTCTATTGTAGTTCTATACTTTACGTCGTTTTAAAGCATTTTTATGTGAATTTAATTGACAGTTTTTGGAAAAATCAATGTTTTTTTGATAAACACTGTTTTAGGCCAAGTTAGTGTTATTGCAAATAATATGGTTTTCTTGTAAAAATAGTAGTTATTCATTGGCAAAATGGCTTTAATCTATTGTAGTTCTGTACTTTACGTCGTTTTAAAGCATTTTTATGTGAATTTAATAGACAGTTTTTGAAAAAATCAATGTTTTTTTGATAACCACTGTTTTAGGCCAAGTTAGTGTTATTGCAAATGATATGGTTTTTCTGTAAAACTAGTAGTTATTCATTGGCAAAATGGCCTTGTTCTATTGTAGTTCTGTACTTTACGTCGTTTTAGAGCATTTTTATGTGAATTTAATTGACAGTTTTTGAAAAAATCAATGTTTTTTTGATAAACACTTATTTAGGCCAAGTTAGTGTTATTGCAAATTATATGGTTTTTCTGTAAAACTAGCAGTTATTCATTGGCAAAATGGCTTTGTTCTATTGTAGTTTTGTACTTTACGTCGTTTTAAAGCATTTTTATGTGAATTTAATCGACAGTTTTTGAAAAAATCAATGTTTTTTTGATAAACACTGTTTTAGGCCAAGTTAGTGTAATTGCAAATAATATGGTTTTCTTGTAAAACTAGTAGTTATTCATTGGCAAAATGGCTTTAATCTATTGTAGTTTTGTACTTTACTTCGTTTTAGAGCATTTTTATGTGAATTTAATTGACAGTTTTTGAAAAAATCAATGGTTTTTTGATAAACACTTTTTTAGGCCAAGTTAGTGTTATTGCAAATGATATGGTTTTTCTGTAAAACTAGCAGTTATTCATTGGCAAAATGGCTTTGTTCTATTGTAGTTTTGTACTTTACGTCGTTTTAGAGCATTTTTATGTGAATTTAATTGACAGTTTTTGAAAAAATCAATTTTTTTTTGATGAACACTGTTTTAGGCCAAATTAGTGTTATTGCAAATAATATGGTTTTCTTGTAAAACTAGTAGTTATTCATTGGCAAAATGGCTTTAATCTATTGTAGTTCTGTACTTTACGTCGTTTTAGAGCATTTTTATGTGAATTTAATCGACAGTTTTTGAAAAAATCAATGTTTTTTTGCTAAACACTGTTTTAGGCCAAGTTAGTGTTATTGCAAATAATATGGTTTTCTTGTAAAACTAGTAGTTATTCATTGGCAAAATGGCTTTAATCTATTGTAGTTCTGTACTTTACGTCGTTTTAGAGCATTTTTATGTGAATTTAATAGACAGTTTTTGAAAAAATCAATGTTTTTTTGATAAACACTGTTTTAGGCCAAGTTAGTGTTATTGCAAATGATATGGTTTTTCTGTAAAACTAGTAGTTATTCATTGGCAAAATGGCCTTGTTCTATTGTAGTTCTGTACTTTACGTCGTTTTAGAGCATTTTTATGTGAATTTAATTGACAGTTTTTGAAAAAATTAATGTTTTTTTGATAAACACTGCTTTAAGCCAAGTTAGTGTTATTGCAAATGATATGGTTTTTCTGTAAAACTAGCAGTTATTCATTGGCAAAATGGCTTTGTTCTATTGTAGTTTTGTACTTTACGTCGTTTTAGAGCATTTTTATGTGAATTTAATTGACAGTTTTTGAAAAAATCAATGTTCTTTTGATAAACACTGTTTTAGGCCAAGTTAGTGTTATTGCAAATGATATGGTTTTTCTGTAAAACTAGTAGTTATTCATTGGCAAAATGGCTTTAATCTATTGTAGTTTTGTACTTTACGTCGTTTTAGAGCATTTTTATGTGAATTTAATAGACAGTTTTTGAAAAAATCAATGTTTTTTTGATAAACACTGTTTTAGGCCAAGTTAGTGTAATTGCAAATAATATAGTTTTCTTGTAAAACTAGTAGTTATTCATTGGCAAAATGGCTTTAATCTATTGTAGTTTTGTACTTTACGTCGTTTTAGAGCATTTTTATGTGAATTTAATAGACAGTTTTTGAAAAAATCAATGTTTTTTTGATAAACACTGTTTTAGGCCAAGTTAGTGTAATTGCAAATAATATGGTTTTCTTGTAAAACTAGTAGTTATTCATTGGCAAAATGGCTTTAATCTATTGTAGTTTTGTACTTTACGTCGTTTTAGAGCATTTTTATGTGAATTTAATAGACAGTTTTTGAAAAAATCAATGTTTTTTTGATAAACACTGTTTTAGGCCAAGTTAGTGTTATTGCAAATGATATGGTTTTTCTGTAAAACTAGTAGTTATTCATTGGCAAAATGGCTTTGTTCTATTGTAGTTCTATACTTTACGTCGTTTTAAAGCATTTTTATGTGAATTTAATTGACAGTTTTTGGAAAAATCAATGTTTTTTTGATAAACACTGTTTTAGGCCAAGTTAGTGTTATTGCAAATAATATGGTTTTCTTGTAAAAATAGTAGTTATTCATTGGCAAAATGGCTTTAATCTATTGTAGTTCTGTACTTTACGTCGTTTTAAAGCATTTTTATGTGAATTTAATTGACAGTTTTTGAAAAAATCAATGTCTTTTTGATAAACACTGTTTTAGGCCAAGTTAGTGTTATTGCAAATTATATGGTTTTTCTGAAAAACTAGCAGTTATTCATTGGCAAAATGGCTTTGTTCTATCGTAGTTCAGTACATTACGTCGCTTTAGAGCATTTTTATGTGAATTTAATCGACAGTTTTTGAAAAAATCAATGGTTTTTTGATAAACACTGTTTTCGGCCAAGTTAGTGTTATTGCAAATGATATGGTTTTTCTGTAAAACTAGCAGTTATTCATTGGCAAAATGGCTTTGTTCTATTGTAGTTTTGTACTTTACGTCGTTTTAGAGCATTTTTATGTGAATTTAATTGACAGTTTTTGAAAAAATCAATGTTTTTTTGATAAACACTGCTTTAAGCCAAGTTAGTGTTATTGCAAATGATATGGTTTTTCTGTAAAACTAGCAGTTATTCATTGGCAAAATGGCTTTGTTCTATTGTAGTTTTGTACTTTACGTCGTTTTAGAGCATTTTTATGTGAATTTAATTGACAGTTTTTGAAAAAATCAATGTTCTTTTGATAAACACTGTTTTAGGCCAAGTTAGTGTTATTGCAAATGATATGGTTTTTCTGTAAAACTAGTAGTTATTCATTGGCAAAATGGCTTTAATCTATTGTAGTTTTGTACTTTACGTCGTTTTAGAGCATTTTTATGTGAATTTAATAGACAGTTTTTGAAAAAAACAATGTTTTTTTGATAAACACTGTTTTAGGCCAAGTTAGTGTAATTGCAAATAATATGGTTTTCTTGTAAAACTAGTAGTTATTCATTGGCAAAATGGCTTTAATCTATTGTAGTTTTGTACTTTACGTCGTTTTAGAGCATTTTTATGTGAATTTAATAGACAGTTTTTGAAAAAATCAATGTTTTTTTGATAAACACTGTTTTAGGCCAAGTTAGTGTAATTGCAAATAATATGGTTTTCTTGTAAAACTAGTAGTTATTCATTGGCAAAATGGCTTTAATCTATTGTAGTTTTGTACTTTACGTCGTTTTAGAGCATTTTTATGTGAATTTAATAGACAGTTTTTGAAAAAATCAATGTTTTTTTGATAAACACTGTTTTAGGCCAAGTTAGTGTTATTGCAAATGATATGGTTTTTCTGTAAAACTAGTAGTTATTCATTGGCAAAATGGCTTTGTTCTATTGTAGTTCTATACTTTACGTCGTTTTAAAGCATTTTTATGTGAATTTAATTGACAGTTTTTGGAAAAATCAATGTTTTTTTGATAAACACTGTTTTAGGCCAAGTTAGTGTTATTGCAAATAATATGGTTTTCTTGTAAAAATAGTAGTTATTCATTGGCAAAATGGCTTTAATCTATTGTAGTTCTGTACTTTACGTCGTTTTAAAGCATTTTTATGTGAATTTAATAGACAGTTTTTGAAAAAATCAATGTTTTTTTGATAACCACTGTTTTAGGCCAAGTTAGTGTTATTGCAAATGATATGGTTTTTCTGTAAAACTAGTAGTTATTCATTGGCAAAATGGCCTTGTTCTATTGTAGTTCTGTACTTTACGTCGTTTTAGAGCATTTTTATGTGAATTTAATTGACAGTTTTTGAAAAAATCAATGTTTTTTTGATAAACACTTATTTAGGCCAAGTTAGTGTTATTGCAAATTATATGGTTTTTCTGTAAAACTAGCAGTTATTCATTGGCAAAATGGCTTTGTTCTATTGTAGTTTTGTACTTTACGTCGTTTTAAAGCATTTTTATGTGAATTTAATCGACAGTTTTTGAAAAAATCAATGTTTTTTTGATAAACACTGTTTTAGGCCAAGTTAGTGTAATTGCAAATAATATGGTTTTCTTGTAAAACTAGTAGTTATTCATTGGCAAAATGGCTTTAATCTATTGTAGTTTTGTACTTTACTTCGTTTTAGAGCATTTTTATGTGAA